>JARFXV010000339.1:600000-1140335 GCA_031761425.1 Cosmopolites sordidus | reverse complement strand
ATATATATTATAGATAATATATATATATATATATATATATTATATATATATATATATATATATAATATATATATATATATATATATATATATTATATATATATATCATCATATCAGGCTATCAACCGCAAAGTCTTTGCTTCCAAAAGGATAACGGACAATTAGCTCTAAATAACCAAGACAATTGCAAAGAACTTGCGAAATATTTTGAACAAATACTAAACTGTCCTGAGCCCTTAAACAAATTAGCAACACTAAAACCTAAACAAACAAACCCAGATTCATTACCACCGAATGAAGATGAAATAATTAGGCCAATCAAGCGGCTTAAAAATGACAAGGCTTCTGGTGAAGATGGAATCACTGCTGAACTTTTGAAATCCGTTGGTCCAGGTACAATCAAGGAAATAACCAAAATTCTATAAGAAGTTTGGTGAACCGAACGGATTCCGGAAGATTGGAAAGATGCTCTAATCCATTCACTACATAAGAAAGGAGATAGAACAGATGTAAACAACTATAGAGGGATATTTCTTCTCCCAGTTTGTTACAAGATTCTATCTCAATGTCTACTAGACAGAGCACAGGGACAGTTAGAACCTAACATTGGTGAATATCAAGCAGGTTTTCGACCAGGCAGATCCTGCCCTGAACAGATCCTGAATCTGAAGTTGATTCTAAGACATCAAAAACTGTACAATAAAAATCTCGTCTGTACATTTGTGGATTTTGAAAAAGCATATGATTCTATTGACCGCGAATCTTTATTCCGAATCTTGAAAGAACAAGGACTAGATCTGAAAACGCTGGCAATTATTAAAGCAACGTTAACTAACACAAGGTCAAAAGTTAAATTCATGGGTGAGATCTCAGAGCCCTTCGAAATTAAAACTGGAGTGAGACAAGGGGATGGACTCTCGCCACTCTTATTTAACTGTGTTCTAGAAAAAGTAATACAGGAGCGGCGTGAAAAAAAGTCGGCCCTGAATATTGACCAGCCCATTAAAAGTGGGGAGAACCAACATCCAAATTGATTGTCTGGCATTTGCTGATGATCTAGCAATTTTAGCTCAAGATGTATTAACGGCACAGAAACAGATTGAAATTCTAAAAGAAACAGCAGAAAATGTAGGACTTCAAGTTTCCTTTGAAAAGACACAATACATGACCTGCAACAGACTAAGAACGCCATTTCTAAATACAAAATATGGTAACATCAGACGAGTCTCTCAATTCAAATATTTGGGTGAAATAATCATGGAAAATGGGTTAGAAAAAGCGGCCAATAAGGGTAGATGTCAAAAAATGGAAACGGCATTGAGACTTACACAAAATATTTACAACAAAAAATGCCTATCTAAAAACACAAAACTGAGACATTACAACACAGTTATTAAGCCAGAATGTCTATATGCTGCAGAAACGCTCATTTTGAATAGAAAGAAGGACATCGAGGATATTGAAAAGAAGGAAAGAAAAATCGTAAGAAAAATCCTAGGCCCCAAACAAATAAATAGCACAACATACCGACTTCGAGAAAACAAAGAAATCAAACAATACACAGATATACATAGCGATATGAGAAAAAGGAGACTTAAGTTTTACGGACACATAAAACGGATGAATCCGAGTAGGTTAACTAGACAAATAGTCGAATTTTATGAAAACAGGAGTAGAGCTAAAGTAGAAATAATTAAATGGATTGCTGCAATTAAAGAGGACCTAAGATCAGCAAATATTACACAAAGTGAAATTCAGGATAGAGGCTGTTTCAGACACAAGTTTAATGTGTGGAAGGTTGGCCAGAGTGAAAAATGTAGGAAGACTGGAACAACTTGGTTTGACGAAAGGAAAAAAGCTCATAGCGAAAGAATGAAATTAGTATGGGCACAAAGGAAGGCTAACAACAACAAACGCCTCTAATTGTACTTCGCGTGGTCCACTAGGGCCCATACGTGAATAATAATAAAATATATATATATATATATATATATATATATATATATATATATATATATATATATATATATATATATATATATATATATATATATATACAGTCACACACGGATTTAGAGTTCGATTTAAACCAATGTATATCTTCTAGCAAATGATATATTTCAAACAAAGGGGCATCTCTTTCAGTTGATAGACTAAATAATAGAAATATACTGAACCTAAATATTTAGTGAAATAACTTACCGACTGCATGTGATCTTTCCAAAGGTCTATGTAGTGTCCTGGGTGGTAATGGTGGAGCATCTTCATCGACAAATTCCATACTACATGCACCGTCAAAGGTTTTGTTTTCATCTTCTGGTGAAGGTGAGCTGTAAGCAGTCCATATTTGATAATATTCTTTACCTGGGGATTTCGAAGTTTTTGATCGAACTTTTTTCTTTGTTCCTCCTGAAAATAAGAAATAATAATAATAATAATAATAACAATAATGACAACTAACAATAATATATTAACTAACAAGAGACAAAAAAGATCAAAAAGTTAAAAGAGGTAACTTCAGCAAGCAAACTCAAACTTTGACATCCACAATATTTCCGCCATCTCCTGAGATAGGAAATAATATTAAGAGGGGAGTAGTGTAGCCAAAAATCCTAATAAAAGAACTGATGCGGCGTTACCTATTTTGCAAAAAAAAAACATTCAGTATGAAGTTGAATAAAGAACGAAGTATATGATGAACCATGGATAAATTGCAACCATACAACGCGCCTACACTTTTACACCAAAACATTATAATCCGAAAAAAATCACACAGTGCTATATCTGCTAAATATTTTGCTTGATTTGTTTGATTTTTAGCAACAAATTGCCGAATAAATATTGCAGTTTGCGATGGTACGTTACCGAGATGTAAACAGCATAAGTTATTTTGTCATAAAATATGGACAACCAAGCAAAGAAACTGATATTAATGAATGAATGGATTTCTGTGTTAATATTTAGAAAACAACCAACTCAGTTTGAAAAATTTTATTGAATATATGAAGTAATGGCAAGAAGCTAATATTTAATAGATCGACAAGTGAAAGTGCATGAACTTTTGATATTACAAAAAAAACTAATGGATCGTGTTCATAACTTACATAAACATTTGCATATAAAAAAATACTTATAGAGTACAAATATCTCAATAGAGTTAAAACTAAAATAGTATGTATAATGGTGTACTACTAAGAAAGCAAAATGGTTTTTGATGTGCGGAAATTATGATGACCACTATTCATTGAAAAGCCTATGGAAAGTATCATGTAATCTCATAGATATTAAAAAGAACTAGAACTTTGATAATAAAAACTGTTCATCTATGCATGCAATGCTATGGTGACAATAAAATTTACGAATTCGTAAGAATTTATAATATTAAAATTAATTAATTTAGTAAAACTTACCACCAATAGTATTAAAACCATTGATAGGTGATTTTTTCTTTACTCCAGATAATATATGTTCCTTATTGTTGTCCAAGTCTTCCATGGATGTTGATGTCTTAAAAGAATCCAATGTTTCCAAGGAATTCGAATTTTTCAGAGGAAAATTATGATTGGGAAGATCTAAATGGCCTGGAGTCTCGTCATCGGCTTCATCTTGAAAGGCATCGTTCTCGATTCCGTTGCATTTATTATGTCGTTTGATTTTAATAAACCTTTTGATTTTGTCGATGGGATCTGACTGGGCCAAGCATTCCAAAGTTGCCGAATCGTAATACCCGAAACAGACGAGTTTCTCGCAATCTGAAAGGAGAGTAATAGTGATTTGATTTGAGAAAAAAAATTATATAACTGTTTACAAACAGTTATTTATACGTTTATATTGTTAAAATTGCATTGTAATTTGAAACCAAAAATACAGATTAAATGATGTGAATTGGAACAAAAAAAAACTGCCTTATTCACTCCGTTTCCGCTCATTATAAACTTGGTGAAATCATATTTATGATTGCTAAGTTGAAGATACGTAAAAATCTGTAATATAATGATTTGAATTGTTTCCTTTTTATTTTTCTAACGTTACATTAATATTTTTGTCTATTTTAAGTAGTAATATGGTAATATTTCCTTTTGGAAACGTTACATGTATTTAATAAATAAGTTTTTTTTATTTGCACTCCGCCAAAAGTATAAATATTTCAAACAGTAAACAAATTCCTACATACTAGTTTAAGAAATTGTGGCAAAATATAACTTAACAGCATTTCGAAATCTTTGGTAAAGAACCATTGCAAATTTTAAAGCTCTCACTGTCCTTGATATGGCTGCCTGAAAGTTGTACTAAATTGTTTTTCCAATATTTTTGTTAAATGAATGCACATCGGCGTCTTGATCAAGTTCAATATTAATTTTATTAACACTCATAACGACAAGACGAGTTTGAATTTTAAATAAATAATATGTTAGTGAGATACAATGATATTACAGTTAGCTTAGGGAAATGCATCAAAAACTGCAAAACAAAAGTAAACAAACAGGGTATATATAGAGTATGTGGATCATGTTCAGAAACGTATATAGGACAAACAGGCAGATAATTCAAGAAAATAATAAAGGAACACGAAAGAAGTTTTTTAAATCAGAAACACAACTCCAGTTACGTTTTAATAGGGATTTCAAAATAGTACACGTACGAAATAAAAGCAAAAACTGAACCATCTGGAAAGTTTAGAAAAAGAGCGATAAAGATCGATAACCCTTCTCAACGGCCAAATAGACCTGAATTAATCGCCTTCTTTGAATTTACACGCAATAAATAGTCTCTAGGTGGATTTCCCAATAATATATATTTTTGTGTAAACGTTTTACATTTATAGCCACTTCAACAGTGAAATTTTGACAAAAAAGTATTTCATTAAATAATATAGAAAGACTAGCCCGGTAGACGTTGTTCTGCCTTTTCCGGTAAGTGGCGCGATGATTTTTTATAAATATAGTATTTGTTAATAACTTCACTACAGCGCCACCTACCGGATCCTAGTATAGCTATGAACCATCGTCTCGACAAAACAAATATAATGTGGGAATATGACCTCAATCTGTCATGTCGTTCAGAAGTTACACGATCACTAACAGACGCACCAACGATTATATAAAAAGTCTACTATTAAACATGACGGAACTATAACAGCTTATGGCTGCCAAATTTGTTTACCGATTTTTGACATGCCTTGACAGTTGTTTTCAGAAAGGTTTGTAATAAAATCATGGTTCGTTTCACGTTAAAAGAACATTTGAAAACTGTCCAGTTTTATTACGCAAATTCGCGGTCCCCTCGTACGACTCAACGAGCAATTCGTGGTGGTCCTTCTGAACAGGCTATTGATCGTGTTATTAGAAAATTGGAAAGTGAATTTACTCTCCATTATAGTGTGGTGCCTGTACGATAGAAAAAGCCAGAAGTGTTAAGGATATTGCCGCCGTTCAAGCAAGTATAGCCGAAAATGACAAAGTCTCGGTTACTCGCCGCTTGCTAAGTCTTAAGCCCCTCGCCAATGACAACCTGGCGAATTTTAAGGTTGGACTTAGGCTTGCATCCGTATAAGATGGTACTGCCACAAGAATTAAAGCCAACCGACCATCGTATTCGTCGTGAATTTGCCGATTGGGTCCTCGAAATGATGGAAGCCAACAACGAATTTCATCGCAAAATGATCTTCTCCGATGAGGCTCATTTCTGGCTCAATGGTTTCGTGAATAAACAAAATTGTTGGTATTGGTGCGAATCTAATCCACACGTGATACATGAGAGTCCTTTGCACCCGCAAAAGATCACAAGTTGGTGTGAATTTTCCTTACTTGAATCCTTATTTGTTTAAAAATGAGGAAGGAGCCACCGTTACCATCAATACCGAGCACTACAAGGCAAGGCTGGAAGATTTTACTTCCGGGAATTTGATGGAATCGATACGGATGATCTTTATTTTCAATAGGATGGCCCACCACCGCACATTTTCCGAGTAAACATGGGCTTATTGCGAGCGAAGTTCGGCAACTCGTTAATTTTACTAAATCGCTCCATCACTTGGCCGCCGAGATCATGCGATTTAACTCCTACAGATTTTTTTCTCCCGGGACATGTAAACACACAGGTTTATAGCAATAAAGCCGTTACTATTAGCGACTTGTAAATTAACATTCGTCAAGCCATAGTCGCCATACAGTCTGAAATGTGAGCTAAAGTCGGCAAAAATTGGAGCGAGCGGAACCGTGCCTGTAAAAAGAGCCATGGTAGCCATTTGGCTGAAATTTTGTTCAAATCATAAATTCAGTGGCGGCTCGTGACGGAGGGCGTTGGGGCGCCGCTCCTCTAGCATTTATCACAGTAAACAATTTTTCAGAGCAAAACACCATATTTTATTTCCGTTCAGTTTCTTTCCTTTTACTCATTTTAAGATATTATTAAAAATTAAAATCTCCTAATGTAGAAGAACGTCTCTCGACCCATCCCACCAAATAATACGGATAAAAATTCCATCTTCTCGCCACAATTTTTACATCTCTGGTCGGACGCATATTTCGTTGCCAGATTTGGGGGGTTTAATTGCTTTCTAAAACATGCGATTTGGACGTAGATTCCCTGCGACCGAGAGTATCGATAATTAGTTTTAAACGCTGATTTGACGGGTACGGGGCGTCTGATATGTCTCGCGTCGCGTATTTCGTTTGCCTGGCGTATACTTGTTTTAATTTGGGATTTGCTATGTGTGTACACTCTGAGTAGTACTTTTTAAATAAAAATAATCAACTTTTAATTGCAAACATGAAGTTGTCTGATTTAAAACAGTTAATAATGACTAATTTAAGTTTGGAGGAGAAAGTTGAATTAAAAACTAACACGCCCGTGTTAAATTTGAGCCAAGCTCAAAAATAATGTAAAAATAGCAAAAAAATCTTAAGCAGCACTATTTTCTTCTACGCCCTCCCACTTTAAAAATCCACGAGCCGCCACTGCATAAATTGCATGTCTAAATCTCTTAAATAAAACAATAGGAGCCGATTTTGAGCAAAAATGTGTGTTTTATACAATTATGAAGTCCCATCATTATTTTGAAAAGAATTGAAGATTAGATTAGAGATTTGAAGATTATTTGCAGCAGTTGAATAAGTATGATCATGATGAAAATTCCTGTACAATATATAAGAACCAAATTAGCCGAATGTTGACAACGCCCACCACAGAGAAAAGACAACATTAGATTAGAAAAGTTATGAACATGGTTTTGTGTAAAAGTATGGTGAAAGTGATCGGCTAAAATTACAAAAAACTTAAATTTTTCAAAAATAGATCGATGTAAGAGGGAACTATTTCGAACACTAATAAAGTCTTGTGCATCTATTTTATAGAGATTTTTCTTCTCAGTTTTTTCCAAGAGACCCTTGTTCTTGCAGAAATCAGCATTAATAGTTTAACTTGACTTCATACGAGGGTAGAGGGAAAAGTCAGATATTTTTTAAATGCAATGTGATCAATGCAATGTGAATTTTTGGTCAAAACAAAATCCATTAATTTTAAGATCGCTTGATCATTTAACGATCGTCGTTCATTTTAGCTCAATACACTTCATTAATTTTCCGTCCAAGGGCTTTTTTATGACTTGCAAAAAGTGTGACCTCTTCTGTTTTAGTGACTATTTCTTTATTTGATGTGAATTTATTTCCAACCAGCCATTTTTGGCATGGAAAGAGAAAAACATCAGAGGGGGCAAGATCGGAGAATTGGGTGGATGAGGCATTAATTGGTAGCGCAAATTGACCAATTTTTCGATGACATCAGGAAGTTGATTTCAAGTCTTACTAGGAGTGAGCCACGTACAATGCTGTACCATATGCTTGATCAGGCTTAGAGAAGATATTGTACTACCGTAACCGAAATATACTGTCTTGAATTATGCTGAGCAAATGCAGCCGATACATTGTTAAAAGTTTAAATATTATTGTATTGAGAATGAGTGGAGTTTCCAAATAACAAAGCTTGTTGTTCATCGTAAAATGTATGAGCTTAATCTGCCACAAATCGTCTCAAATAATATTTTCCAATATTAATGATAAATTAACACAGCATCGCAAACGTAATTTCACTGCCACAGTTTTTGCTGTTGTTTTGTTCTCGAACCTTACAAATAAATTTGAATTGTGATGTCGAATATAAATGTCTTATCAGACCATTGAAGCTTATGAAAATGTTTTGAAAATCTGTTCAGTCTCTTAATATGTACTACAGAATATTTGGTAATACTATTAAGTATCCATTACTTGTAAGTATCCAACTTATGTTTATTTTTATTGTTTAAACATATTTTATATATTTCTTGTAACATGCGTGTAAACACGGCCCGCGGACCGAATTCGGGCCACGACAAGATTTTGTCTGTCTGTCTTAATCCTCCACAATAAAAAAACACAAGAAATAGAAAAAGCGTTCATTAGTGTCAAAGTTAAAAACTGCCTATAAGCTATATTCGATCCCTTCCTGTTTGTTTAACTTCCTTGTGTATATAAGCGACATACATATCAATGCCAGATCAGGGATTTGCTGAGCTAAAATAAGCTGACGTATATGGTATAGACCATCAATACCTTATCCACCGTGAACAGTTTTACTCATCAGTCATCACAATTATAACGTAGGTTTGCTTGTTTCATGCTGATTAATTTTATATTCATATAAAGGGCCTTTCAAATTGAGAGGTTTTTAAGGATAGTGAATGGCACTATCCGAATAGTGAATGAATAGTCAATGACGCACACGAAAGTCAATATCAGCCATGTGACCACCTCTTGCAGCTCCACAGACGTCCATTCAACAACCGCTCCATCTCACAATGACTCGAATAATTTCAACCTTTGGTTAATCTTTTTCAACCTTTAGTTAAGGAATCGATTGTGGATTATTCTTATAGACCTGGATTTTCACGTAACCCCAAATAAAATAGTTCAACGGTGTAAAATGACATGATCTTAGTGGCCAATTAGTATCACCGTTTCTTGTAATAACTCGTCCAGGAAATGTTTATCTCAATAAATCAATTGTTTCATTAGCAGAATTAGTGTAGCGCTATCCTGTTGGAACCACATATCCTCCAGATCAATATTATTCAATTCAGCCCACAAAAATCCAGTTACAATCTTACTATATCGAACACCATTCGGTTACAACTTCACCAGCAGCATTTTGAAAAAAACAGTGACTCGTTCAGGATGTAAAAATTTCTCATGAATCAATCGTGGATTTTCCTCACCCCAAATAGAGCAATTTTATTTATTAACATAGCCACCAATTACAAAATGTATTTCATCTTGAAAAATGATTTTTTTGAGAAAAACCATCTATTTATTTTAGTTTCTGTGGTATTTGAACCTTGTATGCCTTCAGAGCTAAATCTTTTCGTAACATATGCCATGTTGTGGATTCACTGAGTCCAACTTCTTGTGAACGTCGAATAAGTATAATCTTGTGACGACAAGAAGGTAAGGTGGAAGATAAAATAAGACCAATACTACAAGGTGTCCAATATTCTTGTTCAATTTTGTAGGTAAAATTAATATAAGTCGATTTAAGGTATAATAATTTTATTATACCTTAAACCAAAAAACCAAACCAAAAAAACCTTAAACCAAAAAAATTATAACAATGGTGAGGATTTGAACACCAAACAGTTAAGTCGACACGCCATAAAAAGTTTAAATTGATGCCTTGGATACACGTGAGATGGCGCCACCGCTTGACACATTTCCCATCGTCCCTTGTAGGATTTGAATACCTTCTTATATATTATCTTATGTGTACCTAGCTCCTTTGCTTCCGTACGGATTGGGATGGATTTTCTTTAACCGACTCACGCACACGTCTAATTTTCCCTGAACCAAGCTTCGATGTAAAGTTAACACAGTACGACCAGCACGTTCTGCGCCACTTAGGAGCAAACAAGTAATTAAATATGAACGACATTTCTGGACACCTGGTATACATTGTTTTTCTTTTATCTTCCATCGAACCAGTTTCATGAAATTTTTGAACAATTCGATTGATAATGCTGTCAGATGGACGATTGCACAAACAGTAAATATCACGTAATATTCTAAAAACATTTTTCACTGAACGCACATTTTGATAAAAAAATTCTATTTAAGGTACGTTATTGTATTGTGTACGACTATATCGTATGCCTTTTTATAAATGGCATACATTATACTTCTGAACTGAAACTAGACCTAGGCAAATTTAAATCTGTGTTTTATTCGAGAATTTAAAAAACCGCTCAATTTGAAAGACCCGTTAATTTCTTGTAGATTCCGATACTAAATTTCAAAAATATCATTATTGAAGAAGAGCAAAAATGATAGTGAATGCTGGGTCTTTAATGAATAATGGACAATTATCTTACCATGCAGTGCAAATGTTTATATCTTATTTGTAGAGTTTGTAGGACTAATTAAAAGAATATGAGTTGAAAATACATTATATTAGCAAACAGTAGTAAATTCGACAAATTTGAAGGAGAAAAAAGGTCCTAATAAAACGCTACATGAACTCAAAAACAATTTATCAAGCTAACAAAATGCGTTAAAAAAAAGTTGCAAATAAAAATAATTCTTCGGTTAGAACCAGTTATTGTGTTGCACCAATCATTGCTAACAAAGGTAGACCAAATAAACTTGCGAATGTAAGCTTATCTTCAATATAGCCATTAGGAGAATTAAGGATTTGGGATTAAATATCACTTTTCAACTTAAAGAAAACGACACTTTTACTCATTTTTCACTTGCAGTTGAAATGAAATTATTGATTAGGCTGCCCATTGTTTTTCGGCTCTAGGTGTGACCTTATACCGATATCTAACTCGCGATGAAACTATTACCCCCACGAAGCCCATGCCAATGGAGGAGCACTGGCTAATGCTAGTGGAGCTCCCTTCCTCATCAACATTTTATGGGTAACTGTTCATAACTGAATTTTACTAATTTACGTTATGCCAACGCCTGTTGCCCAGAGTTATCTGGGATAAAGGTACTAGAACACCAGTTTTAAGGGTATGGAGGAGGAGGTTCCACCCCTCAGCAATTTATGAAAGGGAAGACGTGAGTCGTCGTATTATTTGTGGAATACATCAGAATTTTGAAATAACTTAAGAAGTAACAGCGCTGAACCCTCTGAGGGGCACTGCCAGATAAGAAAATATAAATTT
The DNA here is from genome assembly GCA_031761425.1 of Cosmopolites sordidus. Lineage (NCBI taxonomy): Eukaryota > Metazoa > Arthropoda > Insecta > Coleoptera > Curculionidae > Cosmopolites > Cosmopolites sordidus. The sequence goes on along the minus strand of JARFXV010000339.1, from coordinate 1,129,139 downwards.
CAATGGAAGAAAAACAATCAACGAATTAGACCTAACTTGGAAAAAGCTTAATTGTGTAACTGCTGGCGCGAAAAGAATGGTTGTGTCTAATATTGGTTTAATAGAAAGAATTAATAGATTAATTGAAATCAAACATATGCATTAACGAATGTAGACAATTTTTTGATTGATAGTCCGTAATGTCTACAAATACATCGTCAGATAAAAGTCTGAGCATAGTGATTTGTTGTACCACAGTGAAGTGCGGTGGTTAAGTGGTGGCAAAATGTTAAAATAGTTTTTTAAATTAGTTCAGTTGACTCTGAACCTCTCTGGCTATGGGATTTTGCATTTCTAACTGAACATCTCAATTATCTCAATGTAAATATGCAAGGGAATGTTGCTTAAAAACTGGTACATGACTTCTATTTTGATATTAAAACATTTCAAACAGAACTAGAACTTACTGATTGATTTGTGCGTTACATCGTGATAGTTCATTTTTTAAACCGAATAATTTTTTTTTTACTTTGTTATCTATCACTTTTATTTTTAACTTCGTGTGACTTCGTAGTTTCGTATAACGATGTTACACTCTCAAACGCTACTTTAAAAACTGTTTTTAAAGTACTTATTACGTTTTTAAAGTAGTTTGAAAATGTAACAACGTTATAGTCACACAAAGTTTAAAATAAAAGTGAAAGATAACAAAGTAAAAAATTGTTTTATTCGGTTTAAAACTAGAACTTAAAAAAAAAACACTTGTAACAAAATATGATTTTACACTTTCATTCCTGTGATTATTTGTGGAAAACTATATCAGCTAAATTAAAATGTTCTGTTCAAAATTGCTTTGAAATCACATTGCTACAAAATGAGTTAAATTTTTTCAACAATGAAAAATTATTTGTTTTGTTTCAAAATATTCCAACATTGCTTCAGATGATGTTGATATAAATATGAAGCTAGAAATGAACTGAAAATAATACGATAAAATCGTTATTAACAATGAAAAACTTTGTTACCAGAAAATAAATATACTGACTGACATTCGTAAATACTCTGTGTATAGTGCGGTTCAAGATATATCGTTGACCGATTGGCTGCAATAAACTCTTAACAACTTGTCGTAACGAAACTCGGCAAAGTTGCAAGAAACGGAACCAGGGCCGGGTCTAATAAAATTACACGCAAATGTATTGACGAAAAAAGTATGAAGATCAAACTGTGCCTACATTGCATTCATTGCAACAGCCACTAAGGAAATCTGAAACCAATATTCGTTGCAGCAGAACAAGCCTCTGGAGAATATTATCTCAAATGGGTTTTACATATCCGACCATTAATAAAAGACAAATATTAATGGAATCACAACGATTGCGACGATCGTGGTTTGAATACTTAAACTGTATAAAAAAATACAGATTAGAAAATGGTCCCATTATTTAACTTGATGAAACATGGTTCGATACAGATGAGACGTCAGCAAAAAGATGAGTAGATACATCAAGAAAATACCCAACCAAAGCCCTAGCGAACCAGGGAAAATAATTACAATTTTACATGCTAGTTCCCAGGATGGATGGGTTCTAAATTGTTTACGGTTGTCGTCCAAAAATATTAAACATTCATCTTTGGACTACCATGATGAGAACACAGTGGAACTTTTTGAAGATTGATTTATAAATAGCCTTTTGCCCAATGTGCCTAGGGAAAGCGTAATTGTAATGGACAATGTTAGTTATCATAGCCGCCAAAAAAAGAAAGTTCCTAATGCAAATATCACTAAATTGGGAATTCAATTCAATTCAATTATATGTTAAAAAACGATATATCCTTCGAAAATATATTAAAGATATTTTTTCCCAAAATTATTCAGAAGGTACCACTCCGGCTCTGGCGCCTTATAAAAAACTAGGAATATTTTTATTGAGATTTATTGGGGCAATTAACATTTTGCCGAAAGGCAACGAAATATTTTGAAACGGACTAGAGTAAGAGACTGGTGGCGTTAAATCGCGCAATACTGTTGGCTTACCCTTTGGAGAGGTGGGGGCCAACATCTGTTCTATCAACAGTGTTTTGTCAATGGCCCAGGTTTTCATTCTCAAAAGGCCGAAACTCGCAGTAAAAGGCCTTCCATTGCAAGAAGTGATGAAAATGTCCACATAATCCGGGATCTTGTGCGTTCTGTTCCTCGGTTGGCAAGTAAAAACATCACTGTGACCTTTTCCTTTTCGTTTTGCCAGAATTGAAAATTTACCTCAAAATACTCAGTTTTGGGACATTGGAGAACATTAAAAAAGCCGTAAAGGCGATTTCAGTATTTGAGGGTCCAACACTGAGATGAAGAGTAGACAACTGGTGTCCATGGCAATTACTTTGAATGATACAATGCAGAATTATACTTTCAATTGAATAAAAAATTCAGTCTTATTCACACACCTCACATCAGGTTTCGTAGCAACAACTGTTTTCCGGGGTGGGAGTCCGCGCCCAAAATTCGACCCACTTAGCAATTTCAATACTCTTACATGGTCTTAAAAGTTTGAGGACCCCTACTCTAAATCATTACATTTCAAGAAACAAAAAATTATTTATTAAGACAACATAAATAAACGAAAATAAAAATACCCAATGAAAATAAGGATGTCGAAAACAAGTTATATTTAAAACTACCAAATACAATTTAAGGTTTCATACCATTATGATGTTGTCTGGGAATATCTAACAGCCACATTGTACTCTGTGCTTGTCCGCTCACCAATTGTTTTGCAATGCAATCATTGATGCTGGTGCTATCTGTAATGAAAAGAAAAAAAATCAATAAAATATAATAATATGAATTAACAGGAAATATAAGATAAGAAAATCTATTTTATATTCCTTGCGGTTTAAATTTATCGTCCGATCATCTAAAACGCCTTCTAAAGTATCAACACCTATACCTCTCAACTTTCAGCTGCATGAAACTTACACCGAAATAGAATTTAAAAAAGTAGAGGCTTATTTCAGTATATAAACATGCTAGATGTTAGTGATAACACGCAAGCGTTTAGATCTCGTTATAGAAAAAATTCCACCGAATCCATTTGAAAAAAAACAGTGCTATTAAATAAATGCCGCATCCTATTAAATCAAGATGGACCAAGGTTTATCTTCAAGCATCGAAAAGGCCGCAGGCCAGATGTAATTGACACCAAACTACAGATTACGGGGACAGTTTAAATACTACTACTCGTCCCCATTATATAGGAAACCTTATTGCACATACACATTTTTAGATAATTTAATTCTTATTAAGAACAATAATGTATTTATTTGTATACAGGGTCGATATTATATATGGTAAAGTCAAATATCTCGAGAACGCTTTGAGATTTGTTAATGAAATTTTGTACACAAACATTAGGAAATATTTGCCACTTTTTGGGTATATTTTATTTTTTTTAACTTGATTTTTTTTTAATGAAATGACAACAGTACATGGATTTGGCATTCTTGGGAAGAGCCATTTTTTTCTGAATTTAACGAGATAAATATTGTACGTTTTTTTCCAAAATAGATTTTAAAAAATGGCTAAAAGGTGTTTCGGTCTATTTTAGGGTAAATATAATTTTCATCGAGTAGGCTATGAAACAATGAATGAAGGATAAAGTATTTGATTATACTTGACGTGTTAGTGACGTGAAGTGTTAAGTCAATTTGTGAATTTCAAATTTCTTAAAAATTTTTATATGGAATTAATATGCATATAACCGAAAGAGAAAGAATTGATATACTAACATTTGTCAGATACGGTGACAGAAAACGCACTCATACTGAATATAACTTATTCGTCGAATGTTTTAATTGATATAGCAGACAACGGTAGGGCTTCCGTGCATATTTTATCTATCATAAATTCGTAAAACCCAACTCTTCGATCAAAATCATCTTCACTTAATTCTTGTAGAAATTATATTTTGTAAGGATAAAATCTTTTTTTATTGTTTTTTGGACTGAGCATCCAAAAGTTATGATTTAAAGCTAATTGTTGCACGAAAACCTTACCATTGCCTACCACATACATTAAAACATTCAACGAAACATTCAATTAAAACATTTTCGTCATTAGTTTTTGTTTTTTGTCCTCCTAATTTTGGATGACTTTTAATGCCGCCTGTATTATTGAATCTTTTCAAGAGTTTTTGAAACTGTTGACTTAGTGATGTTTTCATTCGGATGTACTTTTTATTGTTAGTACAATGTACTTTTAAGATTACTAACAATTCTTAATATTTCAATTCTTTCTCTTTTAGTTAAATACATATTTATTATTACATAACTGTATTATTACAGTTTGTATTATTAAATTATTAATGCCCGTTCTCGTAAATCAGCCCATAAAATTTTATTTTAGGGTATTTACTTTTCGTTTTTAGTCCGATAATTTTTCGAAATCTCCTCGTAAACTCTAAAAAACTGCAGCTTGATTATATGTTATAGCACCAACAATAGAACCGTAACCTATGAATTTTAATTTATTAATTGAAACGTGCGCTAAAGTATGCGGATGTAAATAAATGAGTTGCAACAAAAGAGAGGAAAAAATACAACGAAAAGGTAAAGTAGTTGAGATTAGAAATAGATTTTTGCCTTTAAAAGTTATATGCAACGCAGACAGGATAACGTCACTCAAGGATATGCTGATACTGAATAGCAGAATTTCGTATTCATTGAGAGGCTGTGTTTGGCGGTTTATGCCATTTGACAGACATATTTAATTAAAGTGGTTTTAGTTCGTGCTCGAGCTTATTATATTGTGTCAAATAAATACCGGCAACTGATCATTTAAATAATCAGCGTAAAAGGACAAAACATTTTTAAAAATGTCTATATGTTGATACGAATGTACATATCGCATAGAGTTTTGACGCTATCTGTTGACCAGTTTGTTTAGAGCGGTTAGTTAAGTGAACCGGTCTCAAAAACTACATCAAAGTCGCTCGTAAATCAAAACACCGTTGACTGTTTTCTTTGACTATCGTGGTGTTGTCCACTAGAAATCCCTTCCCAAAGGGTAAACAATATTATCTGGGAGTTATAAGGCATTTGATAAAGAATGTTCACTGGGAAAGACAAGATTTGTGGAAGAACAATTCTTGATTTGTGCACCATCAACGAATGTTATCGACCATAGCCCTGTGGACCTCTTTGTTTCCCAAACTCAAATTGCCACTTCACGAAAAACGTTTTACGCACATTTCCATGGTAGACTGACACAATGTACTGAACGCAGCAGCTTCTACCATGGAAAGGGGCGTAAAACGTTTTTCGTGAAGTGGCTGAACTAGGTAAGTGGCATAGTTACTGAACTATATATGTATTCAGGTGTTTTTTGTATAGTATCTTTAAAGCAATGCTTTCAACTTCTTCAGTTTATTTATCTTATATGTTTATACCATTTATTAGCTCTTAAATCGCTCTTTCGTGTTGTGAATATTAATTGTTGTGAAATGATTATAAATTAACTTAATGTTATTATTTAATGACAAACCGACCTCGCAAATCAGCCAGGTTTGAGTCGATCTGTTAGGATTCATTTTGAAGCCTTAAACGAAGCCATTGAAAGCAATCCATTAACTAGAACTCGCGGATTAATTGCTGAACTCAATATTTCACAATCACTTCGTCTCGAATCTTTTTCGTAACATGATGGTAAATGAGTATACTTCAGTAATTGAAATAAGCAAAACCGTTGGTTAGATCTTCGAACAGGAACAGAACGAAACAAGTTCTTCACGAAGCCGTTGCTGTATCTATAATCTACTTTAAAATTGCGAAATAATCGATTTTAAATTGGTTCTAGCAATCAATTAGTCTACGTAAATCGTAAACAAATTTAGTGTGTACAAATCGGATGAATGAATGAGAAACTTTGAGGAAAATACCCGGCTTGTGCCAATAGATCTACGGTCTTCTGTCATGGAATAATGCCAAACCCTCTACTGTCAGATAACGAAGATGAGGCTACATTAACTCGACGTAATTGAAGTTATATCTACATCCACATACCTCTTGCGTAGACAGAACCTGAATTATATGGACGAGATCGAAATGGAGCATTGTGATTTCTTACATCTAATAACAAGAATATCTAATACCAGTGCCTGATCGAATAATTTGCCAATAGATGGAACCTACGCTTCGCCCAACTAACGGGTCTTTCAAATAGAGCGGTTTTTTAATTCATGAATAAAATATAGTTGGCGTTGTGAATTTGCCTAGGACTAGTCTCATTTCAGCAGTATAATGTATGATATTTATAAAAATGGAGTCGTGCACAATACAACAACGTGTTAAAATTGTTGAATTATTTTATAAAAATTGGCGTTCAGTGAAAAATGTTTTTAGGAAATTACGTGATACTTATGGTTTGTATCTGAAAGCCCTATCAGTCGAATTGTTCAAAAATGTCAAGAAACTGGTTCGATAGAAGATAAAAGAAGAGCAATATATAGTCGTAGTTGTCGTTCACTAGAGCATATTGATTTGGTACGTGAAAGTGTTGCTGAAGACCCAGACATTTCCACTAGTCGACATTCACAACAATTTGGACTCAGTGAATATACAACGAGGTGTATTTTACGAAAGGATTTAGCTCTGAAGGGAAATAAGATTCAAATAACACATGAACTGAACCCACTGGATCATTCAAAATGACGTGGATTTGTCAATTGGATCAAAGAACAAACAGATGATTTTTGTCCAAAAATTATATTTTTAGATGAAGCACATTTTGAAATTGGTGGTTAATAAACAAAATTGCCGCATTTGGGATGATGAAAATCCACTATTGATTTATGAGAATTCACTTGAAACCCACTGTATCATAAAATATAAATGTGAAATAACTGAAATAATCCTCACTTCGATAATTATATGAAATTAAATAATAACTTCAATAATTATATATAACCGAAATATTACAATTTTTATTATCACGGAATTAATAAAAAAACTTTTTTCTTTGTAGTGCTGGACTATTTACTATGTATTGGATGCTATAAAGCCACTAACTTGATTATGTAATGTGATAATAGAATGAACCTATCATAAATTGTATTTTAGTTGGTTTGAACCGAAAGCAGAATAAGTATATGAGTGGCATAATTGGCTCAGAGTAGGATGTTTACGCGTGAAAGTGCAGCTTGGAGTTTCTACACATTAGAGTTTTCTATATACTTTAAAAATACGAGGAGTAGCTATTAAATAACGAGACTGATGCTGTAAAACATCTTTTTTTAATTTCATATATATTTACCTATTATCACTTTCAATATACACACCTCCTCTATCCCTACAATGCTCCATGCGAATATTCCATTGTTCGAAACAGTGCTGTAAGTCTTCTTCTATCAGCTCCTTCAGGACGCCGGTTTCTCTTTCACAGCGTCAGCGGACTCATACCTTGTTTCTTTTAATGCAGATTTCACCTTAGGAAACAAATAGAAGTCACACGGCCCAAAATCCAGCGAATAAGGCAGATAATCTAACACTGGGATGATGTACTTGGCTAGAAACCTCTTGACAGAGAATGCGGAATGAGCCGGCGCATTGTCTTGGTGGAGAACCCATGACGGAGTTCCTTCACGGAGTTCAGCAAAAACGTGAAGGTAGTAATGTTGATTAATAGTTTGACCTTCGGAACCCAGTGAAGGTACACAATTCCATGAATTTCGAAAAAAACAATCATCATTGTTTTGAATTTTAATTTGCCCATTAGAGCTTTTTTGGCTCTTGGTGAATTTTGGCTCTTCCAGTACATATTGGCGCTTCGTTTCAGGATCATAAGTAAAAAACTACAATTCGCCATATGTTATTATCCTTTTCAATAGGTTTGGGTTATTTTCAATGGCACTCAAAGTGTCAGTACAAACATTTTTGCGAGTTTCTTATTGCTCAAACATGGGAATTTTAGGCACCATTGTGGCACACACTTTTTGCATGTTAAAATTGTTATGTTAGATTTGCCGTACGCATTCTTTGTCAATTCCTACAGTTTCTGCAATCGCACGAATACTTAACCAAAGATTTTTTTCGATATTGTCATCCGTTTTTGACCTGGAAAGACAACCTGGGCGTGAATCATCTTCAATGTCTTCTCGACCGTCTTGAAAACGCTTAAACCACTCAAAAACACGCACGCGATAAACAGTCATTGCCATACACTTATTTCAATAAATTATAAATTTCAGTAGCGGTTTTTCCAAGTTTCAAGTGAAATTTCACAATAATTCGTTGCTTTATTGTTACACTTAACATTTTTCCGGCGAAACGAAAAAACAACTCTAATGCGAACGAAGGCTACGGTTATACGGATTTGTTTATAGAAGCGTGAGGTACTGCATTGGAAAGAGAAGGCTTCACGCTAAACATCTGTTGATTGCTGGCGTTTGGCGTATGCGTACTTCTTCTGTAGCAGCGTTAGTCTCGTTAATTAATTGCCACACCTTGTACATTCTATATACAAGTGTCGTTAGAAAAAAATCGACAGTGTATACTTTGACTATTGTTTGTTTAGAACGAATATAGGTTACGGTCTAAAATAGAAATCAAATACTTCATCATCGAATGAATGTCAGTCAGTAATTCTAAAATATAATTATTTTAACATAGTTTTTAATGTAATTTGTATACAATATATATCTGGATCACATAATTGCATAAAAAATATCATGATTTGGAATATTTCCACGATTTAACTAGAAACAAAAGTTCTATCAACAAAGATAAGTTTAATACGGACATTCTTAACCGCAACCACAAGCTAGTGTAAGAATTGCAGCGCAACTTGTTATATCATAACTAATTTTATTAAATCATTATCAATACCATTAGGTAATATTAGGTAACATTTTAAGCAAATATGTGTAAAAGCATATTTTGCAAATATTAATTGGTTATTACTTAATGAATAAACTACAAATAAACTAATGAACATTGTTAAAACATTTTTTTTTATTGACAATCACGCCATACATCAGTCAACATCCATATGGCAACATAGTTATTTATCCGCAATAAATGTTATTTCAACAATGCGAGAAAAATTATTTCAGTGTATATCAGTACGTACATTTATGTTTGATTTAAAACCAAAAATATTCGGTGCGCGAATATCACGTTATGTTATTACGGGCAACGATACCCAGAAAGGTCGGTTCCAGCTCGGCAAACATTTGTCCAAGTTTCTCAAAGACTTTTAGATACGGATAATGTTCCAAAATTTTAAAAATTGATAGCGAGCAATCGGTCCAAGAGTATTGAAAAGTTTCCCACTCCATTGTACATAAAACACTAAAAGAGCAATTACTCTACCCTCATCATGTACAAAGGGTACAAGCACTTTTAAACTCTGATTTGCTGATGCCTATCAAATTATAAATATGCCAGGATTTTTTCAACGTGTTCAGGAAAACTGATTAAAACAGTGCCAGGCTTGCTAGACTCAAATGGTGTTTCATGTGTTTCGTAATGTAACGGGAATCTTTAAAAACGTGTTATATTGTAAAAAATTAGTGCTAATAATTTCAACTTTGGCATTAAACGAGAATAGAGTATTAATTTTCATTTTTTTCTTTGAACAAAACAAACAAAATTTATGCTGAAATGGATAAAACGAATGACTATAAACATATTACATTTTATTTTCAAATAATACCTTAAGAGACCAATGAAACAAAAAAATTGAATTCGGTTGGATCGGAATACACAAGGGTGTCAATTGCTAAGCTAATTAAAATAAGTTCTGACCTGTTTCCCTTATATGGTTGCATTTTGGATACATTTTTATGAGTTTCAGAAGCATAACAATACCACAAATGCCATTAATGCTGTTTATCCTGGTGCCTTTGGCAGTAGAACATGTCACCGTTGGTTTAAAAAAATAAGATCAGTAATTTCACTCTTTTCGGCGTTATAAAATCTTGAAAACCGGTTGAGTTTGATAAAGATCTTTTGTTAGCTGAAATTAATGCTGATCTCAAACAGACCATCCATAAATTAGCCACAAAGCTTAAAACTTCATGGTCCATAATACAATACTGTTAAAACAAGTGAATAGAGTACAAACTAAACATCTTCAACAAAGATTATTTTCTTCAACAAATTGTTAATGGAGGATCCAATGAATATTGGATTCGATTCAGTAATTCACATTAGTGGGGTTTCACAGGAATTATTCACTATGAGTTTATGAATGCTAATGAAATCATAAAGTGTTGAATATTTTTGTGGTCAGTTTGCAAGAACGGACTCAAAAAGTTTTAACTCAAAAAGGGCCGAGACGAATTTATCGAAAAGGTGCATGAATATACAGGAACACCCAAGAACAAATCAGAGTTAGGCTAGGAGTACTTCACCTAGGGTATTCTCATGATGCTACATCGTCACATTACCATCATTTCAGATCTACGCACATTTTCTTCCTGGAAAAAATTCTTACTGCGGCATCTATGAAAACTGTACTCGAAAAATATATCACCTCAAAGTCGCTCTCATTTCACAAAAACGAAATAGAAAGTTTGTGAGAGAGATGGGCGAAGATTGCTAATAATAATGAACATTATATTGCAGATTAAAACCGTTTTAATTATCAAATAACAACATTACATGTAGGCTCACCTAATAGAAGACGATATATGTTATAGTTTTCATATATTTTTTTCAAATTAAACTCCTCATGAGTCAACAATGGCAATGGCAATCAACAATAAATGTAAACCTATGGCAATGGAAATCAATGATATAACATTGTAAGCTGTGGTAAAACTTGTTAAGATAATTCTTGCATGAAGGGAATCACCTCCAAAGCAATAGGTGTGGCGGTTAATAATTTTTAATTTTTTTAAGAGATGGCGCTGAAAACAAGGGTCGGTTTACATTCTAATTTTTAATGTCATTTTGTTGCTACGGTAGTCCATTTCAAAACGCCATTGATGTTTAAACGATTTCGAGTTTGTGGTAAACATGTCGAGTTTCGAGCAAAATAATTAGACATTTGCGGCACGTACCTCTTTCTTGTTCAATCAAAAGAAAAACGCAAGTGAAAGCCGTCGTATACTTATGGAAACTTAGGTGAGAATGTCTCAATGCAAGACGCTTGTGGGCATTAGTTTAAACGATTCAAAAGTGATGATTTCGATTTGAACGACAAATAACGCCCAGGATCGCAAAAAAATTGAAGATGCCGAATTCCAAGCATTGTTGAAAGAACGATATGCAAACTCAACAACAAATGGCAGAGAGGTTAAATGTTGGTCGCCGAAACATTTGTGATCATCTGCATGCCATGGGAAAAATCCAGAAGGCAGGAAAATGGGTACCACATCAGCTGAACGACAGACAGATGGAAGATCGAAAAATGGTGTGCGAAGTTATGCTTTTTCGACATGAAAAAAATACTTTTTTGAATCGGATCGTGACTGGAGAGGAAAAAATGATATATTTCGAGAAACTAAAACACAGAAAATCAAAAGTTGACCCAGGACAACTATCAACATCGACCGCAAGACCGAATCGCTTTGGAAAGAAGACAATGCTGTGGATTTGGTGGATCAGAAGGTTGTCGTGTACCATGAGAATCTGAAACCAGCTGAAACAGTTAATACCGTATCGTCAACAAATGAACAATTTGAACGATGCATTGATAGAAAAGCGACCAGAATGGGCTTCAAGATGTAGTGGTAAACACTGTCCTCTCTATTTTTTCAGATCTGTTCCTCAGCGAATATTTTTATTGTTTAGGTCAAATGAATATTTACGTGAAAATAATGATGAAATAATTAATAGCGATAATTTAGTAAAAATTACTAAATAATAGTGTAAGTCCATCTTATGATAATAGTATAATTAATAGTAATAATTAAGGTTATATTAGCTAATTCCTTAAAATCATTTTATTGATCAACTGACAACATTATCACTTTTATCCTGGTGGTATATTATCTAGAACCAGTAACTTACTAGAGTAACTTACCCAGAAAATAATTCAACACACTGTAAACGTATCACTTTAATTGTCATTGAGAATTGAACTATCTTTCTAACAAGACTCACTGAAAGATATGACTAAACACTGACTGTAGCAAGACCACACGCGCGCGTACCGCAATAACTTTCATTCAGTCCTTCGATGGATCTGCCAACAAACTAACAAACTCAACTGAATCAACCGATGTCCGAATGGGCCTATGACTCAGTCAATACTACGATCGGCGTGGACGTGAACCGTCAGCCGAATACGCACGTTTTCATCTGATCATTCGTCGCTTTTCAGAATGGGTCGCATTCCGTTGATAATTAATATCCTTCCGGCCATAGAATGCATATTAGCAGGTACGGTGCCGGATATAGCGCAGGGTCGGCTTCAAGTCAGGTTAGTATTAATATCAGCTTTAGTAACATGATATAACATTTTTTGTCAACCCATTAACGACATTTTCTTTGAAATAAAAGATAAATGCTTTATTTAACCATGTACTGCCATACCACGTGTGTATGTTGTACGGATATGAGTAAAAGTTGTATGGGGTAGGAGAGCTAACCTAAAAACATTTCTTTTTGTCAATGTATATGTTTCTGCAAAGAATTTCTTTAAATTCATGTAGGATGTGCGTAAATAAAGTAATGAGGCTGGTGGCGTAGCCTTCAATCTGGCAACACTGTTGGTCTCCACTTACATGCCCAGTACGAGTTTGAACTCTTTATAGTTACTTAGTAGAATGTAGCAATTCTTTTCCTGAACCGAATGTTTCTAGTGCGTTCTGAAAATGAGTGACAACAATTTCAAGGAATAGTACGCTATGAAGTTTTATTTCAGACTTGAGCACTCAAATGACTTTAAAACGCAAATGGCCGTTTAGTTTCAGAAACCCAAAATAGTCACAGTGATAGTGCGTTAAATTAGACGAATAGGAAAAATGTTTAAGAGTTAAACAATATTTTTTCAATAAAAAACACTAATGGCCATGTTCTTATGGAAGGATACATATTATACATACACAGTATGTCTATAAAATAAAGGAACTTTTTAAATTTAAAGAAAACTACTAGCGCCATCTATTAAAACAATATATAATCTGAAAGCTGTATATCTTCTCTATAAAAATTGACTGCCAACATTAGAATCAATCAACGGATTGTCAAGATATAGTGCTTAAAGTTACAGTATCTTGTATCATCTCGCCACAAAACACGATTGAACAGAGTTAATATTAACTATTGTTTCAAGTTCGGTAATTTTTTTACAGAAACATTTGAATTGATGAAAAAGTTTATGGTGATGCTGTCTCAACCCGTACAGGTGGTTTCGAGTTATATAAGTGATTTCAGGATGATCATGATGTTTTGGAAGACGACCCAAAGCTAGGCCGGCCAAAAAACAAAAATCGGGAGGAGTTGGTGGAAAAAGTGCGTGAAAGGATCGCCTACGATGCGAATTCGACTGTAAGATGGATAGCGGAGGAATTAAATACGAAATTTTGACAAAGGATTTAAACAGACGGAAAGTCTGTGCTCGATTTGTTCCTCACGCCTTATATGGGAACCAAGAAATTGCTCAGGCTGTACACTGCAAGGCCCTTATTAAATTAGCCAGACGGAACTGCACAGTCCTGGATCGATCGTAACTGGTGATGAAACTTGGTACTTCAAGTACTATCCTCAAACAAAGCCTCAAAGTGCTACGTGGAAGTCTCCATCCAGACTCTCCGAAATCGAAAAAACTACATTTCCACAAGTCATGAGAAAAGACAATTTTGAGTTGTTTTTACGGTTCTAAAGGTATTATACTTTGGCAATTCGTTCCACAGAGTCAAAATGCCACTGGCCATGAAAGCAACGTTTTATGACAGTATTATAAAAGTCCAAGAAGCCATCACGAGGGTCATTGCTAGCATTGACCAGATCACTCGTTCACTCAATCAGTTCGTAGGATGACATAGAGATGGCGCCACTATTGACAAATCCATATAATTTTTAGGAAGTAATATCCTTCAAATGATATGTGTCAACATTTCATGACAATCTGAGGTTTAGTGCACAAGTTACAGTGGTTTTAGTGACGCTACTCTTTGTTAGCCTAAATTTAAAGTCTAAATCGTTTTACAAACAAGGTAACGAAATGTTAGAGAAGCTTAGAATCAATATATCACTCTTGAACGACACTATGTAGATTAATAAAGTAAAATTTTGCCTAAAAGTTGTTGTTTTATTAGTTATCCTACGAAACTTATTGAGTGGTGTGCATACTACTTAACCATCTTAAATTCGTAGATATATCGTTCTTTCAGAAGACCCAGAGGAGCTGCAAATACACTTACAAAAGCTGCAAAGTGCTGACGACTCATTTGGCTGGAAAATAAACCAGAAGAAGAGTCAGGTCATGTTTGAGAAATTTACTGAGTATATAAGAATTTCTATTTTAGGAACGGATTTGGAAGTTGTGGGATTACTATATATATATATATATATATATATATATATATATATATATATATATATATATATATATATATATATATATATATATATAAATATATATATATATATATATATATATATATATATATATATATATATATATATATGTATATATATATATATATATATATATATATATATATATATATATATATATATATATATATATATATATATATATATAAATATATATATATATATATATATATATATATATATATATATATATATAAATATATATATATATATATGTATATATATATATATATATATATATATATATATATATATATATATATATATATATATATATATATATATAAATATATATATATATATATATGTATATATATATATATATATATATATATATATATATATATATATATATATATATATATATATATATATACATACACATACAAAAGCTGCAAAGTGCTGACGACTCATTTGGCTGGAAAATAAACCAGAAGAAGAGTCGGTCATGTTTGAGAAATTTACTGAGTATATAAGAATTTCTATTTTAGGAACGGATTTGGAAGTTGTGGGATTACTATATATATATATATATATATATATATATATATATATATATATATATATATATATATATATATATGTTGGCCATCTACTATCTGGCATTCTTAATACATGACCCAACCACCGCAATCTGGAATACCTAACTAACCTACATTACAGATGGTTTTACCTCATAGAAGTTTAATTTCTGCATTGGTTCTTCTTCTCCATATTGTCTCCTGTACTTTCACTTCACCAAATATTTTCCTCAGTACTCGTCGCTCCTAGACATTCAATCTTTCTTGTTCTTTTTTATGCATTACCCAACATTCACAGCTATATAGTAATTTTGTCATATTTTCATTAATTTGCAGGCCATATTCTTGCGCTTTCGCAAACAGTCTAAAGATTCTTTCTAGCTCAGTTGTTCTTGACGACGTCGTCTGCGTATGCTAATATTTGGATCTTGCTATTGTAAATTATTCCTCCTGCTCTTATTCAGCTCTCTTGGAGTATTACCTCTAGCACATCATTAAAAAGGACTAACAGGTGATCCTCCTGTTTCAATCCCTTTCTCACTTCAATTTTTTCTGTGGAAAGGCACCTCTCCACACACTACTCTGTATTCTGTTTTCCTTAGGGTCATCTTTGTCATTTGAATGATATTCTTAGGGACTTGGAGTACGTTCGATGCTTGGTACAACTTCCTCCTGATAACTGAGTCATAACCTTGTTTGAAGTCGATGAACAATAACTTCTTTAATTAATTCCTTTGAATTAATTCTTTGAATTCCTGAATTAACTTCTTTGTATTTCTAAACTATTGTTGCAGATAAATCTACACTTATCGATATACGACTAAATTAAATTTACTAAATTGAAAATATTAAATTCGGTTTAGAAATCTTATTTTACATCAATACTTTCAGGTCGTAAAGCGACTAAACAAGTGTTATTAATTCCTAGTGTATTTTCAAAATATTGAATTCTGTCCGACTTAATTAGATGACGCCACTAGTACTATTTTAAGAGTACCTAAAAGTTCGTTTTATTTTTAGACTATCCGAATACCTTATAATTCAACTCACGAAAAAAGTTTTCTACAGGTTCATTTCGAACTTATTTTTTAAATATTGACTATAGTCAGATGTTCGTTCCTTATTAACTCATTTTTATTAATGTTCCAAAATGAAATCAACAATATTCTAATTATTACATTCCTAAAAATTTATTCTCCACCAGATTCTACTTGTCTAATGCGAAATATATTTTTTTTATCCGTAGGGAACAAATGTTTACTGATATTTTTAACCCAATTTTCTTTATACGTCCGAGGTTTCTTTCATGACTCGAAGTCCATTTTTGGTGTTCTACTTGGTGATGGTCAGCATACAAATTACGTTATATTGCTAAATAAAAAGTATTTTTTGTGTATTTTACATTCATAATTAATCAGTTAGTCATTCAGATCATGAAATAAATTCTTTATAGGTTCTGATTTTGAAGTCGGAAGTTTGGTCATCTGGAATAACGATTAATAATAAATAATACTTATGCTACCCAATAAAATATCAATTTTTTTGTGCCCACAATTTGCCCTAGGGTTTCTAGAATAATCGATTTTGTTTATTATTATTACTGGTAACTGTGCGTGTAAATGCAATGAATTTATTCTGATAATTTTTAATTTTCTATGATATATTTTATCTTAAATAAAAGGCCATGAACTGAAGGACTGAGAGGATTCAGTCCTGGATCATTTCGACCATGAAACAGGGGGAGTGGAGGAATTATTAAGAGAAAATGCAATAAAGGTTTCCACGAGAAAGGATGAAAAAAGACAACTGGGGAAGTGTACCTTACTTCGGCTACTCTAAATACACTAGATACTGCTGTAGCGTCCAGCTTTCTTGTATGACTATACGTATAAAACTCAAAATACAAAACTACATTATATTCTAATATAATGAAAAAAAAACAAACAGCGACACTGGTCATTTGGAGAGAATTTGAATACTTTCATCGATGGTATTATTTGTACAGATGAACCGCTGAAAGAATACCCGTTCGTCATCAATTGATGCCTATATCATAGACATTGTCTCAATATGTTATTTTTATTTTACCGCACGAGAGAGGAGATAAAAAATCAATAAGTCTTCGTGTATGAGATAGAGTTACAACGTGGTAGGAAGACAAAGTAAGAAATAATTAAAAGGTGCTTGTTCGTAATGCCGGTTAAAAGTTCATCTATTAAGTTCAGCGGTCCTGATTTGGTTGTTATTTGAGTTGTTTTGTTATTGTGTTTTAGTGAAATTTTGTATTGTAAAGTCCAGTTTTATTGTAAAATAAGTTCTTATAAGAACCACTGTTATTGATTATTTTGTTATCGGTGAGTATTTGTAAAAATTCATAAAGTTTTATATCTTTCAATAATTCTAACCTAACCAAAGACATTTTATTACAAATGTTTAATAGAAACAGAATTTATATTGACTAATTCTAAAAATATACTGAAATATAAACAACCGTTTCAAATCTATATTTTGAAATGGAAAAAAAGAATGGGGGAGGGACCTTTAGAGCATTTTTAACCATTCAAGAGGTAACGAATACTTAATTTGACTTATTTCTTATGTTTTACTTATTTCGCGTTATCATATCGTAATATTTTTTTTAGAGAGTTGCAGCAGTATTAAAGATTTCAAGAAAAACTGTGTATTCTATTAAGAAAAGAAAATAATATAATCCAGTTATTTCTTCTCCTGGAACAAGGAGACCTTATGTAAAGACGAAAACAACAGACTTACCCGAAGGAGGTAAACTGGAAGTTTGAAATATCTTGTACAATATGTTTATATAATTATATGATATGTTGGTAATAAATGTGCAATGTTACGGGATGTTATGGGACCAATAACAGAACAATTTCATTGATTGGCTACATTCCTAATATTTCGTGACAACTTGAAACTGTCTACAATTTTAATTTACAAAATTCTCTGTTCGATCTATGATATAAAACTTTTCAATTTCATGACACACACTTGAAATTTTACGTTAAAATACGGATTTGTAAGAGGACGTGTTATAACTTCATGTTATAAACATAAACAAATAAATGTATCGTGGATTTAAATATAAACATAAATGGCCATCTTTCGTGAAACCAACCACCATTATGAAAATTACTAATTTGACTAATAATTTTTGATTTAATTCATATAGATAAATTTGATAATGCACGGGTAATCTTTCAGCGGTTGAAATATAGTCGACGTATTCTAAAAAATCAGTGTGTGGGATAGCCAGTCAAACTGGTATTTTCCTCTTCTTTGTACTTCACGTTAAAAATTAATAAGCTGATTAATAAACTAGTAAAAAATGTATTATCGACTCTGATTTTGAAGTTTGGTAATCTGGAATAATGACTTGTAATATGAAAGTTGTTCGATAAGTTATCACATTTTTTTTTTATTTATTTGATTTCTCAACGTAGTTATCTCGTAATCCAATCCACTGTTGTTCCAATTTTTTTTACCCTCAGTATAATGCGACTTATCCAACTTTATAAAATACACCAGCCGCCTTAACCTCATTATTTGAAATAAATCCTCATTCAGCGAGATATTTTTTCAGGCTTTGGACGAGGAAGTAAACACCGGAACTCAAATCCGACAAATACAGCGTATGAAGAGTAGGTCATGGAATGTTACAGCAACTATCGGAGTGTTGTATGCTGGTGCATTATCGAGATAAAAAAGGGTGGATATACAACCACATTTAAATTCGGCTGCCAACTTTTTTATCGTTGAAAACAAAGGGGAAGTGTCCTTTAAACAAGAATTTAACTCTATTTGTTGACCAGCGCGAACTTTTCAGCGGTTTTTCAGAAAATATTAAAATGTACAACTTAAAAAAGCAATTAAATGTACGTGTATGAAATTTTGCAGTGCGCCATTTTATAAAACATATCTAACAAATATCATTTAGTCAAACTTGCACTATCTCGGTGTCTTTTGGAACAATCTAAACGGTTACTATTATTATTCAAAAAACAAGAAAAACATTTTCCGAGTGGCGACGGCTTAAGATCAGAAACCGGTCTCGGGAAACGCTTGCTGACGTTTGGAGGGCGGTTGAAGACATGAAGGCGGAAATGTGCATGAAAAAAAAATTCTTTGTTTTTTGAATAATTTTAATGTATTCTCCACGAACCCACTTGCAACTTTTCTTGCTACTATTATTGTTATTTATACTAGTAAATGCGTAGTATAAGACTTCAAGAATTATTAAAAATGCTATGGAGTCACTTGGTGTCTCTTAGGAATTCTTATGGTGAACGGGTTTTTTCTAGTGCAACCTGAAAATGAGTGACAAAAAATTCGAGCAATGGTGCGCTATCAAGTCAGACTTGGGGGCTCAAATTACTAAAATCACAAAAGACAGTTAAGTAAATAGAGAATTCCATGTCAGGTTTTACAATCTTGCCTAGAAAATATACACAAATACTACATAAATACATAAAGAAAGTACAAACATCCAAATTCATACCGTAAAAGGAATTTGAACTATCGTACCACGCCGTCGGCTATGTATAATTCTGTTCTGATATTATTTAACATTTTCTTATTATACACAGTGCGTCCATTAAGTATCAGTACTTAAGATATATCTCAGCATCCAGTCACACCATCTATTGACGAGCGGCGTCGTTTCAAAGCTTGAACATGAACCTAACAAAACCTACTTTACCACGATCGGTTGATATTTGTTGATTTTATGACGTCTTGTTTCCAAGCCAAAAAGTTTGATGTACAAATAAAAACATAGAACAAAGAGCGGTTATTTAATTTAACACAAAACTCGGTAAAACTGCGTCGGAAACATTCCGGTTGATGCAAAAAGTGTACGGCGATGATTGTTTAAGCAGAACAAGTGTTTTTCTGTGTCGTAAACTTTTTTTGGATGGCAGAGTGTCGCTAAAGGATGACAAACATGACGGGAAACCAATTTCAGATCGCACTCCCGAAATGATGGAAAAAGTTCGCGATTTTGTAGCAAATGACCGCAATTCGGCTCATTCTTCACAAGGGTGTGGCTAATGATAATACGCCAAGTCACACATCGTTAATTGTGCATCAATTTTTGGTGTTTTTTGAAGACATTCAGACCATCTAAACAGATTTGACGCATGCTTTCGAGGGCATTCCACAAAATGAGCTTGAGCAGGCATTTGAATCACTATTGAATCGATGTAACAAATGCATCGAGACAAGTGGAGAATACTTCGAATAATAATTCGAATAATAATTTAAATAAATGTTTTAACCTAGTACCGACGACGCGCCGACAGTTCCTGAAAAAAATCCGAGCGCGTATGATATTACAAAGTTTATTTCTTCTCAACATTACAGATAGCTGATACGAGTGTTTTAGTTTTTAATCAACTTATTCATGTTATTATCGCCAGTGTATTAATAAATTTATTGAAAATGTCAAATCTAATTAGTTTTCGTGCCTGTTTTGTACCATTTTGTACAAATACTACAAAAACTACCGATTTTTTTTTTAAATATGCCACAAGATGTTAAACGTCGAAATCAATGGTTTCAAGCAGCACGACGTATTTAGAGAATATTATTTATAACATTATATCTATTATTTATGCTTGAGTATTTATTGCCTGCTGAAGTTACACAATCGTGACATCGAGTGTTTTGAACATTTCTTAGTTTTCATTAATAATTAAGGTAACTGTATAAGCTTTACTCAGAACTTTATGTTCTCGACATACACGTCCGTCCACACATAATTCAATTACTCTAATAGAAATATTTTGTTTCTCATTTACATTTACATTATTATTTTTTAAAAAACTCAATTTGATGCTTTAGCATCTCGAACTTCAGCTAAATTGAACCGAATGTCATTTTTGAGAAAATCTGTTAATATAAAAATATCCACATCAGATATATTACAAGAACAGGCCTTTATGAACCCATTGTCACACATTACTGAATTAAATTAGCAACCAACAATATTTTTGTACTAAACTTTACACAGGTAAAGCCATTGACAGTAACTTTAACATAATGACGTCATAAACATGGCAGCCAATCATGGTACTTTCGTAGTCACGTGATTTTATTTTAAATTTTATAATTTTTTAATTAATTTATAATTAATTGCAAACAATTTTTTAAGTTTTTCGCATCGATTAACAGTATTACTTATGATAGAGTTTTAAAATAAAGTAAAAAAATCGATAATTATTTTTTATTCAAAACCCCAATTGATTCTTTCGGTATTGTTATTGTTTTGGTTTTTTTCGACCGAAATTGTCATATTATATTGCATTGCATTGCATGTAAAATTCGTGTAGTAGCCATTGAAGGTCATTTTCGGTTTCGGTTATAATTATTGCATCGTGTGCATAACATAACTGTAAGCTCCTGATTGCTCCTGGTGTCATACAATGATTCGTTTTCCAGAATGAAAGATTTTATGGTAGTGTCGATCACTGATCATTTCTTACACATTACACATAATATAGGAAGGGTATAGTGCGTGTTCTATAACTCTAATTTTACTAATTCTCTACTCTAGTTTAAAGAGTATGGTATGAAACACTTGTTTTGAATTTCTCGGCTCGCGTTTCACTAACCATGTTAAAATATTGGGTTGAAAGTTCGTGCCATTTTTTTGAGAAAAGTGGAAGAAAATTTTTATTTACTAAAATTTATATTTCATCAATATAGTCTGTGCGTTTTGTTCGATAAACTTTCTCCATTCCTCCAGGAGCTGCATAACTCCACGCTCATAGAAGTTTTGAGGTTTCTCTCAAAAAAACTGATTTGAATCTTCCCGATTATATTGAAAAAGGTTGTGTCGGGTAGCCGAATACTTCTGTTTACTAATTCATCTGTAAGCATCCGCTTTATAAAATGATCATTTTCATTGAGCTTCAATAGACAAGCCCAAGCACAAATTCGATCTATCAATTTTTTCTCCATTAGCTCATGCATCATCCATACATCAGCCTTGCTAACTATTTCTAGTTGACGTAATCGCCTTGCTATCAGACTCGGCCCGTCATCCGATAAGATTAAAATAGTTTTTAGGAAACATTCTGGACCACTTACGCCATGTGGAATCGTCAACGGCATCCTCACCGTACACAGCACATATTTTCTTTTGTGTCTGCGAATAATTTTTAACTTTTCGAAAAAAGAGAAGCATAATATATCGAAAATGCTCCTTATTTTCTACCATTTTGAATACTGAACACAATTTAAAAAATTAAACCAAATAACACAATTGTTTCCCCAAGTACACAAACGCCCCCAAGTAAAGTTCCTTCTATCAAACAACATGACAACTTTACACGTGTGAGGTAACCAACAGTTTAGCGATGCAATGCCATCGATCGGTATCGAGTATCGGTATCGATATTGCGATGTAATGCCAAAAATGAGACGAGCTTTTAAATCAACTTAATAATATAGATTTGGTGTTCTGTGATAAATTATTTGTTATCATTCTATAATAACTGATATAGACGGCCTTCCTGTAAGTTTTCATGCAACGAACTGCAGATCATATGATATTTCCTAAAACATATAAATACGGCCGGCGATGGTATTTCATTGCTAAATTCTGTTGCAAACATTATTTTTTGAAATAAATTAACTTAGACCCCATAACAAGGTTATAGTACGGTACTGTTCTCGTTCCAGCTAATGATTCATACTATTTAATTCTATACCATAGCTACAAAAATACTTCTGGTGATGTGCAACTATTGTCGGTATACTTATTATGTATCGAAATTCAATCAATCCTTTCCCTCATTTGGTTTAACGTATGTACCAACATTATATTCCTGCCAATCTACTATATACTGCATTTAAAAATTTTCCTGACAACACAATAAAAGAACCAGTAATATTACGACAATTCTCAAGCAACCTCCATTAATGCACGCATTGTTAAACGTAACGTCCCATCTCCCATGACATTTCTCGATTGACCCGCACTTATTATGTATTCTTAAAAAAGATAAACGTCACATTTCCGGTGCAGGCTCTCCGTACCGTGAACCGCTACCCTAACGACATGTCCAGTGCCCCTTTAACAAGGTGTAAAATTACTTTAATTCTTCTCATCGCGCCCAACTGTCAATTAAGAGAGCCGTTAAGTGGTCAGTGGATTGGGCGTAGGCGTTATTCGATGCAGCCGCCCATGCATGGTTCATCCAGGTGCGTTTTACATCGATGGATCGGGCGCTCGTGATTTAGAAGCGTTGTAAGGATGAAACATATCAAGGAAAATTTATCTTTGACTAAAATGGATTTAATTTAGTCTATTGACAAGTAGATTTATTTACATAAATAGTTCAGAAATACATATATATATATATATATATATATATATATATATATATATATATATATATATATATATATATATATATATATATATATATATATATATATATATATATATATATATATATAAACAAAATTATTACAAGTTTATTTTATAATTTGATAATTAGTGTGATAAGGAAAGTAAAAACGTAGCACATTGTCGTGTGACAAAAGTGTCGTGTATTTAAATATTTCAGTAAAATAAATACCGATTACAGAGGAATAATTATCTTATTCTAATGGGAAAACAATTTTTGGTAATTGATTAAATTTAAGAAAAAGTATATAACAATAATTTTCACAATACAAATAATTAACTATCAAATGTGATCTCTCTCAACTAGTCCTCCGTATATTCGAATACATTTTTCGATTATTTTACGATTCTGTTTAGCTACTCGTCTAAGTTACAGAATGCTGATTTCCTTGACAGGCTTGCCTTATTCTGGCACAAAGTTCATATTGATTTCTGGGCCTTATTTTATAAACTTAATTTTTTACCATTCCCCAAAAATTAAAATCGAGGGGTGTAATACCGGGAGACCTCGGAGGCCACAGTTCAAAAGGACGGTCTCTTCTTATCCAGCGCATAGGAAATTTTTGGTTCAACCATTGACGAACAATCCTTGAATTGTAGATCTAGCTGCAAATACATATCCTGTCGCACATTAAGAGGAAGATTTTCAGTTGCATCCCAAAATTCCCGATCGAAGAATTAGTGTGGAGAACCCACACTAATTATCAAATTAAAAAACAAACTTGTAAAAATTTTGTGTATAGATCTACATTTCTTACACATAGACCTACAGTCTTACATTTCTAATATCTATATTACGGTGGTGCTCAAGGGCATGTTGGGTAACACAAGATTGTTTCATTTCTCCTATACCTAATGTGGGCAATGTGTTCTTTATACCGGTTTAATATGGAGCTTTTAGTTTACCCAATATACCTTCAATCACAATCTTGATAACTAAGTTCATAAATTCCCAATTTTTCATGTTGATCTTCTTTATCCTTTAGCTCACGTAGAACATAATAGCAAGCTTCGTAGTGCCTCGTAAGTTTCTCTGTTATCTTGATATCTGATATAGCTTCAATCAACCAATTATTTATACTAGTTCCTGATAATTAACATGATTGAAATGGAAAAACTGACAAAAAATATGAATAATTACAACTATTACCGGATTATCTGCAATATTTACTTTCAAAATTCAAAAACGATTCAAAAACGATAACTTAATTTTCGGTATTTCCGATTATTCAATGATCCATAAACAAATAACAAAGTTGGACAACAGAAATTTCGAATTTAAAGGATATTCGTCAACTTTTAAGACACCAAAATGCCCAAATCCCCTCCGAAAAGGATTAGTCTTAGATTCGCAGACTTTTGTTCTTTTTATATTTCCCTACCAGCCCCAACGTTCGAATTGTTAAGACGTTCTTCGTTTTACAATAAACAGATGTCGAGTAGACCGACGTAAAACGGAACCGCCATTGTTACCTGACGGTTGTAAAAATCTAAATCGGAAGTCCTGTATCCGGTACCGTCGACGTAACAAACTGGGATGGACACATAAGTATCGATAGATACAAAACACATCCTAAAAGCGAGTTGTTTTTTTGTAACTCTAGTAATCTATTGGGTTGTTCCATAAGTTCCTGCTGTTTTTTTTTTTATTAAAAACTGTTTATTGAAACAAGCAACAATAATAACAACAAATTAATCAATGATGTATTCTTGGTCATTGTTCACGAATCGCTCCCACCTCTCGACCAATTTATTGATGCCATCTCGCCAGAATTCGACGGGTTTAGACTCGAAGAAATTGTTAAACCAGTTTTTGAGGTCCTCATGATCAGCGAGCCGAAGAGGTGATAATCGGTTGGCGCAAGATCTGGAGAGAACGGCGGATGCGGAAGAACTCTCCATTCGAGATTATTCAGAGCCTCCTTGACGATATTTGCTATGTAAGGTCGTGCATTGGTGTGGAACACGATGATTTGACCTTGTCCATCGGGTCGATTCAGTTGAATTTGACCTATTTCATATTGACCTAGAGACACGAGATTTTGAGCAGTTTTGTTACGGCGATTTTCCTTGTTGTCATCGGTTAGTTTGTGTGGCACCCAAGCTCTGAGTTTTTGAGTTAATCCCATAGATTGAAGATGTCTGGATATTGTCACAAGGCCATAATTCATCTTCTCCAAAGTCCAAATCCCGGCACGTTTTATCACCGTCCTCTTTCAAAATCGCTTTAAGATGGCTCTCGTCGAAGTCGAAAAGTCGACAGAGCGGAGCGTCTGTCCAGGTCGAAGTTGCCATTTTTAAACTTTTGAACCAATCTCGGCCAGTCCGATCGGCTATAGCGTCCTCTCCATATACCGCGCAAATGTCTCGAACTACTTCTGTAGTTGTTTTTCTGCTTGAAATTTCCATTTCGAAAGACTGGAAATTAACTCAAATTGTTTCAGAAAAATGATGTCAATAGTTTTGTAGAGTAAGAAAAAGACTTTAGAATGCATATACACACTTGGCCAAACAATATAAAAATGTACTAATAAAAAGTGTATAAATAAGTTTCCACTAGAAGGTTATGTTGAAATTGTCAGAGGTAAAACGTAATATCGTAAATTTGGTCATCTGATAACAACATAAAGTATTTAACGTATTAGTGACTCCGTATCAGCATCATATAATTTTTTCAACTTAAAGTATTAGTGACTCCGTATCAGCATCATATAATTTTTTTCGTGCGAAAATGTCAAGTTTTGTGCCGAATAAGCGTCATTTCGGAGAACTTTTGATTTACTTCTTTAATTTGAAGAAATCTGCAGCTGAGGGGCATCGATTGCCGGTAGAAGCATATGGCGAGGGTGCTTTAAGTGAGATAAGTTGTTGTGAGTGGTTTGAAAAGTTTAAAAACGGTGAGTTTGACCTGGAAGACAAAGAACGCAGTGGAAGGCCGTAAGTGAACGAAGACACGGAATTGGAAGGATTATTGGAGGAAATTTCGTCCCAAACGCAAAAAGCACTTGTACCTACATTTGAAGTGATTCAACAAGCAATTTCACATCGTTTAAAGCCGTTGGGAATGATTTAAAAACAAGGAAATTGGGTTCCATATGAACTGAAACCGAGAGACGTTGAACGGCGATTTTGTATGAGTGAAATGCTGCCTGCCAAGCACAAAAAAAGGGTTTTTTGTATCGTATAGTCACTGGTGATGAAAACTGAATCCACTACGATAACCTAAAAAAGAGAAAATCATGGTGACCACCTGGCCATGCTTTAACATCGACAGCCAAACTGAATATTCATGGAAAAAACTCATGCTGTGCATTTGATGGGATCAGCTTGGTGTCGTGAATTATGAGTTGCTCAAACCGAGCGAAACCATTACTGGAGCTCTCTACCGAACACAGTTAATGAGACTGAGCCGAGCACTCAAGGAAAAATTATTCTCCTACATGATAATGCTCGTCAGCATGTTGCGGTGTAAACAACGGTCAAAGTACAATACGGTCAAAACCTACTTGGAAACAGTTAATTGGGAAGTCCTACCCCACCCGCCGTATTCACCAGGCATTGCTCCTTCCTTCCTTCCATCTGAACAGCGCTTTACATCATATGAAGGTACCAAAAATTGGGTCGATTCGCGGCTAGCCTCAAAAGATAAAAAGTTCTTCCGTCGTTGTATTCAAATGCTGCTTGAAAGATGGGAAAAAGTAGTGGCTAGTAATGAATAATATTTTGAATAAATCGTAAAGTACCGTTCTTTCACAACATTCCTAATTCCTAATTTTTGATAGAAAACGGCGGAAACTTACTTGTACACTTTTTAGATTAATTGTCTGGGGCCTAATGGCATGTTCCTTAATGTCCTTAATTTAAAATTTGACATAAAATGGCAAAAATCCTAAAGCCTATTTAATTTCGCTTCCCTTGTTTTTTTGTCTTTAATAAATATTATATTTCTTCTTCTTTTCTTTATTGCTCTTCTAATTTCTTAATGCATTATTTTCCTTAGGTATCATTCTCTTCAATTCTTCTATTGAAACCTTCGGTGTGAAACACTAAACTCGAAGAGATTTACCATTAAACACCAAATCACTTTTTCAAACTTGTCGACGTACTTTTCGCTAACATAAGGCGTGGACCTAGCAATTCTATCCTAAACAGTTGCTGCTACGAAACCTGATGCGAGGTGTGTAAATAGTCTAATGAGATTGATTTTTTATATTTTTTTTCTATTGAGAGTACAATTTTACAGTGACTTCTTCAAAATAGTTTCCATGGGAAGTTACACAATGCTGAAGACGGTTTATTCACTCTCCATAGCAGTGCTGGAACTCAGATATTAGAAGCGCCTTCGGATGGTCGGCTACAGCCAATGCGGAACAATGCGTACAGTTCAATGTACTCCGATAGGCCAAAATGATGTCCTTTGATGTGAATTTTCAATCTTGATATACCAAAAATACCAATATATCAATTTTAATATACCAAAAACTCTTTAATTGAGCGTAAAATCTATTTGCAAAATTAGTTTAATCTAATATTGAATACGATATTATTACAAACCTCCTGACATTTACGAACACCTAACGCTTCTGAATAGACATCACAAATGCTTTTTGTCTCTGGAATTGTAACGAAAAAAATGAAAGCCACCTTTACTTGAAAAAACAGTTTATATAACTGTGGCGCATAATATTAATCGTTGATTTATCAATTGAACTTACTAGAGTGTAACAAAATGATTTGCGATTATTTCGTTGTTTATTATAGGTAAAGGATTATATAGCTCATTCAGGGAAATAATGGTTGAACATCATCAATCTAGACAAATATATTGCCAATTTAAATTCATAAGTAAGAAAAAATCATTTAAAGTTCGAAGCATTCTCTTTCCTTCTCACTCTAATCCTATTAGTATTGTACTGGACAGTATTGCCAGCTTAACACAACTTCCTTCGTCAAATCTGCCACTTTCATGTTTTGATCGTTTTTGAGTTGTGCCTTTAAATGTTTTGAATTATTTTTACTGTATTCGTTACTGTTTTAGCTATTTTCTAGTGTTGTAGGCAACTGTGGTGTAAGCAACTTGTCTCGTCATTTAGCGGTTATTTTGACCAGGAACGAGATGGGGCTCCTCTTTTGCCATTAAACGCGGTGAGAGAGGTATGTATTAATAACTTAGTTGGTCTCATGGTTAATTGGAGTTTTTCTAATGAGTTTCAGCTGCACTAAATAATAGCATTGATACAGTTAGTGCAATTTCGAAAAGGTTGAAGAATAACGAACTCTTAAAATCACCGAAGAAAAAGCGTCTACATCCAAAATGAGTAACTAATCTAGATCATCTTGATGTGGGCTCAATTCTCAATCCAATTTATGAAATGTATGAAAAAAAGTGAATAGATTTACCATACATGGTAATATTGTATTTTTATGAAATTTATTTGAACTATTTCAGAACAAACAGTTAATCTTGAAAGTATTCATGAAAACCTAAAGGACATGCGCTCCATGATGGATATACAACTTCGCTTTATACACTTCTAAAAGAAAGTGGTTTCAAATGGAGTAAGGATAATCCAAGTAGGGGCCCGATGGAACTTCTATATATTGCATTTCAACGAATCCAATTTTTGAAGATGTATCAAAATATCAAAGACGAATCTCTGTTTGATTTTGTTTATTTGGATGAAACATGGATATTTCAAAATGGGACCAGTTAGTTGCTCATGGCAAGATGATAACAAAAAAAGTGTAAAGACTACTAAAGTTGACTGAGAAAGGTGAGTGTTATACCTAATACTTAGGAGCCATTAAAGTCATGTTGTCATGAATAGTTGTTTTTAGATGTGTCAATAAAAACAACGTGTTATTGCAGATATATTGTTCGTCATTCTGGGAACAAAAATGGCTTTATTTCAGAGGCCGAATTAGTCTTCTCTTCTAAAACAGGCGATTATCATGGAGAAGTGAATCAAGATAACTTTCTGTTTTGGTTTGAAAACCAGCTGTTGAAAATCTTGGAGGAATCATCAGTTATTATCATGGATAATGCACCATATCACAGTACACTGATGGATAAACCTCCAACTAATTAAAGGGACATGTTTGTGTTTCATAAGGTTTTTTTTTCTAGGAACAAGCCTAAAAAAGAATATGTGGCAGATCATGTGGCTGAAGAGTATGGCCTCAAAGTGTTACGTCTTCCCCCCTATCATTGCATATTCAATCCTATAGAACTGATATGCGGGGTGGCCAAAAATTATTACAATCTTCATGTAGGTCGAGATGGAAAAACAATTGATAACTGTTTGGATATGTAGAAAGAAGCTTTATCAACAGTTATACCACATATCTGGATGAACAGGATCAGACATACAGAAGAAGAGATTGAAATATGATGGAATGGCGAAAGAGTATTTGATAGACTAGAAGTTAATCCCCTAATAATTTACTTGAACAGCGATTAAAATACTGAAATTTGTTTTAGTGATAGTGCATGATTAAACTTTGTGTGAACTAAATGAAAAGCTGCTATGTTCACAAGCAGAAGTTTCGAAACAGATTTTTGATTAAAACTTTTAAGTAAAAAATTTTTCGTGTTACTTTTTCATTTTCAGTTTTATCCATCATACAAAAGCTATAGTCTGGGTATTTCGGCGTTAATGTGGCAAAAGTGTAACGTGAGTGTGTCAGATTTTGATGACGTACAACCATTATTTCCCTGAATGAGCGATACTTTACTCATCAAAGGTTTAACGCGATAATAATATAATAAACATTCCGTCTTCAGCATTAAAATGATAGTATTGCGAATTCATTCCGGGAGGCAGATATGAATCTTGAAGTTAGGGGAAGATCAAATTGTCCACGGTCTCTCACTGCCTACGTTTTAAGAGCAGCTGTGGCTGAATTTCAAGTATCTTACATTGTCGTTAACCGCCGAGAAATGGTGTCAAAGAGCTGTAGAAGTATTCGTCATGAACTGTTGCCGCAGCAAGTCACGTGCCGGGTTGAAGTGTGAAAAACTCTCCTGAAAAACCCTACTAATTTTCAATTTATCAAAGGGATTGCTATCTGCGATGAAAAATGTATTTATTCAACAATTCTAATGATGTGCGTTAAGCCCGGACAACCAGCTCTTACGTACCAAGGCGAGAAAGATTTATCAAAAAGGTCATGTTGTGCGTTTGGTGGAATTTTGAAGGAATAATTCACTTTCGAGTTGGTAGTAGCGTGATAAAACTCTACTCAGCTCAACTTGTGAAACTACTCACTGATCGGGTCGAAAAATATCTAGTTTTAGTCAGCCATAAAAAAGTCATCCTCAGCAAAATCACACATTTCACATATGCCCATCTCAGAAATTAACGAATTCGACTCTGAACTTGACTTCGCTCCGTCGGATTACCGCTTATCCCGGTCCATGGCTCACTTTTTGCGAGCAAAAAAATCAAGACCGAAGAAAAGGTAAAAACTGGCTGCGTCGAGTTTTTCGCCTCATCGTCGTATAGAAGTGAAATAGAGTTACTGGCTCAAAAATTTTATTTCGAGGAATACCCTCCTCCTCCTGAATAATACCTTAAAACTGCAAATACCTTTATTACATCCCAGTATGTAATTTTATTTTGTGTCATAACTGGAAAATAATTCATTAGAATCGTATTATGAAATTATCATTTTTCACTTTCCACGAAAACACTTTAACCGCCTACTAATAAGCCCCTAAATCAATTAACCATCCCTCTTTTGCCGGTTTGTTATTTTAGTGACTCAGCAGTATCTATTTTCGTGTCTTACGTATATTATCTACCGGATATCCGATTTGGATTTTTACTAGCTCGGTTCGAAAATACCTGTCAAAAACGGCGATAACTTTTTTTAAATACATAATTTATAACTTCGGAACGCGTTAACGATACGCACAGCTGCCTTTTCTCTGTGTAGGTGACCAACCAAAGGTGTAAAGAAATTCTTGAATATTTCAGTTTATTAATAGATTAGAAATTATTATGAGCTGCAAGAAATCAATTAGTTTATGTTGGTATTTGCAATTTGTTGCATATCATTTTTATGTATTGTAAAATTTTTGCTAAATATGAAACTTTGGCACTGCATAAGAAGATTAATTATTATTAAAAATATTAATTACTGACATATTAATTTGGAATTTGTGCTCATTCACTTATTGCTAAATTGGAATGGAAATGTGTATGTTAAAGAACTTTTCTTTAAATATATTATCTTGTTGTATTATACCATTAATCTTCACAGCCATAAGTTCTTCTTCTTTTCGTGATGCTACAACTCGTCAGTGAGCCCTAACTTCTAGCAACTTTCAACTCCAACCGGATCGATTTCCAGCAGTCCCTTTCCAGTTTTTGAGATGCAGTAGTTATTCAGCCTCTACTATTACATTGTTTTGCCACGGTGTCATTGATTTACCTTTCGTTCTGCTACGCACTATTAATCCCTTTACAATTCTCCTTATTCATATAGTATTCGATTTATAAGCATTCTCACCACGTGTCCCGTACATCTAAACCCGTATCGCTGAACCCTCACATAGTCTGCAATATCCTGATCCTTGTTAATTGATTGAGTTTAAACGTATACCTGATTACGATACCAAAAAAATTCTTCTGAGTTCTCTTCATTCAAATACTGCAGGCATTTCTTCTGTTTTCTTTATGAGAATCCACGTCTGCCAGGATCCATAAGTCTACTGATCGAATGTTTTATAGATGATGATTTTCGTGTACAAGTTTAGATCTTGGGACAGACTGCAGGGAGTAAATAGTTTTGTTTTCTCGATTCATAGACCATTATAGAATTCTATATTCATTCTTCAATTTTATATACATTTTACATTTTATAAAACATGTTGTATAGACCAAAATTAATGAATACATGCCTCTAAGGCCAAAATTGAGCTTCAGAACATCTTTGCGATATTCATTAAATACCATTTTATCTCTGTCGATTAACAGTTTCGCGCGGTGATTGGTATCTTCAAATAACAAAATGATGAAAAAAAATGTATCGTAGCATGAAATAGATCTTTCTTGGCTTCCAAATTGAACAACCAGAACATAAAAGTTTTGTTTTTGTGCAATAGAGAATGCATATTTAAAAGCCATATCTCCAAAAAAGTTCTACTAATAAACTAAGGACAATAAAAAAAACTAAACTAAGGACAATTAAGCGAGGGATAACGTCCGAGATATATGAGAGATAATAATTTCTAAGAATTTAAGAAAAATATGATAAAACGACCTTGTGTACGGCATCTATAAGCGAACATTTATCCAATGTTATACCAGGTATCCAGAAATGTCGTTCATATTTAATTACTTGTTTGCTCCTAGGTGCTACCGAACGCGCTGGTCGTGTTAACTTTATATCAAAGCTTGGTTCAGGAAAAATTAGTTGCCATGGAGCGTTTCACCAGACAACAACGTGCTTTCTGTATTCGCGCATATTGCCAAAACAACAATCTATTATGAGTATACGCTTATTACCAGTATAATTTAAACGACATAAACGAGGCACCAATAGTTAATTTAATAAAGAAATTGATAAAAAAGTTTGAAACTGCAGGATCAACTCTAAATCTACCGTCTACGGCTCGTCCAAATTCAAGCAGAGGTGCAAACAACATTGAATGTGTGCGTGAATCGGTTAGAGAAAACCCATTCCAATCCGTACGGAAGCGAAATAGCCAGATACACATTAAAAAATCTTCACTGCATGTTATTTTAAAAAAAGATCTTCGTCTTCATTCCTATAAACTTCTAATTGTGCTAGAAATAAAAGAAACTGATTTTATTCAAATAAATTTCCAAACATTGTACTATAATGTTATAATAATAAAATTATTATACCTTAAATCGACTTCTATTAATTATACCTACAAAAATGAACAACAATATTGGACACCTTGTATTTTATAAATATTTTTTTTTCAATAAAACACTAATAGATTCATATCACAAAGCTTAAAACTTCATGGTCCACAAAACAACTGAACAGAGTGTAAAGAAAAAGAATGTGGCTGCTATATAAACTTTCAGTTCAAAACAATATTCAACGTGCAACCATCTGCAGTCCACTCAGATCCTTTTCTTCAACAAATCGTTATTAGAGACGAAAACTGGATTCTATACAACAATGCGCATGAGAAAAAACAATGGTTAACATTAGGACAACCACCTTTGCCCACTCCAAAACCAGGTCTTAACCCTAAAAACATGTTACTGTCAATATAGTTGGATTTGACGGTAATTATTCACTATGAGCCAGTGGCGACTCGTGGGTTTTTAAAGTGGGAGGGCGTAGAAGAAAAGAGTGCTGCTGAAGAATTTCTTTTGCTTTCTCCTTCCTCCTTTTTACTTTTCGTGCTATTGAAACCCTATACAGGAGGTAAACCAGGAAAATGAGTTAAAGGAAAGAAACTGGACGGAAATAAAATATGGTGTTTTGCTCTAAAAAATTGTTTACTGTAATAAATGTTGGAGTTGGACTCTCACGAGTCGCCACTGCCATGCGGTTCGGAATCTTAATAAACCCATAAGTACTGAATATTATTGTGTTTAGCTTGATAGATTAAGCATGGCTTTGATTCGAAAACGTTCAACACTTTTTAATTGAAAATATGTTATTCTGCAGCATGATAAGCCAGACCTCATAGTGCCAGAATAACCCAAGAAAGAATTAAATCCATTCAAGAAAAGTTGGATTGGGAAGTACTTTCTCACCCATCGTATTCTCCTGATAATGCATTATCAGATACCATCTTTTCAGATCTATGAAACATTTTCTTCGGGAAAAAATGTCTACTGTGATAGCTATCAAAACCGCACAAAGAATATTTTACTTCAAATTCACCTTCATTTTACAAATAGGAAATAGAAAGTTTGCCAGAAAGATGAACGAGGATTGTCAATAACAATGAATATTATATTGTACGTTATAACAATAGTAACTCTTAAATAAAATATTATTTTGTACAGAATCAAAAAAAAAACTTATCTGTAGAACTAATATATAGAACAACACGGATATGAGCAAGCGGCCTACAATACTAGAAAAAAAAGGAAATTTACAAACTGAATCATTAGTATATTAATTAAATAATAAATCTTCCTTAATGTTCTAAATTTCGCAAAACAGTATGATAAAGATGATGATAATATAACTTAAATATTCAGATCGATCAAAATATGAGTATTACTTCTGCATCATAATTAATTCATTAGAAATGTGTTAAGAATTGTAATTTTTGTGTTGACTTAATATTTAGCTGACGGTATAATATATGTTAAACATTTTACGTAGAATTATCTGATTTTACAGAAAACAATTATAAGAAATGCTAACCGGATATTCCATCAGTGGCATTGGATGGTAGTTTTAGATTAAAGAAATGAAATGTTTATATCATTAACCTGTTCTTCACATTACGCTCTTAGGAAACCTTGTTACGTACTTACGAGAATATTCTCACATCGTTATACGAGGATTATTCAATATAATTTGAGATATTTGTTTGCTAGAAAAAAAGATTGTTTTAAAAAAAATTTACTATTTAACACAAAATTACCTGTTTATTTAATTACACGCTGACAACCATCATCATTAAATTGAATCATCTTCTGATTGTTAGCGGAAAGCGCGCCGAGAATATAAAAACTGGTGATTTGGAGTTTAGTGGTAAATATCTGCGAACTTAGTATTTTACACCAAGGAGTTAAATAAAATAATTGATATAGTTGATTGATAGCAACCGAATTTCGTAACTATTTTATCAGAAAACTGGTATAATTAGTTCGTTCGTAATTTGACAATACGCATAATGTAGATAATAATAATTAAAATGGCCATTATTGCATTATATTATGCCAAATGTCATCCAAAATTTTGACAAAAAATGAACGTCTGAGGAGCCGCAAGAGATCGTCCTGCTGTCCTGCTAAGTAGTAGGTTCTCAACTTAAATCTATCTAGCAGTGTAAGACAAGGATTTTCTTTCAGTAGTGCTTCCATTCCTTCATTCTCCACTTTTATTAGCTGTCTCAAGCGTTCTGCATCATTTAAATCAAACTTCTAGCTCGGAATTGCTTGAACCACTGCACTGGAGCCGCATAAAAGATGTTTGAAATTAAACACAATAATGTTGTTTCAGTTGAAAGGTGAAAAGACTGTATTGCCTGTATCTCAAATATTGCTTTTCGAACGACATAGCGTCTATAACTGATTTTTCAGGTTATGTTCACAGTAGGTTCATATATTACATCTCGTTTTGAAGATGAAAGATGGCGCTTTAAAACAACTGTACGGCGGGAAAAAATTTTGACTTGAATTAGGTCTGCAGTTGATGAAACGTAGGGGGTATTTAACTTAAGGGTCTAATAATTCTTCAGGCATAAAAATAGGCTGTACTCCGATGATACTAAATGTGACGAATAAAGCGGGTGTGACAGTAGATTGAAGCCTAATTAACTTATTTTTCAGTAGCAAGAACACTTGTGTAGGGTCGTGCATTATTATGGTGAAAAAGTCCTGATTTTCTTATTGGCTAAACCAGGAGGCTTTACATACACTTTATGCCCTTTTGGAGGTATTAATAGCCTCCGGTATTTCAGATGTTTTCAACTTTAACCCTACAACATGAACTTTTTCAACAATTTCTGCTGTAGTGCCCCTTTCTACGTGTCGATAAGACGTAGGGCACATTTTTAATATTATTACGACCACACGTAAAATTACGAACCCATTTTTCAACAATAGAAAATAATCGAGTCCAGTTTTTCAGGCTGTCCATCATCTACCTGAATGTTGACTGGTTTTCCGTTTAAGCAGATATGCTCAATGATATCACGAATTCAAACACTACACTTGCTCGAAATTGTTGTCACATATTTTCAGAACGCTGAAAAATCTGGTTTTCGAAAGGAATTACTACGGATCACCAAGTGACTCTAGGTAATTCAAACTCATACTGAAGACACATCAGATGTTGGTCTACCACAACAATCCCCCTCTAATGAGGAACCTGACCTTTTGATATTCTCGACTGCATAGTAAACACAAAGTATTTGTTTAATGCTGATACTGGGTATGACTAGTTTTTAGTATTCTTTTTTTTTTTATATTTCTTTGTTCGATTTCTTAGTGCGATGTTCGATTTGACCAATGGTAATAATTCGTTAATAAGGCGCGTTTAATTTTTGGGTACATTCTGCGATTAAAATGTCACAGGTTTATGAAAACAATGAACTAGTGGACATAATATTAACTTATGGCGGAGCCAACAAAATGCAGCCTCAGCATGCCCTTTGTACGCGGAAAGGTTTCCTTTACGAAATCATCCAGCTCCGCGGATGTTTGTAAATTTAGTTACAAGACTTCGCGACACACGGTACTTAAAGGCACAAGTAGGAGGTCACGCCGGAAGACCTCCTCCACGCTAAGTGGTAGGGACTGAGAAAGAAATTTTAGAAATTGTCGAAAACGAGCACTAAGTCTATAGCAAGAAGACTACGCCAAGGACACTTTTATTCCTATCATTATCAACGGGTACAAGCGTTACAAGCCGAAGCTTATTCTAGAAGAGTTGCATTTTGCCAGGGGCAAATTGGCTTCTCTTTGCGAATTCTACAATGCAGTGGTCGAGAATATCAAAAAGTCAGGTCTGTTTTCAAATTTTGTAACTGTTAATAACTCCTTTAATTTGCGACTTTTATATAAATGATTGAACTTTGAAAACACCCTGTATATAATTAATACTGTAAACTATATTTTTAATTTGTTTCAAATATGTAAATTTATTATATTTTATGCTATAGATATCTAGAATGACTCGATCATATAATATTATTTGAAATATTGAAAGCTTAAGCATCGGTGGTTCAGTGGTAGAATGCTCGCCTGCCACGCGGGCGGCCCGGGTTCGATTCCCGGCCGATGCATCCTTTTATTTTTCCTTTCATTAAGATGAATTAACTTTTATTTTTGGAATTTTATGCTTGAAAAAGCATACAGAGCGAATGTTTCACCACACTTATAAATAACAAATTTCTTATATGAGCATCGGTGGTTCAGTGGTAGAATGCTCGCCCACCACGTAGGCGGCCCGGGTTCGATTTCCGGTCTATGTATTTTTATTCTAATAAGTGAAACATTTTGGAATATATTAAATATTTTTTTTTTGCATATTCAAATATTTATCGGATAATTAGTAAATGTAAAAATAAACAGTATGTAGTAAAATATTACATAGAAAAGATTTATATGAAACAATTCTAATAAAAAATCAATGCTTTTTACAATTATAGTGGTAATGTTATACTGTAGTTAATGTAAGCAAGTGTACAGTGGCTATTTTTATTCTTAGTTAAGTTAAATGAAAAAAAAAGGAATAGCAAAATTTCCAGAAAACAGAAGCTTGTTGAAAATGAATTGTTAAAAAATTGAAAATATGAGCGAGCGGGATGTTGGCACCTTCTGTAATCCGATAACTCGGAAGCCGGAATTATTACAGTATTACTTGTTACGGTTAGTACTTGAAAAACCAGTGGCGTAACTATACCATCTGAGGCCCGTGGCAAATTCATTGGATGGGGCCCTCCCAGTAAAAATCGTCACGTTGTAATTTAATTTTAATAAATCACTAAGCAGCTGCCCAACAGTGTTACTAATGTTGTGTGCATTTTAGTTAAATATCTAATACAGTTTATTTTCAAAAACATAGGTATTACATAATTTTAATGAAATAACAATTTAATATTAGTTAATAAAGATGCTTATTAATAAAATTCTTTTCTCCGACCTTTATGTTCCGCAAAAGTATCAATAACATCATCAAAGTTTAAAGTTGCGTAGCCTGTCATGTCCCATAGAGTTTCTTTATTAATTTTAGTTTCGAAAATGATCTTTCAGCACTAGCTGTAGCCACAGGAATTGTAACAAACAATATTAATGCAGTACATCCTTCAGGAAAGCTGCACGATATAAAATGATTCTTTATTAATAAATCAGCAAGTTCTTTAATACATGAAAACTTTTCCATTTCGTCTCTGAAGGTGGAAACTGAGAATTTGAACTTGAGAATTTGAACTGAGAAACTGAGAATTTCCCGGGTAAATGATTCAGATATATCTTCAGATATATCTATGGAAAACCAATAATATAATAAAATTGTAGTGTTCGATCTTCTTCTTGAATGAAATAGCTTCATTTCTTTCATCTGATTTGCAATTTAACATAATTGTTTTCGTTAGCGCTTTTTGGACTTGCTTCTGGATAACAAACCAAACTTTTAAAGTAAGAAATAGCATCATAAACATTCAATGTTTTTAATGTTATCGAAGTTGAAACTCCCTTTCTTTCGCTTAGATATAAAACTTGATAAGATATTCCATCTATTGATAAGATGCTCAAAAAAATCATAAATTTGTTGAACTGTTTCAAAAAAAGTAGCATATCATTAAGCTCTCTTACTGCATCATTATGTACCAGATTTAAGTTATGAACAGCATAGTGAACATATACCGCATTTGGCTCCATATCTTTTATGAGTTTTGGAACTCCACCATAAGTGTCTTTCATTGTGTTAGCACCACCATATCCTTGTTCTCGACACTTATTTAGAGATATTTTATCATTTATGGATTTAATAATTTGGTTGGGCATTGCTATGTCAGTTTGGTCCTTAAATTCATGAAATCATAAGAATGACTCTTTAATGACGAGAGCCTTTGGGATTCCATTTTCGTCTCTCTCGATCATACAATAACGGTAAAGTTCACACATTTCGTCGAGTCGTATCGTATCATCGAGTCGTATCGAATATGATAGAGTATAGTGGTGCGGCATTTATTTCACTTATGAGTGCATTTTCTATTTTTAGAACTGGAACAGAAATGAGCTCATTTTATATTTTTGGACTTAAGTATTTTATCTGGCCCTTTGGTATACTTAATAATTCTTGTAAAATCGGACCGTATTTTCCTAATGACTCAACAATACTTAAAAAGTTTCCTCGAGAACTTGGATCATTGCTATCTGCCTTTTCTCGGAGGTCATGAAAGGCTAAATTACATGTTGAAAGTGTCAGAGTAACATCAAGGAGTCTAGAGAGTACTTGGCGCCAAAAAGATTTTTCTTTCTTGATCATGGACTCTTTCTCTTCATCTAGTGTTCCATGTAGCCGCCATTGTTGATACGTAAGATATGAATCTAGGTGAATTTTCGATGTCTCTTGTCTTTCTATGGTGTCTACAATATGTTTCCAGTCGTCATAGCCTTCCATCCAAACATTTTATATTTTTTTAGATGGCCGATTTGCGAATAACCAACATGGTTTACAATACGCTTTCTGAAGTATTAAATAATAGGATAGCCATGTACGTTCAAGTTTCACGCCAGACTTGGAAACAATACAGGAATGTTTTTCTAGGAAATATCTATTGTCACTATCTTTTAAGAAAGGACCCTTAGGTTTACAGTGCCCGTTTCACTTCATCATTTAGTTCTTTAAAATTATCCTTATCAGTAATATATGGTGAAGATGCAATATTGTTCACACTAAAGTATGATTCATTTTGATTAAAAATGAAACAACCAATGGATGCGTTCTAAATTTGATCGAAATCCTTTTCTTATGAATGCGTTACAATCTTAATAATTTATTTGAATTTGTATATGGTCTTTAGTTGTATCTAACTTTAATTGATTTTAAGTACTTTATAAAAGTATAAAATTTATAATTCTTAATAAATGTTGTTAAAAATGTTAGGTTACTTCTGAGTTCGCGGCCTCTCGGATCGGGGGCCCCCGTCGGCTCGGGGGGCCCATGGCATTTTGCCAGCCCTGGAACCCTATAGTTACGCCACTGTGAAAAGCATTGTCGTATTGAATTTCCTAAGGAGATGCTTTCTTTGGATATGACATTCTGAAATAGATAATTACTGGTGATGTATGGTTATGACCCAGAAGCAACTAAATAATCAAGCGAGTTCCTTCTAACTGGTCAAACAGTTAATGATGAATAATATTTAATCGTTATGCAATATTTGCGTGAGTTTATTCAAAAACAACGTCTAGATTTGTGGGAAAACAATTCACGTTTTTTTGCATCACGATAACGGGCCAACGCAATCATATTCGTCAATGTTTAGCTAAAAATCAAATCCGTTCCACAAACATTATATTATTTTTGATATTTTTTGAGTTTTAGATAGTGGCGAAAACCCCAAATGAAGGAAAAAAAAACATATGAAAGTTTGCTGGCTGCTTTGAAGGAAATGCCAGAACTATAGCATAAAAAGTATTTGGATGACTGGAAAAAACATTGGAATAAGTATATTGAAATGTTAGGGGTTTACTTTAAAGCAGACAAAGTAAATTTGGATGAATAAATTAATATTTTATCAAAAGTCATCTTACTTCTTGATCATAGTAGCATATTAACATAACAAAAAAATTACTAGTATTTCTACTCAATTTGCAGAGTATTAATATAAATAGTGATACACTTTCACAACTATAACAGTTCAATATGTTGTAGTAGTGAATTTTACGCTATGGAGATATCTAGAACAAATAAATATTCGCAATTTTAAAATAAGAAACTGCTTATATAAGCATCGGTGGTTCAGTGGTAGAATGCTCGCCTGCCACGCGGGCGGCCCGGGTTCGATTCCCGGCCGATGCATTTTTTATCTTTAATAGTTCGTGCGTACACCATTTCAGTAAGACCTGTACAAACAACGTTTTTTTACACAATCAAAATAGGCACTAATTATAATACTCATAACAGCTGTATTATTTTAACTTTAATATAGGATATTTTTTGTTCATTGAACCATGTAATTGTTGTTCTAACTTAAAGCAGGTGAGATGTTCTTTAACTCCTAGAACTAGAAAAATGCTAGAACATGCTAAAGAAACGTGTTACATATCAGTTATTTCAGTATCTTTTTATAGAATTACGCATCGTCTATATCCATATGTTCCAATTTGGACCGAATTCCAATATATTGGCCGAATTATATTAATCGCTTATAAGAGTTTAGATGCAATAAAAGAGATAAACTATTTCTCGCTATATTACTGTTTCTCCAAATCGTTCCTTATATTAAAAATTCAATATAACTCATCAAATATTGATTACTTTATCTACTAGTTTGAGATGATTGTTGTTGCAGCAAGACGATTTGTTTCTTTCATATTCGTGAAAACATTATGAGTTTATCTTCTTTCTCCAAATAACCTTATTAAAAGTTTAAGCAAAGTTTGTCTCCATTCTTCCCTACGTTTCTTCTTCGATTTTTTCAATTCGATCATGTCTAGTGATCTTCAATTTGTCGAGTGTCTGAAGTTTATCTTCAAACACGTGAGATTTCAAGTACCCCAAAGATAAAAATTACATACGGAAAAGTCCGATGATCGACTTTCGATTAGGAAATGCAGCTCGAACAACATTTATGGAAA
This sequence comes from Cosmopolites sordidus, assembly GCA_031761425.1. NCBI lineage: Eukaryota > Metazoa > Arthropoda > Insecta > Coleoptera > Curculionidae > Cosmopolites > Cosmopolites sordidus. The sequence goes on along the minus strand of JARFXV010000339.1, from coordinate 1,087,161 downwards.
CTTTGGCGGTATGATCAGTATAGCCTTATTTAGATGAAACAAGTCATCCTTCCTGTTGAGTCCTCATTTCCGAATTTCTGGTTTGAAAAGGTTTTCATACACGATTGCGTAGCGATCTGAATTAACGGCGGTATCTCCATCTTTAAAAAAAAAATGGCCAATATAACACAACAAGGGGAAGCAGTCTCTCTACACCCCCTATAAAATCGAGGACCCCATTTAAATGAAAATGAGCTTTATATTATGATGATTATAGCGAGTTATAAAGCTTATTATGTCTGATAGCGGAGCTCTTCTTACTGATTGCTAAAAAATATATTCTTCTTGCGATGATTCAATGATACTTTTCAAGTTTCATTGTAATATATTGTATTAATGAATTTTTTGGAACTGCCACTTTACCTTTGAAGAGAAACGTTTCTATCCTTAAGTGCATTAACTGTACATGCTGTATTATGAATTAAATTAACTAAATTTATATATATATATATATATATATATATATATATATATATATATATATATATATATATATATATATATATATATATATATATATATATATAGTTATTGCCTCCGTTATTAAAACGTTTCACATTCATAGAGCAAGACCGCCCTAACATTGGTGTTAAATATACGACGTTTTGTTTGCGCTGATCTCCATACAGGTTCTAGAGCTCCAAAAGCTCCTTGAGCTCCTTGATATACTTTCAAGTATCCGTTTTGTACTTTTTATCTGTATTATTTGTGCTGTATAATTGGATGTGCGAAACAGACGAGGTGCAGACATTTCTAGCGACCACCATCTTCTAAAGGGTTGCATACGACTGAAACATGCAACAAACACCTGTAAACCAAATGCTCGTGGAAGGGAAAGGTACAACAACAGAAAATTAGCCACAACGTAAAGAATAGGAAGTTAACAAACAGACGTTGATACATAATATTCAGGTACTACCGGAAAATAAGAATTGGGAAATAATTTCCAATATGTTAAAAAGAAACTGCAAAAACCACCGTGGGAAAGAATAATCAGCGAAAGGAATGGATAACCGACGAAACGTGGGAGCTTATTCGGAGAAAGCGAGAGGAGAAGGGAAAATTTGTATAAAACCTTCTTTCTAATTTCTCGATTGACATGATAATAAACTAAAAATATAAATATAAACAAAAATGATAGATTACAAAACTTATAAAAGTCAGATTGGTTTCTGAGCTTATATATCTATTTGTCAGATCAATTCTTCTATTGGAACCTTTGGTGTGAAACACCAAACTTGAAGAGATTTGCCACTAAACACCAAATCACTTTTTTGAACTGATTTGGTGTTTAGTGGTAAATCTCTTCAAGTTTAGTATTTGTCAGATGTTATCTCTATGTGATTAATATGTGACTGATATAAAAATCCGCATAATACATATATTCAAACAGAAGAATTTTTGGTGTGGTGAATGATAATGGAATTAGGAGGATCAGGTAGGGCTTCGATCTCAAACAATTATACAGATACCTCGACTATGTAGACTATGCGAGGGTTCAGTAACTCAGATGGGAGGGAAGGGAAAAAAAGTGGCGAGAAACCTAAAACCGAAGAAGTCAAAAAACCGAATACCAAAGAAAATCACGGGGAATAGGAGGTAACACAAATAAAGGAAGATCAAATACATGATGGCAAAGCGATGTAAGAAAAGATGCTGAAGAACTACAGCATATTAAAAACTGGCAGGTTTGAAGCAATCCGGTTGGAGGCGAAGGTTGAAGGAGGCCAAGACAAACTGAAAAGCTGTAGCTCCACAGGAAGAAGAAGAAGAAGAATATATCCTAATAGTATTAACCTGGTTCGCGAGACGTACAACGAGAATATGTAATTAAGTGATTTGCTATTTTGTAAAAAGTGTCAAATTTTTTTCACCAAAAATTACATACGTCTAGAATACTATGTCAACAGTAACGTTATATAAATTATTAAAGAAACAAAAGTACTAGGACTGATTGTATTATTCATTTACAAAAACAGTGTGAAACTTTCACAGCCATAACAGTAAAGCGTACTTGCATTAAATATATCTAGAACGGATAAATCTCTCTTTACTGATGTAGTGAAATAATGTTATAAGCATCGGTGGTTCAGTGGTAGAATGCTCGCCTGCCACGCGGGCGGCCCGGGTTCGATTCCCGGCCGATGCATCCTTTTATTTTTCTTTTCATTAACATCAATTAACTTTCATTTTTGGAATTTTATGCTTGAAAAAGCATACAGAGCGAATGTTTCACCACAGTTATAAATAACAAACTTCTTACATGAGCATCGGTGGTTCAGTGGTAGAATGCTCGCCTGCCACGCGGGCGGCCCGGGTTCGATTCCCGGCCGATGCATTTTTTATCTTTATAATCAATAAACTCGAAGATACCACTAAACACCAAATCACTTTTTGAAAACTTCTCGACGCACGTTTCGCTAACCATGTTAGCATCTTTAGAAGATGATTTAATCGATAATTCGAGTTAATGTATATGTGTATATATATATATATATATATATATATATATATATATATATATATATATATATATATATATATATATATATATATATATATATATACCATTTCAGTCAGACCTGTATAAATAATTTTTTAAAAGAAAAATAAAAACAAGCATTTTCAATTTATGCACTACCATTTATTTTTATTTCAAACTGCATATTTAAAATCTGCCTTTTGATATTGTAGAATCTAATTAAACATATTTCCTTAATGACAAGCAAATACAATAATTACAAGTTATATGTGTTTAATAAAATGTTATATCAGGTGGTCTGAAAAGTTTTTCGATATTTTCTATTAGTTGCTCATTTAAGGCTTGTAAATTTTTTTGAGTTTCAATAGGGATGTCTGGATATATATATATATATATATATATATATATATATATATATATATATATATATATATGTCTTGTATAAATAATTTTTTAAATGAAAAATAAAAACAAGCATTTTCAACTTATGCACTACCATTTATTTTTATTTCAAACTGCATATTTAAAATCTGCCTTTTGATATTGTAGAATCTAATTAAACATATTTCCTTAATGACAAGCAAATACAATAATTACAAGTTATATGTGTTTAATAAAATGTTATATCAGGTGGTCTGAAAAGTTTTACGAGATTTTCTATTAGTTGCTATTTTAAGACTTGTAAACTTTTTTGAGTTTCAATAGGGATGACTTGCTCCATCCACCCTACTCACCGGACATCGCACCCTCGCACTACCATCTATTCTGCTCACTTGAAAATTATTTAAAAGGCAAATCAAAAACAGAAGAGAAGGTAAAAAACAAATTGTGGTAAAAAGGTATTATGGACCAACTAATACATTGGCAAAAAGTTGCAAATAATAATGGCAAATACATAATAGACTAAATACATTTTTATATAAACTACTTGCGTTTCTCTTTCCCTTTAAAAAAAAATCCTTATGAACTTTCCGGACAAACCCATATTTGGGCAAAGGGTGATAGTCATACTAAATGAACTGAAATACGAATTATTGAAACATTCGCCTTATTAATCAGATTTCGCCTCTTTGATTTCCACCCACCAATAAATTTTGTTTTAAGTAAAATGAAGAAGTCGCAGCTGTAGTGTTATAAATCAGGAAAGTAAAGAACTAGTTTTTCTTAAAAATTTTAATTTAGTTATTCATTGTACTAAACTGTTAGTACAATTGTTAGACTAGAAACTTATTAAAATTTTGCGTTGTGTTCTCCATACTTCTCATATAAATAGCGTAAGATAAATATAAAAATGAAAATAGGAATGAAAAGGAAGAAAAGAAAAGGATTTATGGTTAGAGGCGCATCGGCATCTAAGGCTACCGAACAGTCGGAAGCCTACCGACTGGCGAGTGACCAACGTAGAACTCTTCTCAAAAGGCATCCCGGTCCAGCTTTCACTGGCGTGACTGAGGGATATAATTCGTTGTCGGATTTTATACTCTTGCCGAGAAACAATCATTTAGGTGTGGATATGTGTGGGCGTGTGTGTGTATATATATATATGAGTGTATATAATTGTGTGTGTAGGGTAGGAAGTAAGACAGACAGAAGAATTAAAGAAAAACACCCATCCGAGCGCTGGAATCGAACCAGCTACCTTTGGATTGCCAGGCAGGCGACTAACCCACCAGACCACTGCGGCCGACTAGAAATGATTAAGAAATAGTCCTTTTCATAGTTGAAATTTATTTGTGCACATGTCTCAACTTCCGCCATGTTTTTCGGGCACTTTAGGCGCGTATAAGCTGTGAATATTACGTTTTCAATGTAATTAACAAAAAAACATATTTACATATTAATTCACTATCAATACAGTTTTAATTATTATACACTTGAAGTAAAATATTAATACAAGCATTTTAATAAAAATATATAATGTTATCGGTAAAAAGGAGCAAAAAAACGTTGTTGTTATGGGATATGTCGTAGCTATATGAGTAGTAAATCATTTTCGGAGCGTTTTATATTACTATATTAGTTTTCCAAAGCCTTGTCTTGAATATCGTCGAAAACTTATTAAATGAACAAAACAAAAACATATAAAAACTTGTCCAAAGTGAAAAATGTGAAAAAATTTGTGAAAAATGTGGACGAGGTGATGGTTGATACCAACTAATTGATCATATCAACAAAGATACATATATTTGTTCACTTCATTTCAAAGAAAGTGGTCTAACAACAGAAAATTCTAACCCCATCAGTTGGGTAAAAAAAATCATGTAATCAGATAATTTTAATCCATTTAATTGTTAATCTAATAGCCCATGCTATAACCTCAAATGATGAATGTTTTTGTAGATAAAAGTAGCAACTGCCTGTTTGGCAGAAAAATATAAACAAACTCATGGCGCCAGTTAATTATTTTAACTGCTGCTAATTGCTCCTATGTAGAGTATAAAAGTATTGAAAGAAATTAAAATTTGCTCCAAATTTAATATTAAAATAAATGTAATGTTATAAATATAACGTTAAAAATGGAGATATAATGTTATAAATATAATAAAAATAATGTTGTAAATATAATAAATATAAAACTAATATGAATATAATTGTCATCCTAACCTTTCAACAAGTTCTGCTATATTTTCATGTTGGGGACGGCCATGACATTTTAATCATCGTTGTAATCGAATACAATTATGTGCTTCTATCGTGGGATGCACTAATAAAGCACCATGCACTAATAATGCAATTAATTTTTCATTTCGTTGCACTGATAATAAGGGTAAAGATCCTTGTTATCCAGCCATATTTATAAAAAGTGCCCGAAACTTTCATATTAACATCTCGTTAAAATGGCGGACGCGCTCGCGCGCAGCTAGTCCTGAAAAGGTTTATTGAATGGGATAAAAAAAACTACTATTACTATTTATAAAAAGAAAAGTTTGCATCGGCCGGGAATCGAACCCGGGTCGCCCGCGTGGCAGGCGAGCATTCTACCACTGAACCACCGATGCTTATAGATAAAGAAGCTACATGATCATATTTCAACGGAAATTGATATCTTTCAGTTGACAATATTCATTTAAAATACAGTGATATTTACAGAGAGATCCATAACGGTATGTCACAAAACTTATTACGACAATAAATATTGAAAAAGATGAATTTTTAAAATAATTTTTGGTTGGTAAGGTCTAATTACAGGTACGGCCCTGTGAAGTCCTCAAATAAAAATTGGAATTCTTTAATAACTTTGAAATGATTTGAAATACAAAAATTAAACGGAGGATAATTTGATAGTATTGCCGATAAAATTAACACTGGCATAGACAAAGGTAGTAGTGTTTTTATAAATAAATCGATGTTTTTTGAAGCACCCTGTAGATAACTTTATAAATCAACCTATCCTTTATTTGATACGATTAGTCATATCCACTATCCAGTGAATTATGTGTAGCGTTCACAAATTCTTGATCGCTACAGGTAGCATTCGTAAATTGTTGATCACCACTGGTAGGTTTATTTCGGACAAATTCTTAACTGAAAGAGCTCCGGTATCGTTTTGGACAAGGCAAGACAGTCTAACTCCAAATCTCCAGGTGAGTGGACGTTTTCGCGCCTTACCCTTCCGATCGAGGTACGTAGGTTTGCTGGCCAAGTCACACTTGGGTTGATTTTTCTGATATTCTTATAGAGGGTTTTACGACCCGGCAGCAGAGAATCCGATCAACAGACATCAGGCCATTGAACGACCACCTATTACAGAGCCCGACCATCGTGGAAACCTTACACCTTTTTGAGGCCACATGGCAGAGTAACCGGTTGGTCAGATCGAGATTATTTCGGGACCCCCGCATAGGGATACCGGACTGCCCGCAGTCGTACTCAGTGTTTTTGGACACCCAGTACCTTGATAGGCAAGGATAGACGACATCAGGAAATAAGGCCAGATAAACATTTTTTTATTATATTTTCATGTACCGTTAAGGATTGCAATAACCAGTTATTTTTCACAAATACATTATTACCATAATTTCTTATACTGATAATGGTCACGTTATCATCTTATATTTTGTATCTATTTGCCATCTGACCATTCTTGGCTACCCTAGCGTTATATATCTATCTTTTTACTATTGTCAGAATAGAGGAAATAACCTCTAATTTGTAAGTATAGGGACATAGAGACCAGCTGGTGTAATTCAGAGCTGTGTATTTGATTTTTGATTTCTTTCACGGTAAGGTTTGGAGAACCACCTTCCCTAAACCTTCCCGTGTCTTTTGTTTGATAGTTTTAGTTGTTCCTTTTTTTTGTGTGCTTTGTGTCGTTCTTTTTTGAGTGTGCTTTTATAATATATATGTATAAGATTCTAGTAAACCGTTTTATTTATGATAGACCCCTTCCCGGTTCCACAGTCTTTTCTGATATATGAAGTAACCGGGTGGCGCTCAACTTTTGTCGTGGCTTCATTCTGTCCTGGACCTTCTTCCCGGTGCTCTCGACGAACAGCTGCCGTCGCTGTGATCTATATATTTTTTATTTTGTTTCAAAAGAGAAAATAATAGGTCACAAATGTATGAATGAGTGTGAATGTTAACTGAATGTTAACACTAGCACTAATGTTTTGCTAGTGTCAAAAATTGTAATTACCTCAAAAACGGGGTTCTCCTATTAGGCATTTAGAAGAGTAATTTCAGTGGCAGTTCCTGAGGGAGGGTGTTGGAGCACTGCCCCTCCAGCATTTATCACAGTAAACAATTTTTCAGAGCAAAACACCACAGATTCTCTTCTGTATAGGGTTTCAGGAGCTCGAAAAGTAAAAAGGAGGAAGGGAAAGTAAAAAAAAAATCTTCCGCAGCACTATTTTCTTCTACGCCTTTCCATTTTAAAAACCCACGAACCGCCATTACGTAATTTTTATAAAGTCTGTTGACTTACTAGGTGTTTATTTATAAAAATACCACCCATACTGGCCATCTACGATACTGTTTATTTAATATATATATATTTTTTTTAATATTTAGGGCCGGTCGCGTTGGTGCGGCGGTAAGAGCGCCTGCTTTGCCGAATCCGCGCTGGAGCGATAGCTGGTTCGATTCCAGCGCTCGGATGGTTATTTTTCTTTCTTCTGTCCGTTTATCTTTCCTAAATGTTTGTGATTGTTTCTAGGCAAGAGTGTAAAATCCGACTACGAATTACCCCTTAGTCACGCCAGTTAAAGACTGGGTAAGGCCGGATGCCTTCTGAGAAGTGTTCTACGTTGGTCACTCGCCAGTCGGTAGGTTTCCTGATAGACTTATGGGTAGGCACATAACCAAGGGTTTATAGCCCGAGGGGGGTGCTGGCCTGGGTTTGTCGGAAGCTGATGACCGTGGTTCGGAACCCACGTCTAGCTGTAGGTCCAGTCGCTAAATAGCCTAGTTGCTGATGCGCCTCTAACCGAAACACTTTACTTTTTTACTTTTAATATTTAGGCGATAGAGATATTTGCATAAATCGAAGTGATGGGCGCACGCTATTGTATGAAACAATTTATGCCCTTATCATATATAACAAGTCTGGCCTCTACTTATTACCGTAGTAGATTTTGCGGCATACAATTATAGACCACTCTGTATAAACGTGATTACAAAAAATGTTCGTATTTGTATTAAATAGAACCTATTTTTGTTATTCTGTATATTTCATAAAATTAACGTATTTATCATAAAAAAATCAATGTAAACGTTTCGGTTCAAAAATTATTTGTTTAAAATTATCGTGGAAAATACGTTCCGTAATGTGAAATTCTATAATTAGGTAAAATGCGAAATTAATTCATATTTTTATTAAATTCATTTTTATTTTCAAATAATCTACGAATATCTGTCGATACAACATAATCTTGATCCACATTTTTTTTAATTACGAAGATGGATGAATATATTGCCTCTAAAGATAAGCTCTTTTGCAATAGAATCTAAATTTTTAATCTATTTTGGATATATTAAATACATGTAATTATATAATATAACTGTTTTTGTAAAAAATAAAGTAAGAGTGTTCATGTTCTGTCAGATTAGTCTCGTTCGAATCGATCAGTGACTTACGAGTTATTATTATGAGGGTTGCTATTTATGTATCTGGAATTGGCAGCATTGGTGTTGCTAGGCGCCATCTGACATATACATCGTAAAGTTTGACATTGTTGACTATATACGTACTCAGGACGTTTTGTCATACACACGGTATTTGTGTTATTTAGTGACTTGAACATTTCATCTCAGTCAAAAAAATGGAATTAGCTCGTGAGAATTTTCGTGAGATGATTTACTACGATTTTCGACGTGATTATCTCAACAACAGTGTATCGATCAACTCACTTCGACTTTTGGTGATAACGCACTATCTAAAACCACTGTATATCACTGGTTTAGTGAACACAATCGTGGCAGTCGTTGGCTCAGAGACGAATTTAAAGAAGGTCGTCCAAAATCGGTTGCTGTGCACAAAACATCAATACTGTGCGTGAACTGATAAAGCAAGATTGTCATGTGACATACCGTGAGAGTGAAGCATCCCTGGGCATTAGTATGACAAGCATACACAAAATTGTATACGAACATTTAGCATAAATAAACAAAGATTAATATCTAAAAACTTCCACAATATCAACTAGTTTAGTATAGTTTTTTATTTGAAAAAGGCACTGTGTCGAAACAATTGGCATACATACAATTTTAAATATTATAATAGTTAAAAAATATACTTTTCAGATATTCGTCTTTGTATATTTATTTAAAATGAATTTCCATCAAGTATTGGTTACCTCAGTTAAATTTATTATTGAACATTTAGCCGTGAAAAAGATGTGTGTGTATGGGCGTTGGATTTCGCATAATTTGACAATTGCTCAAAAAAGGCTTGTGTCGATTGGTGCAAAGAAATACTCCAAAAATACAATAGTGTTGCCTCAAAAGCCGTGTATACCATCTACACAGGTGACGAATCTTGGATCTATGCGTATGAACCCTAAAGTAAACAGCAGTCAACTATATGGGTCTATAAAGATCAGCCAAACCCAACAAATGTTGCTCGCCCAAGAAACACTTCGAAGCAAATGGTTCCCTGTTTTTTAAGATAAATGGACATGTGGCTACAGTATACCATCTAGACAGGTGACGAATCTTGGATCTATGCGTATGAGCCCTAAAGTAAACAGCAGTCAACTGTATCGGCTTTTCAATATGAGCCAAACCCAACAAAAGTTGTTCGCACAAGAAACACATCGAAGCAAATGGTCGCCTGTTTTTTTGAAATAAATGGACATGTGGCTACAGTGCCACTAAAGAATCGTAGAACGGTCAATTATGAATGGTGCACAACCATCTGTTTGCCTGTAGTCTGTTTGCCTGAAGAAATAAGAAAAAACACCATGATAACCCGAGCTCTTATATCGGATAGTAAAAACTCAATATTTGACTGGTCAAAACATCGAATTGATGGGTCATCCATTGTACAGTCCAGATTTGGCACCCAATGATGTCTTTTTGTTCCCATCCGTGAAGAATAAACTACTGGTCAACGATTTTCGACGCCAGAAGAAGCAGTTGTTATCTAGATTTATGTGCATTTGGGTTTATGACATGCGTGGACACTTGACCATTCACGTATGAGGCGTTAAGAGACATAGGGGGGGGGGGGGGGGGGTTAAGAGACGATTTATTTATTTTAATTTGGAATAATATCAAACGGAACTTGGAGGAACTAGTTTAATGATGTATTGAGTGTTTTGTTAACTATCTGACAGGTTTCGATTACAGACCTTTGCATGTTTAAAATAATTGTTACGCCACCATCAATATTAATGACATTTAGGTACTTTGTCATATCGAATGCTATTTATCCTGATGGCGAAATAATTATAGGAATTACTAGTAATTTATTTAAATTATTTATTCTTTTAAATTCCTCGGACAAATCATTCAAAGGGTGATTTTTTCTTTCTTAGTTATCTACATTATGGTCATCTGGATGAGGGATATCGACGAACTAAACCACATTTTACACTAGTCTATCATAATAATATCGGGTCGATTACTAGCAACCAGTCGATCAAAACAATCGATCGAAGAATCGTTTGTTAAATTTACGATGGTACTTTCCCGTACACCATATATATATATATATATATATATATAAAGTTTCCTTAAAACATATATCCGAAATGCAATCATTTCAGTGGAAAACAGATTTAATTTTATTAACAATGGCAACGCCTATTTTCGTCTTGTTTATATAATATTTATTCCATACGTTTCTGCCCAAAATTGGTTTGTTTTGTTACAAAAAAGAAAAGCTTACACATTATTTTCGTTTAATGCCAAAGTTGTAATTGCTATCACTAAATTTTCACAGCATAACACGTTTTAATCGATTTACTTTACATTAAAAAACAGATGATTAATTGTTTTATTAAATTAACTTTTCAATAAGTCCACTAACCTATTCCTGCTGAAAGAACTATCGTCGGTTCATAAATTATTAAACAAAAAATTTGGATTTCTTTGATTATGGTCAAAAAATCACTCATAATATTTCTGCATGTGTAATGAGTAAGAGTGTTTGTATCCTTTGTACATGATAACGCTAGAGTAATTGCTCCTTTAGTGTTATATGTACAATTCAATTCGAAACTCCAACAAGTACTTTCGGGTAGAATATGTACATATGACAAGTTTATCTGTTGATAATAATAATTTTATTAGATTAGTCCGGATACTTTTTTATTTTAATAGTGTTCAATATATAATTAAAAAAAAAAAATCTACTTCTTAAAATTAATGACTATTCAGATATTTTATAAAGCAATAAAAATGTTGCTACCCAATACACCAACAGTAATAAATTACCTTATTTTATACGTTTCCACACACACCACGCACTTGAGACAACGCAGACTATTATAACATATAATAATCTATTAGTGAACGCTTTTTTAGGAGTCGCCATTATACACCAACTAATTAACAAATAATTATTGATCGCTTAGCAGAAACGGTAATATTTAACACTTCCGTTTTACTATGACATATTTAAATGTGGAAAGCAATTATTATAAGGTTTTTTTTATCTATTCAGCATATGCCTTCAGTTTTGTACAGTACGACAAAAACGGAAAACTGATACGAAACCGTAACGATAAATATAAAAATACAATTGGTTTTTCAAAGGAGAAGTTGACACGTGTAATTATATTTTTATCCTTGGTGTGGTTATTATATGCAGCTAAGGTGCAAAGCATCGTTATGAAATTATGAAGATGGGCAGTGGCGGCTCGTGAGAGGGGGCGTTGGGGCGCCGCCCCTGCAACATTTATCACAGTAAACAATTTTACAAAGCAAAATACCACAGGTTCATCTCCTGTATAGGGTTTCAATAGCACGAAAAGTAAAAAAGGAGGAAAAGGAAAGCAAAAAAAAATCAGCAGCACTATTTTCTTCTACGCCCTCCCACTTGAAAAATCCACGAGCCTCCACTGAAGATGCGTCTTATGGAGTGAGTGGAAAAATTATTTATTACGTATACACTGAATTCTGATACATTGTAAATAATAGATAAATATAAGAGGATCCGATATGGTAGTTAGACCAGAGAAACAGCCAGTGTCCATCAAATATTAGCACACATATTATCTACCAAATTAGATCTTTGATATTGGATTCGTAAAAAGACGTTTCGCGTTGCAACTGGATAATAGAAGCCAACGAATCATTTCTTAAAGTATAACATAAAATAGGAAGCTATATTTTTATATGATACCACCCAATAAGCCTCCTATCAGTAATGTATAAAGTATTCACCAAGATAAAAACTAAAAGAATATTAAGAACACTGAGTGATGCACAACCAAAAGAGCAAGCACGACTCAGAAATGGATTTAGTACAGAGGATTACATCCAGGTTATCCAACAGTTTTATTTTCATCTCAATTTTTATTTCATTTTTCAGGCATTTCAATTATTTCAATCTCAAAGCAAGCCATAACGGACGTATTGCTTAACCAAGCGGTAGACAGGACTTATGTAAACCTACTGGGACCCATGTATGAGAAACCTATAGCGATAGTTCACATGGATGATCTTGAAGTTAAAATCAAAGTAGAACGGGGTGTACGGCAGGATGACTCAATATCGCCAGTCCTTTTCTCAGCCTGCCTTGAAGACGTACTCCATAATCGTAGGAACAGGATGAAATAAATATCAACGGTACATACTTACGCCATCTTAGATTCGCAGATGATATCGTTGTCCTTTCACAAGACTCAGATGAGCTACAAACACACATACAAGAGCTGCAAAATTTGGATTGAGAATAAACCTGAAAAAGATTCAGGTCATGCTCAATAATTTGCTGAAGATAGAAGAATTTTTATTTTAGGGAGTAGATGTGGACATTGTCGATCACAACGTATATCTAGGGCAGATGATTATAATGTGTTAAATGTCGGTGGCAGGCTCAACATAGTGTTTGATCAGTGCGTCCTGCCCGTAAAGACATATGGAAGTGAAACACGGATACACACATCAAAATCAGTTTAAAGACTTCGCGTAATACAGAGAGTGGAATGGAAAGGTGTATGCTTGGCAATATCAAGCGGGAGAGAAAGACTTGCACATGGATCAGAAAACAAACAAAAGTATGTGACATCATTGGAAGAGTAAAGGAATTGAAATGGAAATGGGCAGGTCATATAGCGAGGTAAAGGGACAACAAGCAATTCTGTATGTATACCGTTTGATTACAAACGTCCATAAAGAAGACCGAAAACACGATGGACTGATGGCATCAAGTATATTGAACCCGAATGGCAAAGGAAACTCGATGCCTCAGGATCGCGTGAGTTCGAAACTTGCTGAGGAGACGTAGAATTATTCTTCCGGGTATCAGTCTTTGCTCTCTTGGTAGACAGCTTAAAATTAGCTTAATGATTCTTATAATTGTTATGAAAGAGAATGATTTCAACATTTCTTCGTATCTTATAAATTTTAGAGTGAGATAGATAATCGTAAAAAATTCAAATTAAGTAAAATATATGCTATAGGATTTGAATTAGAAGTAGAAGAATTATTATGTTATAAGGTATTTAAAGACTGTGCTAGTATGATTTTTATAGTTCACATGTAGAAAAATGTGTCTATAATTTACCATAACCTCAAAAAATGGACATTACTGCTAAAACTTTCGTATTGCTAGCAAGATGACAGTAATAAATTGCAACGAACTTCGTATTAAGTATTCACTAAATAAGTTTTTTCTTACCCATAAAATATAAGTGAATTTGCAGCCATATTTCAGTGGAATGCTTACCTGAAACAAATATATAAATTAAAATAAATCAGCAATAAATAATATATATTACATAATTTTAATTACACTTTTTATACACTCTATATTTTTCATCAAGATCTCATCATTTTTTCAGAGATTTCATCACGGATGACTCTGGAAAATTTTAAAAATAAAATAACAAGACTATCAGACCAATGTAGAAGTCTGACATCGAGATCATAAAAGCTCAGGTGAGATGGTTAAGCCATTGCCAAAGAATGCAGGATACTAGGATACTGAAGCAGATATTCTATATATCTATAGTGAATTAAAGAACAAGAAACGAAATCAAAAAGATCCAAAAAGAAGATACACACCGTCATAAAATAGTTTCTAAAGAAGACCATGATAAGCGTGTAATGTTAAGAACTCCATGTCAAGCGCAAATAGGAATATATGACAAACGATAGACCCAAATGGTGTGGAAAGACATACAGAGTTGTGCAGCTCCATGAGAAAATTCATCACCAAAAAGCCGCAGCCAAAAGGTAGGCCCAAAAAGTCAAACAAAAAAAGTCTAACCTTAAATGCTCAGCATGCGAAAAACCATTCTGATCTAAGCTGGGTTATTTGAGGTACTATAAAACCCATACTTCTTCAACAATGACTTTGCAAAATTAAAAGTCATAGATGAGGTCTGTAGTAGGCTGTCAATAAAATAAGAGGGAGAAAAAAAACTTTTAAAAACCAAGTTTTTCCCTTTAATTTATTTACCATAAAAATATTATAATATGCTAATATTAAACGATCTTTAAACATTTTGTTTACAATATCGCCAGCGCATTTTATTGCTGCTTATCTTTTTAAAGAATTTATTTCCTCCTAATGGTTATACTTCCGTGGTAAAAAAAATAGTGTAATAGAAGTATAAGTCAAATAAATAAGAGTACTAATTTTATGCACGCTATCGAATACCAATTCTGATTAAATATATACGTATTTTGCACCTAGATCATTTTTGAGATACATGAACGATTTAGTGTACCGATAAGTTTCAAACCCCAGAGACGAGTTATTGGAGTATACCAGGTATGTAAATATGAAACTGACATTTTTGTATAAAAATACACGTTTATTGTATGAAAATTATAAACTATATTTTATTCGAAGTATTGCCCATAGCTAGCTATACATTTTTACACCTGTCTGACAATATGTGGATGCCACGCCAAAAAAAAAACTGTTGCTCTTTTGAGGCAAACCAGTCATCGAACTATTTTCGTAAGAAGTAATCGCTGCTCAGCAAGTGTTTGTCTCATCGATGCAAATAAGTAGTAATCGGATGGAATCAAATCTCTTGAGTAAGCCGCAAGCGAAAGTATTTCCTAACTAAATGCCTCAATCATTTCCTTGACCAGTTTTGCAGTGTGTGATGGTGCATTATCATGAAGCAAAATCACTTTGTGTTGACTTTTTTGGTATTCTGGTCTGGTTCTGGTCGTTTTTCACGCAAAACTTGATTAATTGTTGTGGGATCATTTGTTGTGGGTAGCATTCAGTATTAATAGTTTCGCCAAGTTTTAGTAGCTCATAATAGATCACACCCTTCTGATCCCACCAAACACAGAGCATCTTCCGACAATAGCGATCGCATGGATTTACCCATGATCTTTTACGCTTAGGATTCTCAAAATATATCCACTTTTCATAGCCAGTCCCTATTCGATAAAGAAATGATTTTCTTTTGTACCTGGCGAGCAGCATTTCGCAAGTGGTTTTTCGGTTTTCCTGCTGTCTTTCATTCAATTCATGTGGACCCATTTTCCCATCTTATGGATCTTTCCCATGACTTTCAAACGTATAGAAACGGGTTCTCCTATCACATTTAATTGATCGCGAGTTGTTGTTGCGTATGAGCGTCATCTTCATCACTGTGTTCGAAATTTTTCGATGTTCTTCCATGTTCTCCGTTTCTGACGTCAAAATTGCCACTTTTGAATTTTTTAAACCACTCAAAGCACTGTGATGACTGTGATTACCAAGAGCAAACTGCAGCAGTTTTCTTCAAATGGAACAGAAAACCAATGTTGTCCGCAAATCGTAGTTTCCAGGCACAAAATTCGACATATTCAACGCTATCACAAACTATCTTGTTGTATGAAATTTGTATTGTTGTGAGTTGAGAATTTTTGTCAGAATGTCAATAAGGAAATGGCGCCAATGACGTGGTTTAACGGTAACTACATTGACAGCTAGGGCGATCTATGGGCAAATTCCGGTTTCATATTTACAGACCTGGTATTCACAGTTGTGAGTATTCACAGTCGTGAAAAAATAAGCGTGATTTACTTCATCAGCATGCGAATACAAGTTTGAATTCAGCAAAAGAGGACATTTTGAAAGTATCATTGCTCCCACTCACTGTCTGGACTACTGTTTTGCCACAATACTCTTGGAGAAGTTTTCATTCGAATACATCTTTAGTCGACTGCTAACAAACGTAGCAGCCATCGAGCGGAAAAGCTTTTTCATACCCAAAACATCGTGTAAAATAGTCTGTCGAGATATTTATAATGTTAGTAAGCTCGCGTCCCTTTATTCAATGATCATTTAATATAGCATTGTGGATTTTTCTGACAATTCTATCGGTGATAGCGGTTTTTGAGCGTTTCGAGAGGTTATCATCGTCGATGATGCTGAAGATTAATATTATCCATGTTAAAACCTGTTTGCTTTGAACTCTATTTATATTTTCCTTAAATTATACTATACCAAGAAATTTTTTATTGTTAACAGTTATAATAAAATATATACGTTACATACATAGTAAATACATAGTTAAAATAAAATTATATATGCTTTGCTAAATAGATACAGCTCTTTGTATAAACATTGTATTAATACAAATTCGAATTATAAAAACTCAAGCAACCTCAAATGTGAGTCTTAGGAGATTAACCTTTAAACCGTAATAGCGGACCCACAAACCAATTTTAAAATTAATAAAACTTTGTTTAATTTCTCAAAATCGATTTCAACTTTTCAGTAGTCTCCTAACCAGTTGATTCCTATCGATTTACCTGTTTTTTTTTAATTTCTTCAACTGTTAAATAATTTATTATTACTTTTTCTTGGCCTTCGCGGTTTGACATACCGGTGATTACTCTCAATGTAACTTTTTTTCTGCGCATCTCAGTGCGTCGCCAATATTTATAGTGTTTATAACCTGATTTGTGGTCTTGATAGTTGACATGAAAATAATTAATATTTATTTTAGTAAGTAAATTATTATTTTATTATTAAATTTTGAAGTATTAAGTATTTAATACTTACTGAAACTCAATAAGTTATTTTTAATATTTTTATTTATAAAAAATTGATAAAATATACCTTTAAATTAACATTTTTAGAGGGAAAAATTATTAATTTAATTTATATGATTTAATGTTTCTAAAAAGAAAAATTATTAACTTAATTTGTATAATTATAGTTTTTATAGATTTAAACTATTATTTTTTTTGTGAACAAAAAGACTTGTCTAAAAAAGTATGACCAAAGTCAATTTTAGTATTTTTAAGTTACATTGTTAATTATTATAAACTTAATAAATAAATAAAGATTTTATTACATTTGGATAATGTTTTTTATTATTAAATAACGTAATCTGTTCATATAAATAATTGGTTTTTCACCCTAAAAATATAAAAGTAAAGTTTTAGGGTTAGAGAATTAATTAAAATACTGAGTGTACATTCAATAGCGGTCTGTCAGACCGACGTTTACAATTAGCGTCCAAAATTTTAACCTTAGGGTATAAAAATTAATTTCAGACGCAATTTACACACCTTTAAAGTGAATTATAGCACTTAAAAATATGTGTTTTATTTTTTGATGCTCCGCCCGCATTGAAAGTTTCATCAAAATAGGGAGATAGCTCTATCACTTTGCTTGTAAGGCATAATATTAAATAAGATTTACAGCTTTTACAAGCCCTCTTTAGAAATCAAAGTGACAAAAGTGACAATATAAAACTAACCCAATATTTGTCAAACACAATGTCAATAAATTTCGGTGTAATTCTGATAACGAATCCCCTTCGAATCAATTGTGAGTGATTTAAGATACACGATATGATATCGTTAAGTAAATCACAGAAGAAAAAGGAAAACACCAAGGAAGAAATATTACTGCGATCAAATATGGAATACGTAAACACATTGGCGCGGGATGTTTACCAGGATATTCGGAAACTGCCATCCAATCGGCAACTTCTTATCGGTGCATCTTCCGGTTGGATTTCGGGTGTGTTTGTGATGAAAATCGGACGAATCTTGGCGGCGGCGGTCGGCGGTGGTCTTATTTTATTACAACTGGCTAGAGAACGAGGTTACATATCAATAAATTGGAACAAAGTCAGGAAAAGTGGAGCTAATTCGGATGAAAAAGAAACGACAGATATAAATGGATTATCTGAATCAGAACTTACTATTAAACGTTTGTCTGGATGGGTTAGAATGCTGACTTATTTTGCAATGGAAAATTCTGCCATGACCACAGGATTTTTAGGAGGATTTTTCATAGGTTTAATTTCTGTATAAAAAAAATAAATAAAAGTTGAAAAGACAAACAAAGCTCTATTTTTTTAAATTTAAGCAATCTAGTAAAAATAATTAAAAAGGGTAACGGTAAAGAGCAACAGAACTTAAATAAAAGAAATAACATCTTTTATTATGAAGTATAAGTACTTTTTTTGTACAAAACAAAAAATAACATATGTACACTATGCGTTACAATTCATATTTATAGTTTTAATATTTAACTAAGAAATAAAGTTTAAGAACGCCAAAGGGATAAATGTCCTGTTATAAGAGAATAACCGTGACGAGCATACAGAAATACTTGAAAGCCTCTTCAAATAATTCCTTCCTATTGCTTTTCATGGTAAAAAGTGGCCTGTTGAATTTTAAAGTAGTGGTACATTCATTGAAGATAATGAAGACTCGGTACATCAAAAACTGCTACGACCCACAAAATTGATCTACATTGTCCACACAAAAATCCACTTTGTCGTATTAAATAATTGGAAACTGAAGGTATGAGAGCTTGCTGATAAAAGTTTTAGACATATTTAATTCTGCCCAGTTTCATCGATGTTTTATAACAGAAGATCAAACATGGACTCACCATTAATCGCCAGATATGAAATAGCAGTCCAGAGAGTAGGAGTAGGTGATAGTGGGCCAAAGAAAGTAAAAATGGTTCTCTCTCTTCTTGTCATGGTTATGGATTTCAGAATCTCCTACCTTCTAGAAAGGACTTCATGTGAATGATTAGGCCCTTAGAGGAAGCCTATTTCGAGTAACTTATTAATAAGTGTGTGTCATACGCT
This sequence comes from Cosmopolites sordidus, assembly GCA_031761425.1. NCBI lineage: Eukaryota > Metazoa > Arthropoda > Insecta > Coleoptera > Curculionidae > Cosmopolites > Cosmopolites sordidus. Next base: position 1,067,955 of record JARFXV010000339.1, on the reverse strand, counting down.
GTCGAACGCCTTCATGAAATCGAGGAAATCAGTACCGACGTATTGCAATTCCTTGGATTCTTTCGATTAAAAAGTAGGTATACAGGGTGTCCCATAACTTAGAGCAACTGGCGACAGTAGAAAACAAAATAAGAGTATTTAGTCAATAAATGTGTTGGCAAATGGTAGTCATTAAAAATATACAGGATGTAGAAAGTGAAACTTAATTTTCGAAAAATTGAGATAATCTAAAAACAGTTATATCATATTAGGTTCAAAATCGGGGTAGTTGGGTTTTCAAAGGCGACAAATCCGAATTTGGTACAAGCTTGAACCTAGTTCCTAGAGGGCGCTTGCTACCTACTTTGTGAGGAATTAACTCAATAGAGGGGATATTTTGACTTCAAAATAGAGAAGTCACAATTTTAAAAAAGTACCCTTGGTCGATATCGATATCTCACACCGTTTGCGAGATATTCGTGTTCGAATATTCCATAGCACATCTTGTCGATAGCTGAAAGATATGCAATTCACAAACTGTGCCTTGAATGTTGTGTACAAATTATTACGTCTCGATGACAACTATCATTATTTTCTATCTCTCCTATTAAACGTAGGTCGAAACAAGTTTCTCCAATCTTGAGTTGGTATTAAATAATTTGTAAAGAATGCCCAGACTTAATCAGTTTCCTCACCGTGATTTAAGGGATATGCTCGGCGTTTATGATACGTAAATTACAATAGTCGTGCTGCAGTTAGAAATACATGAAAAGCTCTACCCAACCAGAATCATCCTAGATTGACAAATTTTTAAAAAAAATTCAATCAGGTGAAACAGGTCCGTTTTATTACAACAATCCTAGCGGACGATCGAAACGTATAACGGCAGAACAAGAGGACATTTTGGTTAGTATCGCGGAGAAACCTGAACTAAGCACTAGGCGTTTGGAGGCGTCTACAGGAATTAGTAAACCTACCGTTTCAAGAGTTCTCCATAAAGGAACATTGTGTCTCTACCATTTTTCGTCTGTTCAAAACTTGTCACATTGCCACAAGATTTGTCGGTTAGATCAGAATTTTGTCAAAATCTACTAGATAAAAAAAACGAAGACCCACGTTTCTGAAAAACTTATTCTTTACTGACGAGGCAACTTTTATCAGACGCGGAATTTTTAACTGGCGAAATAATCATTATTACGCACTGGAAAATCCACACCTACCAAGAGAGCGCCATCTCCAGCACAAATTTTCAAATAACATTTGGTGCGGCATTATCAACAATTTTTTAATCGGCCCATTTGAGTTTCAAATGACAATGATGAAGATCAATTAGATGAAATTAGATCTTTTGAACGGTGTATCTCTAAACTTAAAACAAGACATGTCGTTCATGCAAGATGGGGGGGGCGCCACCGCATTTTACTGTTGCAGTGCGAAATCCTCGTAGCCCAGATAATAATCCGTTAGACTTGTATTGTGGGGTCATATGAAGTATTTAGTTTACCATAATGAAATCAATATACGAGACGAACTTTTACAAAAAAATCAACAAGCGACCAATGTTATTAAAAATGAAGAAAATATTTTCTCAAATGTACGGCGTCACTTAACTAAGAGCCTGCGAAAGTGTGTTGAGGTAAACGGCGGGCACTTTCAACACCTATTGAAGAAAATTTTAAAAAAGTGCTATTTTAAATAAAGTCCGTTGTATTTTTGACATCTTAATGTTTTTTTTCTCCTATTCAAGGCACACTTTGTGAATTGCAGATTTTTCAGCCATCGACAAGATGTGCAATGAAATATTCGAACTCGAATATCTCGCAAACGGCGTGAGATATGGATATTGACCAAGGGTACCTTTTTTTACGTGGGAATTATGACTCTTTTTTATTTTGAAGTCAAAATATTCCCACCTTTATAGGGTGAAAAAATATGAGCGAGTTAATTTCTCACAAACTAGGTAGCAAGCACCCTCAAGGAACTAGGCTCAAACTAGTACCAAATTCGGATTTGTCACCTTTGAAAACCCAACTTCCCCGATTTTGATATATGTAGATGAAAATATCAATCAAACAATAAGCCGAGTTAAATGACTTATAAATGTCAATTATCAAATAAATATGTGTATCTTTTTCCATTTATTCACGAATATAAATATGTTTAGTGCATGTATTGTATACTGATACTTATAAGCAATAAATTGAACTGATTATATAGTCCTTCATTCATTTCTTCAACAGAATGTCTCCTAAACAATCGATCTTGAAGTAAAGGGTGATCTTTTTAGTGTGTCCGAACTTCCGATAGAAGTCGCTCTCAAATCGTCATGGCAATCATCATGACACATCAAATGTCTGGCCAATCATCATGAAACGTTTAACATCAGAGCGACGCTTGCAAATTGTTGAAATTTATTATCAAAATCAGTGTTCTCTGCACCAAACTTATAGTGTTATATTGTGCACATAATCGCTTAATCGAACGATGTATTCGCATATTTATTGACACATTCCAAACGCATTTTGCGTTACTCGATATTAAAACACAAACAAGACAAAAAACTATGCCTTCAGAAATAACTTCGCCGCTGTTGCTGGCAGCGTTGAGCGATGATCAATGATTATTTAATTCCGAATTTGAATGGTATTAATCTGGAGGAGATGTGGTTCCAACAGGAAGCCCCCATATGTCATGCAAAAATTGATTCATTGAGGGAACAATTTGGTGAGAAAACTATTTGGAGAAACGGACCTGTTAATTGGCCATCAAGGTTGTGCGATTTAACGCTTTTAGATTATTTTCTTTGGGGTTATGTAAAATCTTTGGTCTATGCCGATAAATCTGCAGCTATTGACGTCTTGACTGCCAACAAACTTGGACAATTACGCACATAAGATCCAATTGCTTGAAAAAGTGGTCGGAAATTGGATTAACAGGATGTGCTTTGTAGAAGTAGTAAGTATATAGTTTCGAGGCATCTAATTTGGTTGTTGCTTTATTTAAATTTAAAGTTCGGACGCACTAAAAAAATCATCCTGTATATGTGAGATCTGCCATTTCTCCTATCCAAATTGGAAACCATAACATTCTTATAAAAGTTAAGATTTCGTATGAAGATTGCTTTGCTTTCAGTTTTTGTGTTTTATATAACCACAAAATTCAACTATGTTATAAAAGTAATAAAAAAACTTTTTCGACCTTATCGGATTTTGAATTTGGTAAAGTAACTTCTAAAAGCAATAACATAAAGCTAACAACACAATAGCAGCAAAATCGGTATAATATCAAGAAGGAATCGTTATCTGAGCAATTGTAAGTGAGTAAATCAGAGAAGAACAAGGAAAATAATATTGTCCATGCCACTGTCCAAAGCCAGAGCGGAAGAAACATCACCACCGAACGCAGACGGAAAAACAATAAAATAATACATTTATTCCTTCAAATTAAGCTGTCATTTCAAATATATACACATATGTCCAAAAGATTGGAATATTCAACCATTTCACTTTTTTATTGATTGAAGTCTTTTACTCGTTTAAGTAATCATTATTTTATTACAAGTTTTACTGATACCAAATAAAACTCGACACCAAATGATCAATGTGTGTAAAATTGATTTAATATTTTGGAGTCAAAAAATTACAATGTACCAATTGCTTTAAAAAATAATTTAAAAATAAAAAGAACAACTTTCAATAAAAATATATCTGAAGTGAATGGTTATACTAAGAACATTGTAGATAAACTAATTAGAAAACATAAGTTCAGAAAATTATTGAAAGAATCTTCGACTTTTCAAAAGGATCAGAACACAGAGAAATTCATGGTAATATCATTTGATGACCAATTGACAAGAGGACTAGACACAATTTTGAAAAAAGTGGACATTAAGGTTGTGTACAAACCATATAATAAATTAAGAGAAGTTCTGGGTAATCCAAAGGATAAAGTAGAGAAACATGAAAAGTCGGGGATTTACGAAATTAGTTGTCAAGACTGTGATCGAACGTATATTGGGCAAACAAAAAGATCCATATTCACAGGATATAAAGAACATATTGCCCACATTAGATATGGGAGAAAAGAAAAATCTTGTGTTGCCCAACATGCAATCGAACATGACCACAGTATAGATATTAGTAATTTAAGACTAATTAAAAATGTTAATAATAATAGGGCTTTGGATGCATATGAAAGCATTCAAATAGAAAAATGTAACAACATCATAAACCGAGATAAAGGAGCGATTCCTTTCAGTCAGCTTTTTCAATTATTGATGTAAGGCTTAATACACTTAACGGTTCATGATTTTTACATGCTTCGTGGAATTGTGGAATTCTCTCCCATTCTTCACGAGCAGCATCTTTTAGTTCTCCGAGGCTAATAGGATTTTTTCGTTTCCTAATGTGTGTTTTCAGAATGTCCTAAGCATGCCAATAACATTCATGTCAGCGGAATTTGCTGGCCACCCTAACTTGGTTATTCCCTCCTCTTCAAGAAAATTTTGTACTGCTGCTGTTCGATGAGGCGGTGCGTTGTCATCCATGAAAACAAATCCGGGGCCTACTGCGCCTCGGAACATACGCAGAATTTCAGGAACAGGATTTCAAACTTCCTCAATATACACAACACTAGTGACTCTTTTTTTTTTAGGACCAATAGAGGTGTTTGTGTACCCTTCATAATACCACCCCAAAACATCACGCTCCCACCTTCAAATGGAATACATGGTTGAGCTGTTTCTAGTCGGGCTTGTCCACCTGGAGTTCTCCAAACCAATGTTCTTCGTGAATCAGAAACCAAACCAATTCTCGTCTCATCCGAGAACACCACGTTATTCCAGTTTGAACTATGATCCACCATTTCTCGAGCCTATTTCAATCTCACATTTTTTGTTGTAGAGTTAGTTTGGGCACACGTAAAGGTCATATGCGATACAAATTTTCTCCTTTCAGTCTGCGTGTTATCGTTTGTCGTGAAAAATTTACCCCTTCAAGCCTAACAAGCTCCCTTGATATACCATTTGTAGATTCCAGGCGATTTCTTCGAGCTATCATTGATATCTGCCGGTCTTGTGCAGTTATTCTACATCATTCTGGGGCGATACTTTATGTCATTTGTCTCTTGGAATTTTTTATCAATTTTCGATACAACACTTTGGGAAACACCTACAATTTTCGCGATATCACTTTGATTAAAGCCCTGTCGTAATAAAGCAATTACTCTTGATCTGCTAAAATTGAAAAATAACTGATATAATGTGTAATACCAGTATCAACGGAATTGGCAAAAATCGAAAAACCTGTGTTATCTGCAAAACAATGCTGCAAAACAATGCTGCAAAACAATGCTTTTATTTTTATTTAAAAACGGTTTAAAACAAATATCCATCACAATTTTTAGAGTGTCATAGGCGTAGATGTCCTATTTGTAAATATTTCAAACTTCTGGACATATGGTGTATTAATAAAAGTGTCAAAAAACTAAATCAGCAGTATCGGTCCACTACACGAACAAATATGGACGATTCCTTACACAGACCAAATAGCAATCATCAATTACATATTACTTCTTATTGTCAGATTATCTCGTTGGGCCAGACAACACCCAGTATACATATCTGAATGACACAGAAAATATACATATCTTGAACATAAAAAAATGATAAACTTTTTACTTGTTTAACTTTATGTTTTTCAATACGATTTCAAAAAATGTTATAAAGAATAAAAAATGTTTGTTTCCATCATATTTTGATTTGCTTTTCGAATGCTACTAAGCTGATGTTAGCATTTGGGTAAGATAACATTAAACCGCATACAACCCGACAAATAGTGTATTTTTGGAAGAGCCTGCAATAGGTCGACAATATCTCAATATGTATCGCTGATAGAATATGGTCGAATTTTTGAGCGATTGCTTTGGCCGCCAACAACTTTAAACATATTACAACGTTTAACTTATTCTTCAACAATGAACTGAAGAAAATAAAAATTGTGACTAATCTGAAATCCGGTAAATCACCAGATCACCCACAGAATTTTAGGCCCATTTCCCTGCTTAACTGCTCATATAAACTTTTGGGATTCAGACCTCATCGAAGTTGCTGCGACTAACTCTGCGGTTCTAACTCTGACAACTTTTATAGAGGCTGGTTTCCAAGAGAAAGTTAAGACACCTGTAGCCTTCGTCGACTTAACGACAGCATACGATACCGTTTGGAGGGAGGGGATGATGTGTGATGTAATCACCCTGAAAGTGATCGAGTGCCAAACAACTGCAGCTCTTATTAGTAGCATGATATGCAACAGATTCTTTCAGGTTTGCTTGGGTGAAAGTAAAAAATACAACGGGTAAAAATAAAAACACAACAAAATACAAAGGTATTCAATAATGGTCTGCCACAGAACTCAGTCCTGGCCCCTCTCCTCTTCAGTCCTTATATTTCTGACCTTCCAAATACTAGTTCAACGAAATTCGTTCTTGCTTGTAGATCGAAAGAGCTTGGTCAGATGGAGAGAACACTCACAGAGGATTTCGTTGTCCTTAACTCTCCCTTTAAAAAATAGAGACTAAAGCCCAGTGTCAGTAAGACTGAAATATGTGCTTCAGAACTGCAGGTATAATTTAACGGTAACATTCTCCGTCATAACATGTACCCCAAATATCTTGGAATGATGTTCGATCGCACTATATCGAATAAAAAACATCTTAAATCTGCTTATCTTGCTTATATTATGGTTATATATTAAATGCTAATATATTATATGCTTGTATATTATATATTATATGCTTATATATTAAATCTTGCTTATATCTGCTAAGATAAAAACAAGAAAGAATATCATCCAAAAACTGTTTGGTACAACCTGGGTGGCTTCAATGGAGACTTTGCGTACCTCATCTCTAACGCTGGGTCTCTCAGCTGAAGAATACTGCTCCAGTGTGGCTGAACAGTTGTCGTACCAACCTAATAGATGCGCAACTTAATAATACTATGAGTATAATTACTGGAACAATCAGACCAACATTTACCTACTGGCTGCCCTTACCAAGTAATATCTACCTACCTAAATTCGTAGAACCGAGGCCTTTCGGAAGAACCTGGAACTACCCACAAATTACGATTTACCTATCCTACGACAAAATTGACTTCGTTCAAGAAACCCGCCACTTCTGTATCCTGTCACAGGCTTGTCACAGGTAACACCAAAGTACGAGATCTTTGGAACCAACATTGCAGAAACATTGAACTTACCAAGAGCGGGAATGGTTTGAGATACAACTGTGATACTTCGGGCATCGGCCTTAACAGAAAAATGTGATTCAAATTAAATATAATCCGCAATGGATGTGGTCGATGCGCTGGATGTGGTCGACGACTCACTTTATAAATGGGATTTTCCGAGTTGAGACTGTGGTGCACTAAAACAATCCATCAGACATGATTCCATACGAATAAATAAAAAACTTTAAACGAAAATGAAATATGGATATAATGCACACGGGATACCTCGCCACAAAGAAAAATTTTGAAAGAAGGTACCAAGGATGTCTTCAGATGTCAGCAAGACAATCACCTGAAGAACGGCGCATTTTCTTAACAATAGGTTGAAATGTGTGTTAATATAACAAAAAAAATGTGTTAAAATATATGAAAATGAGAAAAATCGATTGTTCAAAATTTTTCCTTTATGGTAATTATAATTCAGATACCACACGGACAAACAAATTTGTCGGAACCCGATGAGACAAAGTCCTCTTTAAGAATATACAACATTTTGTAATATATTTCAAATTAGCTGTTACCCGGGACTCCCTATTCTTGGCGGGAGATCATATGTACCTAAAATCCACTAACAAAATCCCTTTCCTGTCCCAAACGACAGTTGGGACGCAGTGATCTTTCGTGGTGAAATTGTCTGTTTGGCTTTCACTCTGGTTTTTTAGAATTTCCGCTACTGCTAAGTTTCTTGCACTCAAGAATCGAATTACAGATTGTATCATTACTCACAGTCGGTGGGCGATTCAGTTTGCTTAAACATTATAAACTTCTACAGCTCAGCACACAGACAGACGATATGCGCTGCAAATGGCTACATTCTCACCTCGTCATTCTCACTTTCTTATAGTATTAATTATAAATTATTACTTTTAGATTTAGATTTAGATCCAGCCAGCCCTACCGATTGACGAGTGACCAACATAGAAAACCTCGCAGAAGGCATCCGGCCTTACATCAATGGCGGCTCGTGGGTTTTTAAAGTGGGAGGGCGTAGCAGAAAATAATGGCGCTGAAGATGTTTTTGCTATTTTTACATTATTTTTGAACTTCAATTTGACTCAAATTCATCACGGGCGTGGGACGACCGTTTGTTTTTAATTCAACTTCTTCATTATTAACTGTTTTAAATCAGACACCTTTATGTTTACAATTAAAAGTTAATTATTTTTATTTAAAAGGTACTACTTAGTGTATACGTACGTAGCAAATCCCAAATTAAAACAAGTATTCGCGAGGCGAACGAAATACGCGACGCGACACATATATAATTACCGATACGCTCGGTCGCAAGGTATCTACGTCCAAAGTGCATGTTTTAGAAAGCAGTTAAACCCCTGAATTCTGGCAACCAACAAAATATGTAACGCCAACGACGAGATAAAATGACTGACTTACGGTCGCTGAAGGTAAACGTCCGACCAACTATGTAAAAATTGTGGCAACAGGATGGACTTTTTATCCGCATTATTTGGTGTGATATGTTGACAGACGTTCTTTTACATTTGGATATTTTAATTTTTAATAATATCTTAAAATGAGTTAAAGGAAAGAAAGTGAACGAAAATAAAATATGGTGTTTTGCTCTGAAAAATGGGTTACTGTGATAAATGCTGGAGGGGCGGCTCCCTAATGCCCTCCCTCACGAGCCGCTGATAACTAAATAATTTAGCAATTATTTATTTATTAATTTACCAATTATTTATTTATTGCGTAGATTAGGATTATTTAGACTACAAATGCCGGATGAAATTATTTTTAAGTAAAGATCGTTAAACAAAACCACAATTAAATAGATATTCTTAAACGATACTGTTTAGAGATGCGTTCGATTCCGTCCGTTTATGCTCCGGTGACGAATATGTTCCGGTGACGGATGTGATGTTATTGATACGTTGCAAAAATCGAATAAACAGGAGATTGACTATCATCGTTCAAAAGCTTATAAATAAACTTTTCAATAAAAATTTCCTTATAATGTATTAGCATATAGAAAAATTGCAACGACCAAATTTTATACAGGCAAAAAAAAGTAATTGCATACCCTTAATTTTAGAAGTTTATCACAAATTATGGCAAAAATTATTATAAAAAAATATTTGTAAATATAATAAGAAATGGCATAACATAGGATAACAATTTATTTGAAAATATTAATCGAAGAAATAATATCTGTAACACTGATGTTTGAAACCGCAAAAAAATATTTGCATACCACTAAGTAGCAGTAGTAAGTTTTTTTCATCCCATTAGCACGAATTACAGCTTCCAAACGTTTTGGCATTGATTCTACTATTTTTTTTATAATATATGTGGGTAAACTCACACTCATTTCACGGATTTTCAAGTCTAGAATGTACCATAAATTTTCTCTGGGATTAAGGTCCGGTGACTGAGGTAGTGTGAGTAACCTTCTAGGTGCATTATGAAGGAGCCACTCCTTGGTTATGTTAGCTGAATGTATAATGTCGTTATCCTATTGGAAATAGAAAGTCCTTTCCCTTCATAATTTTATAGCCCTCTGTTACCTCGCAACACTTCCACATAGGATCGGGCTGTCATGTTACCTTTTAGAACCTATAGATTTCCTAGTTCATTGTAAGACATGTACCCCCAAACCATAACATTACCCCCACGTGCTTAACTGTATTTCGTAATAATGTTAAAATATTGGCTGGCTTAAGAACTGTTGGCAAAATTGCTCGTCTGAAAAAAAATAGCTTCTAGACGGTTTGTCATATATTTTTGGCCGAACTGTACTCTTTTTCGTCCATTAATTTATTACCTCGAACACCTTTGCCATGAAAAAACATTCCTTATTGTGTGATATGTGACCTTCTTCCCCGAGCAATGAGGACGACCTCTAAAAGGTTTGTTTTCAATTGTTCCCGTCTTTTTTTTTACAATATACCAGCACTGCAAAAAACACCAAATTAAGTTGCCTTCCAATTTCTCTATAACTCCTTCCGGCACGGTAAAATTTCCCCTAGGAATCTCTTTTCGTTTTGGAGTCATTTCCAACATACGAATTAAAATCACTTTGCAAACTGAAATTTTACTGTAAGCTGAAATAACTGACAGGATTAGTAAGTACAACAGACCCACACTAATCCTCACAGCGCCTGTGCTTACATTGAAGCAGTCTCTATACCAAGTGTGTAAATAAAGGGCGATTTTTTAGAGTGTCCGAACTTCCAATAGGGGTCGCTGTCAAACGAACTATTAGTTTGCGCGCTTCTAGCATCAAAATTATTCAGTATAGCCTGGAAATCATGAAACGTTTAATATCAGAGCAATGCTTGCTAATTGTCGAAATGTATTCGCTGAATTATCGCTGCTCGATATTAAAACAAAAACTGAGTTCCGAAAAAAATATCGCCACTATTACTGATAGTGTTGATAAAAATCCAAATTTTTCAATTCATTGCCTTTCGTAGGAAGTTGGGCTTTATTATTCGACTATGTGAAAAATTTTGCGTAAAGATCTCGGCCTGGGCTCATAATCAATTGTAACTTAACCCAGAATTTAACCGCAAAATTTTGTTCAGCGACGAAGCTCATTTTTGCGTAAATGGTTACGATTAATAAACAAAATTGTCGCAATTGGAATGGGAATTATCCGCAGATGATCCAACAATAACCGTTGTATCCAGAAAAACAGCACCGTATGATGCGGATTGTACGCCAGTAGTATCATTGGACCGCATTTCTTTAAAAATCAGGCTGGAAAGCACGTTCCTGTTAAAAGGGTTAACGTTACAGAACGATGATCAATGATTATTTAATTCCTAATTTGAATGGATTTTATCTGGAGAAGATGTGGTTCCAACAGGACAGCTGCGCAAGTATAGCCAACGCAACAATCAATTTATTGAGAAAACAATTCGGTAATAAATTAATTCGAGGAAGGGCCTGTTAAATAACCACCAATATCATGTGATTTTACGCCTTTCGATTATTTTCTTTAGGGTTATGTTAAATCTTTGGTTTATGCCGATAAACCGGCAACTATTAACTCCACTCCAGTCACCGGAAGCCACATTATACGCAAACACATTATTCACTAATAAAATGAATAAAACTATTGAGTAGTAGGTATTATTCTTTAAATTTTAATCGTTTTAATATTTGCTACAATATTATATATTTTCCATGTTTTACAAATAAAAAAATTGAATCAAATATCCTCCTTTAGGAGTTGGATTGGTGGATAAGTGACCTTATTTTCCAGCAAATTCTCAATCGATAAACAAAAGATAGAATGGTATAATTATAGGAAAAAATACGACTGCTAATAGCACCTGGTTACGTTTTTCACTTGAAATCGATAGCAATTTTTCGTATTTTACAAAGGAAAACGAATGACGTCAGCTAGAAAACAATTTATTGCTTTAATGCAAAATGTAAATAATTAGATGAATTGTTTTCTATTAAACTAATTAGGTTTTATTATACGCAATATAAAAATAGCATTTAATTAATCAGTATAATAGTTATACGTTTTCAATACGACATATTAGTTTTGGAAATAAAACTGAAAATCAGCTAGAATTTAAGTTGTATACAATAAAATATCTAATTTTTTGAGAAATATATGATGTCTCTTCTAAAAGTGCCGATATTTAGTGCATGAACCACTAAAGCCGGTGATTCCATGTAGACGAAATATGTACCAGGTGTGGTGCTTAATAATGTCGCGTATCGAGCCTAATATAGAGCATTTGCAGCACGTGTTGCTTTACTTGTCCAATTAAGAAAAAGGCGAGTGAAAGCCGTCGTATACTTATGGAAACTTCCCCGCGACAATGTCCCAATGCAAGACGCTTGTGGGCGTTGGTTTAAACGATTCAAAAGTGGTGATTTTGACTTGAAAGACAAAGAACGCCCAGGGCAACCGAAAAAATTGAAGATCCGAATCCGAATTGCAAGCATTGTTGGAAAAAGACGATATGCAAACTCAACAAGAAATGACAGAGACGTTAAATGTTGGTCCCCGAACCATTTGTGATCGTCTGAATGCCATGGAAAAGATGCAGAAGACATGAAAATGGGAGACAGAGAGATGGAAAAGCGAAAAACGGTGTGCGAAATTTTGCTTTCTCGGCGTGAAAGAAACACTTTTTTGCGTCGAATTGGTTTTTCTGGGAGAACATCCACAAATTGCTAGAGAGTTGGAAAAAATGTGCAGCTAGCGATGGCGCATACTTTTAATAAACTATTTTTTATCTTTCTCCGAAATTAAACGGTTTTTTTTTAAGAACCTGATATGTAGTAGAAAGGATACAACAAAATATTTAGCTCATCATTGTGATAACATACCAAGAGTTCTATCTATCATAGAGATTTAACTTATAACAAAATACTTGGTGGAGTAGTCATTTTGTATCAGTATTGGTGCAAAAAAGTTACAAGTGTCTATTTTATTTAGTTCAAGATTTATGTTGGCTTATTAAGGGTGTGGCAAAAGGCACTTCGGGATTTTGTTTTTAAATAAAACCAACAATTTTAGAAAAATTACATGCTTATTTTACAAAAAATAGTGACATGACAGTTATGTTTTAGAAATAATATTCTCCAAATGTCTCCCTCGGAGGTTTCTACAGGTGACCAAACTTTGCGTAACATTGTCAATAACAATTTGGCACAGTTGCGGTTCAATTTCACCAATAACTTGACGCATGTTTTTCTTCAGGTCATTAATCGTTTACTGAGTGTTAGAATTGACTTTGCCCTTGAGGAAGCTCCACAGGGAAAAGTGGAGGGGGGTTAGTTCACACAATTTTGTAGGACTAAAAATCACCCTTTCGATAAATCTCTCGCCGTATGACACGTGGCGTCATGTTGTTGAAAGAATATACTGTTAAGGTGCATATTATCCAATTGGGACATTAAAAACTTCCTTGTTGTCTGTAATCAAAACTGTATCATCAGCATAACCTATGTTGTTTATTCAGACTCTATTGACCTTAATCCCAATGTCTTTGTTTTCAAGTACTTCCTGGAAGATAGCTTCCGAGTGTAGATTAAACAAGAGCGGCGACAGTATACATCCTTGCCGTACACCTCTAAGAACTCTAATCTGTCCAGTCAGGGCATTGTCCACTCTGACCTGTGCCGATTGATACCAATACAGCTTCTCTATGCACCGAATGTCTTTTTGGTCCAAGTCAAGCCGACGGAGAACTTGTATAAGTTTATGATGTTGAACCTTGTCGAAAGCCTTTTCGTACTCTATAAAACACAGACATACATTCTTCAGCTGATCGTAGAAGTTCTATACTAGAACCTGCGTTGTGACCAGTGCTTCTCTCGTGCACAACCCTTGTTTGCCCAACCCTTCTCTCGTGCACAACCCTTCTCTCGTGCACAACCCTCTCATAAATATTTTCATAGAGTGGCTCATACGACTAATAAGTCTGTGATTAAAAGGTAGGGTGATAAAGGTTGAAGAAAACCTGAACAATATCCTGATCAATATCCTGAACAATAAATTGTTCAGGATATTGATCAGTGTCATATATTTGGTTAAATAATCTATGCAGTACTGCAATCTCTCTCTCGTCTAGTACTTTAATTTCCTCTGTCGGAATTTCATCAGGACCAGCTGCTTTATTGTTCTTAGATACTTGTACGGCCTTTTCTATTTCTTCTTTAGTAATAGAAAATCCAATTAGGTTTTTTCCCGTAGTTAGTTCTTTACCAGGTCAATCATCATAAAAGAGCTTCTTGATATAGTCTTCCCATATTTTGCATTTTTCTGCATAATTCAGAACTATATGGTTGTTTTCATTGACTATAACACCCAATTTTCGCTTTTTGTATACTCCAGCGGTCTCCTTAAGTCTTTTATGAAGATTAAAATCATCATGCTGCATTGTAGTCGTTCTAATTCGCTGCATTCACGCCATTTTATCTCTTTGAATTTTCTGCTTTCGTTCATTACCAGCAATATTTCCTCGGTCATATATTACCGAACAAAAATTTACCTAAACTCGAAGAGATTGACCACTAAATAGCAAATCACTTTTTTAAACTTCTCAACGAGCATTTCGCTAATCATGTTAGCATCATCAGGAACATGGTTTTTCAGTAAATCTTGATAGTGTAAGGTCACCTTTATTCATTTACCAAAATTGACAATACTCTTATTATTATTGACTCACTGTTATTTGCAATATTATTGAGAGTGTAAGGTATGCTTTTGATAATGGCTTTCATATTTTTTACATTTGAATGGCTTCAGGAATGATATCGCTGAATTGTACTCGGTCAATTAGCATACATCCTATCACATTCCGATTCGCCTTTTTACTAAGCACATCATTTCGATCAATTTTGTTAATTAATGTATGCATTGTTGTCAACAACGATACATTATGTAATAATATTATTGCTTTTAACGATAAACACACTGTTAAATACACTCTACAAAATGTACAATGTGCTCCTCAAAATTTCGAAAGGCCAATTTCTAGCCCTTTATACTTTTTAATTTTTGATGCTGGAGGATACATTATCCGATGTTCATTTTATAGTGATATTTAAACGAGCCTAGTGATTATATATATATATATATATATACATATATATATATATATATATATATATATATATATATATATATATATATATATATATATATATATATTATATATTATATATATATATATATATATATATATATATATATATATATATATATATATATATATATATATATATATATATATATATATATTATATATATATACATATATATATATATATATATATATATATATATATATATATATATATATATATATATTATATATATATACATATACATATATATATATATATATATATATATATATATATATATATATATATATATATATATATATATATATATATATTATATATATATATACATATATATATATATATATATATATATATATATATATATATATATATATATATATATATATATATATATATATATATGGTATCAGAAAGTTCTCTCCGATAACACACAATTTAAAAGAAACTAACTGGATGGATATCTATGGCGAGAAGACGAAGAGGGTACACGATCATTCTATTATATAAAATAATTTGTAACAAATGCCCACCCATATCTCATTGACAGACTAACATACCGAACCGATATCCATAATTTGAATCTTAGGTTTGGGGGCCTTATATCGCTTTCTTCACAACGATTACAAATGTTTAAAAGATCGTTTACATATAATATTTATAAACTTTATAACAATGTATATAGCGCAAACTAAAGAAATAAATAATCACTAGACTCGTTAAAATATCGCTATAAAATGAACATCGGATAATGTATCCTCCAGCATCAAAAATTAAAAAGTATAAAGGGCTATGAAGAAATGGATTATTTGGTTTCTTTTTTCTGTTTGTGAGCAGATGGTGTTTTTATTTTGTCTCTGTTACTGTTATTGTTTACTCATTTATTCGTACTATTTTGATCAACAAATTGTAAAAATTCTAGAAAAATTGTATTTACTCGGTTATTTCTAATATGATTGAATTAAAAAAAACTGGAACTGGACTAGGTGTTTTTTAATTGCTTTTAGTTCCATTTTGCGTATCATTAGTTGTTAGTTTATAATAATGAATTTATATTTTATTATAATTATTATAATTGTATTATTCTATATTTTTTAATTATTGTATTTTAATTATTGATACAGCAAATAAACTGTATTATTATTATTATTAGTTATTATTATTATTCTCATCCAGTTGGTATCACTCTCTCAGCTCAAAAAGCTGGAAACCATAAACCGATTCGTTCCTCCAACGTTGGAGTTCGGCTCGGAGCCTGGGGATAAATTTCATTATAACCCATGGATCTGTTGGCATTAAGATAAAAATTTTCGAACTATGTGGCAGGTTTGCAACAATATAGCTCGTTGTCCCACTTTTATGATATTTCTATTTAGTCGGCAGTTTGTTAAACTTTTGGAGAACCTGTGGCTCACCAATCCCTCTCTTCGGAAATTACAAAAGGTTCGATATTGACTTTTTCAAGTTGCCAGATACCTTCAAGTTGCCATACTTAGAAACCTTTTCCAACTCTGCTTTATGTGTATTGTGAGACAGTGGTATGGCAGTATCAATAATTGTTCCCCGCTTTCCTTTTTTATTTATTAAGACTATGTTTGATATATTGTAGTCGACAGCCCTGCCAGTTATTATCGGTCTATCCCAGTAGAGCAGCACATCGTCAGAGTCGCGTAGTAGAGGTTGGTAAAAGACCATGATTAAGTGCCAGTTTTTGATAGATTATTTTAACAAGCTGATTATGCCTTCTTAAATATGCGTTTTCTGCTAAAGTAGAACATCCACCAATTATGTGCTCAACAATCTCCCCTGTTTTGCCACACTTTCAACATACATCTTCAGTATTTTCTTTAAGGATATATTTCTTGTAATTGTCGGTTTTTATGACTTTATCCTGGATAGCAATAACAAAACCCTTAGTTTCCGGATATAGTTGATTCTCGTCTAACCAGAGCAGAATAATTCTACATATCTACTATGAAATGATTTATGTTCCCAGAGATTTATGTTGATTTGTATTGTAGTGTACTGTTTCGTACTTTTTCGTACATTTGTACTGTTTCGATAGTGTAGTTTGCATGGCTCAGTTTTAGTGTATATAATTGGGATCAAACTGAGTTGCGAGCCTTTCGAACTTAGAAAATGACGGCGAAGCTTCTTTTCCTGCCTAAAACACAATTATTTCATGTTAATAAGCCCTCTACCTCCATATTTTCGAAGAATGTATAATCTCAACACAGAAGAATTGGTATGCAAACAATGGAATTTTGTTAAAAGTCGTCTAGTCATGCGGTCTAGCTCTTCCAGTTCTGTGTTTGACCACTTGACCACTCCAAATGAATATATTAACACCAGTACTGCCTATGTGTTGATAACCTTACATATATTTCCTTCGGAGAGGTTTTGTATTCAGAAGCTTTGTTATTTTTTCTTATATTTATCTTGGAACTCATGTTGAGTGCGATTTCAATGAGTGAATCTGACAGAATGATTCCTGATTTTCTTTAACTTGTCCTTTTTGGATATTGACGATAGAACATTTATCTAACCCAAAGGACATCTTATTATCATCGCTGAATATTTTCACGGCTTTAATAAGCGATTGGAATTTGCTCTGGGACTCTGAGTATAGTTTTAGGTCATTCATATATAAAAGATGTGATAACTTTCTGCTGTTTGTTAACTGGAACCTAAACGCACTTGCAGACTGATTGAAAATCGTAGACATAGGATTTAGAGCCAAACAAAACCACATTAACGACAAAGAGTCTCCCTGAAAAATTCCCTTCTCAACGTTGACTCTTTCAGCATTTTTTCCCGATATCCATATACTCGTCTTCCAAGACATTCGTTAAGTGAATAAGTATTGCTCTGATTTTAGGGCAGATTTTGTAAATTTCCAAAACTTTAACTAGTCAATCTTGAGGGGCAGAGTCGAAGGCCTTACTGTAGTCAGTTAGTTAAGGTTACGCTTTTTTCGCTGAACGTGCTCACATTCCGCAGATTGTCTTACACATCATTTTTGTTCTTCTAGGATATTATTATCTAAACAGTGATGACATATTTTTTCATTTACTAATGATGTAAGTAACTTATAGAGTGCTGAAAGATAAGTTATAGGTCGATACTTATTTGGAGCATCTTGTCATTTTTCTTACATAGTAAATATGTTACCTCAGATAAAAATTGTGTAATAGATTCGGGGTTAATTAGTGCTTTACTGAAGCAACGTGATAAATTGTCATGTATGGCATATAAATATTTAATCCAGAAATTCTGGATTCTATCTGGCCCTGGTGCTTTCCAGTTTTCGGTTTTTCTTATAGCGTTACGGACCTCTTCTGTTGTAAATTCAGCCACATTCATTTCCCGTAAACCTTCTTGCAGGTTTTCGATATCTGAGATCCAGGCTGCTGATGTGTTGTACCCCTCCGATACTTTCCAAGTTGTTTTCCAAAATTCGTAACATGTTGTTGGGTCGATGTTTTGGGCATTAGGTTTACTAGGTTCATTCGTTTCGAGATCTCGGAAAAACTGTTTTTGATTTTTATAAAAATGTGCGTTTTGCTCCTTCCTTTTCTTATGCTCATTACGCAGCCTTGCTCCTTTGGCTTTTGCTTTTTGTCTACATTGGTCTATGTAGGAAATTACTTGTTCTTTGATCCGTATACTTATCCTTGCCTTTTGGCTATGGCTTGGACTTTTTCAGTCACTTTTCTAGATGGCTGGCCTTTCAAGTATTATTTCATTATATCTGCCTTGCCGCGCAAAGCTTCTATGCTTTTTTCCAATCTTCTCTACCACTGAAGGGTTTGCTTAAGATGATCTTGTCTTACCGTGCTAGGATAATATGTACGTTGTCCGTTACGTTCTACTACAGTAACAGCTGAACAATACAATGCCAACTGCGTGCCATATATATCAGAATTTATTTAAGAAACTCCCTCAATACTAGATTCATTCCCGATACAATTTCTTTGGCTTTATGAATATTTTTCAAGACCGGAATAGCAGGTCTATTGATTGGACTAGTTCCTTCATAAAGTGCCATATTACTGAATAATTTTTCTCTGGTATTTTTTAATGTATCCAAATTGTGGTTTTGGCTTTTATCTTGCTGTGTTGTTGGTGGAGTGTTTCTGGTATTGTTGTTGTGCTTCTCATGTTTTCCAGTACAGTTTCAAGAACCTCAACCGCTTCTGCCCCTAATAGCAATGGCTTTAGCCACTTTTCTCTTTATCTCATCGCGTTCTGTGGTGGTTAGATAACATTTCTTGATTATAACGTTTTTTCTGTCTGCTATGTTTTGTTCAGTGATATCTAGTTTTGGGTGTCTCCGTATAAAGTCCTTATAAAAGGATGACATTTTTTTAATTGCTTTCAGTTCCATTTTGCATATCATTAATAGATGTTGGTGTATAATAATGAATTTATATCTTATTATAATTATTATAATTGTATTATTGTATATTTTTTAATTATTGAATTTTAATCATTGATACAGCAAATAAAATTGTATTATTATTATTAATTATTATTATTCTGCTTATCCTTAATGTAGAATCTCAGTTCATGCTGGTCGTTATTCCAGTGCCAAGATGAAAAAGCAATTCAGCTCCTCTCACCCTAGCATAATATTTTACGAACAATGTGACACGTCTGCAAGAGCACGGCACGTTGTCCCACTATGGCAATCGATTTCGAGATACCGAGGCTCTCGAGGTTCTTTGAAAATCTCTTGCTTATCAGGCCTTCGGTGGATATAACGAAGGGCATTACATCTACTTTACTCAGTTTCCACTGGTTCTTCAAGTCGTATGCCAGATTTTCATACTTTGTGGATTTTTCTATATCAGTTTTTTGAGAGAGCGGCATTGCAATGTCAATTATAAAAGCATTTCTCTCCTTATTGTTGATTATAACAATATCTGGCCTGTTATAATCAACCGCTCGATCAGCAGTGATTGGTCTGTCCCAGTAAAAAAAGGTATCGCATGATTCAAGTACAGGAGAAGGCGAGTACTTATAATATGGATGAAGTGCGCTTTCTAATAGTGAGTATTCTTTTGCAATTTACTGATGTATAATTTTTGCCAGCTGATTATGCCGTCCTAAATAAGCATTAGGAAGAAGTGCCGGACAACCGCCAATAAGGTGCTCAATTGTTTCCCCCATAATACCGCATTTCCTGCACTTATCGAATACGTCCAAATGCAGTATATGCTTTTCATTGTTCTTTGTTCTTGTTACCCTATCTTGAATAGATATTAAGAAACCTTCTGTTTTTGGGTACAAGAGTCCATCGGTCAGCCACTTTAAAGGCAATTGTTCGTCAATGGCGTCATCTTCGAGTGACTTAGGAAACCTTCCATGCAATGTTTGACCTTTCTATTCTCGAACGCAATCCGTGAGTGTTGTTCTGCTATCAATACGGTTTTGTTTATTTAGGTTTAGTGGGGTGAAACCCCGGCCCTCATTTGCAACCAATTTCATTAACGTACTGTTTGAATCAATGAAGTGTTTTCTCGTCCTATTTTCTTGATTGAGTCAGAGATTTTTTACGTTTACAAGGCCTCCAACTTTCTTGGGATGTATACTCTCTTCGTACATGAGTTTGCATGCAGGCATCGGAACTTTGTTAATGTTCGACGTGTTAACCTATCAAGTTCATCAGGGTCAGTTTCTGACCATTTAACAATGCCAAAAGAATATGTCAGAGTTGGCACTGCCCAACCGTTGATCGCTCTAATGAGGCTTGCGCTGTTTTGTAGGTCTCTTTTGGCATAGAGTGGAAAAGTCCTTCTTCAACTGGTTATGATTAAGTTTATGCTTTTGAGGTATTCCTAAATACTTGTAGGATTCCTCTGGTGCCAGTTGTTGTATGTTACAGAATGTTGAATCTTGACTCTGAACCTTTCCCTTCTGTATACTAATGGCAGAACAAATCTTCAGTCCGAATGACATTCTGATATCTCTACTAAATGTTTCAACCATTTTTATCAAGGAGTTGATTCTTCTCTAGTTTCTCCATATAGTTTATGGTCGTCCATATATAATAGATGAGAGAGCTTTCTTGGATTCCTCATGTTAAGTTTATATCCAATATTGCTGCTGTTCAGTAGTATGGACAAAGGGTTCAAAGCTAGACAGAACCAAATTGGAGAAAGGGAATCTCCCTGAAAAATTCATTTCTCGATATTTGTAGTAGCAATGCATAGTTAATCTACAAAAAGATTTGTTTTCCACTTCCTCATCAGGCACTTTAATGAATTAATAAACTGGGCGTTAATTTTATAGAAATTCAGAACTTCAACCAACCAACGGTGCGGCACATTATCAAATGCTTTCTTATAGTCTATGTAGCAGATATTTAAGTTGCGGATTCTTTTTTGCGCTTGCTCAAGAACTACAGCTTCGATTGTCAACTGTTCTTTGCCCCCAGACTTAATGTTAAATATGATAATGTTATTTTTATCACAATGTTGGTAGATTTTTTCATTGAGTAGAGCTGTGAACAGTTTATACAATACTGTCAGACATGTGATTGGTCTGTATTTATTGGGTTGCCTAACATCTTCTTTTTTGTACAGTAGGTATGTATTGCCTTTCATTAGGAAGTTGGGGAAGGTGTCTGGATTTAATAAAACTTCTTTAAAAACATTTGCAAGTACAGAATAAGCGGTTGTAAAGCTTTTAATTCAAAAGTTATGCAATCCATCAGATCCAGACGCTTTCCAGTTGTGAGTCTTCCTGACAACAGTGCAAATGTCAATCGCTGTGAAATCGTTACACTCCATATCTGGGAGGGCATTTGTCTTCTCTTGAGTAGTTTTAACTCAAGGAGCCAATTTTTCGTAGCCATCTATTTTTTCCAAACCGGTCTCCAATAGTCTGCAAGAAAGACACACATCCAAGTTCTGACTTGCTATTATCTTCTGCTTCGAGTTCTCTATAAAATTTCTTTTGGCTATTAGCAAATACTGAATTTTGATGTTTTCGCTTTTCTAGTTCATTATATCTTGCTAGTCTGGCGCCTTTAAATTTAGCTTTCTGCCTAAACCGATTTAGGTCTAACAATTTTTCTGTCAGGTTAGGATCGTCGAAGTCAATGCCAGATTTATTGGCAATTATTTTTGCTTTTCTCGCTACTTTATTTGACTTACCAGAACTAAAGATACTCTTGATACTAAAGATACTCTGATACTACTTTCCTCCGGAAATCATTGGTATTGTTTTCAAGGTGCGTTTTTCAGACAGGTGTATTTTTCTGGATACTACGCTCGGCCGCATTATGGGTGTAAGTCTTTTGGCCTGAAATTTCGATGGCAGTCACTGCTGCACAATATAATGCAAGACGTATATCGTTTAGATTTATCATCTGTTAATCTGCATTAGAGTAATACGTGATTTTGAAATATTGCGCAGTACTGGAATTTTTTATCTATTCAATGGATTTGAGCCAGCAAAATTAGTCAAATTGCTGTAAAACCTCTCTCGTATGTTAGAAAAGTTACGTTGCGATTGATTCTTCATTTTGACGAGGCTTCTGGTGATACATTTCGAGTTTGTTCTACTTGTTGCTCCTCTGTATTCGAGTTAAGAACGCCCATAGTATATTCTTGATGTTGTTGATATGTAATGTTTTGATGTAGTTCATTACCGATTTCATTTTTGATGTTCATTAATTCCGATTCGGTTAGATAGTTTTTCCTTATAATTAAATTTTTACGGTCGGGTTAAGTTTTGCTCCGACAACTGAGTTTAGGGAACCTCTTTGTAAATTCTTGGTGGAGTGCATGCCTCCATCCAGGTAGCGGCTTATCTCCGCACTGGTTTACGTAGTAATAGGCACGCATTATATCAATATTAATTTCGCGTGTCCATCTGATACGTGAAGTGCGCTCGATCCTAGTGACAGCCCTCCTTGTTGGGGGCAAGCCAGCAAGTACCGGGGAATTTCGATCTTCTACTCCATTATTCATTTCCGCTCTCGATTGATATTGTAGTGAAGTCTTTGGTGTTGCTAGACTTAGATGATCTAGTTGTTGTTCGGGGGCCCTTTTTCGTTGCCATTCTTGTGGTGCCATAGAGTTGGAAACCGCCACTCGCTCCAGGTTCCCCAACCCCGGACAAATCCTCCCGATGGTTCCGAAGGGTTCTTGTCCGCAAAACCCTATCGCCTTGTGTAACACTATTACATATGTTATTCTCCATAAATATTTTTGGGTTCAAGGGAAAAACGGTCACCCAAGGCAGAGTCCCGATTTACCATGGGAACGCTATTATTATTATCATGTTCGTTCTGAATTCAGCATCTCAGCCTAGGCTGGTCGATATTATAATACCAAAATGAGAAAGCTGTTTAGCTCCTCTCACTTAGCATAAGATTTTACGAACAATGTGGCACGTCTGCAAGAGTACTTGTTGTCCCACCATGGCAATCGATTTTGAGATACCAAGGTTCTTCAAGTTTTTTGAAAAGGTCTTACTTAGTGGTTTTCATACTTAGTGGTTTTCTCCAACTCAGTTTTCCTGATATTATGAGACAGCGGCACTGCGATGTCAATTATAAACGCTCTTTTCACCTTTTAACTAATCAGAACAATGTCTGATCTATTATAATCGACCGTTCGATCTATTGTGATTGGCCTATCTCAGTATAGAATTGAATCGGATGATTCCAGTACGGGAGAAGGTGAGTACTTATAATATGGAGAAGGTGCGTTATCTAATAGCGCGTACTTGAATGCAATTTGCTGATGTATAATTTTGCTAGCTGATTATGTCTTCCTAAGTAAGCATTAGGGGCCAGAACTGCACACCCATCGATAAGGTGTTCAATCGTTTCCCCCACTGTACCGAACTTCCTGCATCGATCGACAACATCCATGTGTAGTATATGCCTTTCGTAGTTCCGTGTTCTTACTACCTTATCTTGAATAAATGTCGTAAAACTTTCTGTTTCTGGAAACAACAGCCCATCGGTCAGCCATTTCAGAGACAATGATTCATCAATGGTATCATCCTCGAGTGACTTTGGATACCGTTCTTGCAGTGTCTGTTGTTTCCATTCTCGGACACAATCTGTAAGTGTTATTCTACCATCAACACGGTTCACTCTATCTATGTTCAGCGGGGTGAAACCCTGGTCCTCCCTAACAACCAATTTCATTAGCGGGCTGCTTGAATTAACGAAGCGCCCTCTCATGTTACTCTCCTGGTTCAGAAAAAGATTCTTAATGTTCACGAGGCCTCTGCCTCCCAACTTTCTCGGAATATATAGTCGCTTTATAGATGAATTTGGATGCAGACATCGGAATTTTGTCAGTGTTCGATGTGTTAATGTAGTCCATGAAGGTCTGACCATTTAACAATACCAAAAGAATAAGTCAGAGTTGGCACTACCCAACCATTGATCGCTCTAATCAGGTTTCCACTGTTCAATTTGGTATTTAAAACTTTTGTAAGTCTTCTTTGGTACATAGTAAAAAGTCCTTCTTTAACTGGTTATGGTTAAATTTCTCGTTTTGAGATCTTCTGGTGCCATTTTTTGTATGTTACAGTGTGTTGAATATTGATTATTGACTATTCCTTTCTGAATTCTAATGGTAGAGCATTTGTCAAGTCCGAATGACATTTTGATATCGCTACTACATTCTTCGGCCATTTTTATTAATGAGTTTAGTTTTTTTCTAGTTTCTCCATAGAGTTTACGGTCATCTATATATAGTAGGTGCGAGAGTTTTCGTGGATTCCTCATGTTTAGTTTATATCCTATTATTGTTGTTCAGTAATGCAGACAGTATATATTATTGTTGTTCAGTAATGTAGATAAAGGGTTTAGGGCTAAACAGAATCAAATTGGAGAAAGGGAATCTCCCTGAAAAATTCCTATCTCGATATTCGAAGTTGTAATGCTTTGTTAATTGATAAAGAGATTTGTTTTTCATTTCCACATCAGACACCTTAAGGAGTTAATGATGGGAGGACTTATTTTATAAATCTTCAGGACTTCTAGTTATTATGGATTTAGCCTAAAGGCATTCGCACTCCTTCTAAGGATCGGCCTTACAACGCAAGAACACACCAGGCACAAGCCACACCTGGAACAAAACCCGAAACGCCCGCTCTAACATCACGGGCGTCCCAAACTTTACCCCAAGCACAGCCTATACCCAGCACATCTTCGCATCGCAGAACCGGCTCTAAGGGGAACATTCACTTCATGCTTTCTCACATCCGAGATATCTTAAATATCAGAAGGAGTAAGCTCTGTGGGGGTCCTTTCCATGTTTTCGGGCCACACGGGATGTCTTCGCTTTCCTATTATTATCCAAAAACTTTCGAACGGTTCGAGCTGTTCCAAGTAATACAGCCTTCTGCATGGGTCTAAAAAGGTGATCATTGAGGCTCAATGTTTTAATATTCCTTACCAAGTTCTTTGGGATGATTCTAGTTGATGACAATATGATCGGTATTGTTATTATTATTATTATTCTGCTCATCCTTGCTGCAGAATCTCAGCTAATGCTGATCGATATTCCAATGTTAAGATAAAAAAAAACAATTTAGCTCCTCTCATCCCAACATAGTATTTTACGAACAAATGTGATACGTCTGCAAGAACACGGCACGTTGTCCCACTATGGCAATCGAATTCGAGATACCCAGGCTCTCGAGGTTCTTAGAAAATATCTTATTATCATTATTCTCATCGACTTGGTGTCACTCTCTCAGCTCAAAAAGCTGGAAACCACAAACCAATTCCTCACTCGCCACGTTGGACGTTATTATTATTCTCATCGACTTGGTGTCATTCACTCAGCTTAAAAAGCTGGAAACCATAAACCGATTCCTCCCTCGTGACGTTGGAGTTCGGCTCGGAGCCTGGGGATAAATTTCATTATAACCCAGTATTTCGTTGGCATTAAGGCATTATTGGCATATTTTTATTATTATTATTATTATTATTATTTAGAGCATTTTTAGGAGGCCGAGTATCGATTGAACATAAACCTCGAAGCGGAAGGCCTTCAACTGCAAGAATGGCTGAAAATATCCACATAATTCAGTTAGAATAATCGGAGAAGAGTTAAATTTTGCTCAGCCTTCCAAAGGGGAAACCAATAATCTTGCCAGATCGAACGCTACGGTATCAGTCTCATTACTTTATTTTGACACCTCGTAGTTAGCTTTCGCTCAACAAATGTCTGTGTGTATGTATGCGTGTGTGTATATGCTTTCTTTGCTATAACATTTTGTTTTGAACAAATTATTTGTATTTGGTATTAAGTTCCAATTAAGTATTAAATGCCCAACTGCATTCATCCATTCACATCTTGTAACTAGTCGCAACACTATTTGAAATACCATAAAAAATTCAGTTCTATGCACTTGTTTACTATTTTCGCGTTTGAAAATTGCAAAACGCTTTGAAAAAGGTAAATGAGAAAAAGTACAACCGATGTAATTGTTCGGCTGACATTTGCAGGCCACCTAAACCTCCACTACCATACAGGATAACATTCCAAAGAAAATTTTAACCGAAAATGCGTGTGTGACGGTATCATTAATAATCGGTGTAAACCTATACGGGCGTCTTCCCACGTCATCCTACTCTTTACTGAGCCGTACAAGAACTCGCGGTTATAAATTAGAGCTATTCTTACTCGTTTTCCACTGTTTGTTTGAATGTTTTTTCTCAGACGGAGACACATTTTACGTTTCAACTTTCTGAATAATGGTAAATGAATGCAGGAAGATGAGTAATTTATGTCTAGAACTTCCTAGGTGATTCGGCTCTTAAAATTTCAGAGGAAACGCACAGTAATTTTATGGGTGTATTTTAGCTAATTTTGTTGTTTTATATTTTACAATGCGTAGAAAACCTAGGAATGTAAAAACTGTTATATTATTAAATGAATAATTTATTAATAATTAAATGTTTTTCAATAAGAGTGTCAGAATTTTAAAATGAGGTACAATGATAACTAAAAGTGACAATCCATTAATTTTTATTTTATCTTGAAAACCAAATAATAGCATTATATTCTGAAAATAAATGTCTTTCAAAACTTCCCTCTCGGCTTCGCCGGCTAAAATACATTTTGGAGACTCAAATTTTGATTACCCTTTCACACATATCGCGTGGTATACTTTCAATGGTACTCTGAGTGTTTTTGAGGTCAAGAATTGTTCAGGATTTATTTCTGTAAACCAGAGATTTATCTTAATCCCGTAAACAATCATTAAAAGGCGTGAGATTGCACGATTTTGGTGGTCAGTTGACATTACCAGTTTACGAAATAATGCATTCTAGAACCTTTCTTTGCAATAAATCGATTGTTTGGCGAGATGTCCGAAAAGCTGCACCGTCTTGTTAAAAAAAACATTATTATATTCACTTATATCTTAAAACTGAACCTAATAGTAACTTTTTGAGGATGAAAAGGTAACTCTTGACTCACTTGAGGATTTGGTTAGGCCCAAATCGTGCAGTTATGTTTGTTCACAAACTCATTAAGGCAGAAGTGCGCTTCGTCGCAAAATATTTTTCACAATTTTACACAACTACATAATGTATTAAACACAGCAGTCTACGAGTGACATTTACATTTCATACAATGTTGCCGCTATAACGTCTCAATGTTCTGATACTTTTATTGGGTTGGACAACACAAGATTTTTCATTTCTCCCATATTTAAGGCAGGCAATGTGTTCTTTATATCTAATTAATCTGTTTTTTAGTTTGCCCAATATACCTTCGATCACAACCTTGACAACTAATTTGACAAAGTATTTGTTAAGAACTTAAATGGTAAATCCGAAACCATAGAATTCACGTAGGAACTCAATGATATATTTGCTTTATTAACATTAGTTAAGAATATAGTTCCTAGTAAGTTCGTCAATACTTTTGAGGAACAAGGCTAATCTCGTGTGTCATTTCGTCTTGATCCGACAACACTGAATTTTTTGAAACATATCCTCGTGTTGAAGTTGTTGAATAGATGCTTTCTTTGGATTATTACATTTTGAAATGTGTAATTATTGGTGATGAGGTATAGATCTATGATTATAACACAGAAACAGTGCAATAATCAAACGAGTAGCGTGCGAAATCTGAAATAAAGTCGAAAAAACACGTCAAAGGTAATAAAAAATGAAAGTTATGTTAACTGTTTCCTTCGATTACCGTGGTTCAGTTAATAAAACATAATGCGTCATTTGGTTGACTCGAAATTCGAAAAAAAAGGTCAGATTTGTAGCAAAACAATTCATGGTTTTTACGATAATGCACCATCGCTCACGATAATAATTATTCCTCAATATTTTGTTAAAATTCGAACAAATACCATCCGACAAGCACAAGCTTCACCAGATATGGCACAGTATGACTTTTTCCTGTTCCCTAGATTGAAGAAACCACTTTGTGTACACCGTTTTCAGTCCATAGAAATCAATCAAGAGAGATTGCCGGCTGCCTTGAGGGAAATACCGTAAGTCGAGTATATAAAATGTTTCGAACATTGGAAATAACTTAGGAATACCAGATGTGGCGGTTAATAATTCTTAAGTTTTTAACAGATGGCGCTGGAAACAAGTGTCTGTGCATAGTCTAATCCCTCAAGTAATTATGTTGCTCCTACGCCATTGATGTTTCAACGATTTTGAGTTAGCGACATGTTTTTTTGAACGGTAAACATGTCAAGTTTCGAGCCAAATAAAGAGTATTTGTGGCACGTTCTGCTTTTCTTGTTTAATAAAAAAAAAAAAGACGCGAATGAAAGCCGTTGTATATCTGTGGAAACTTATGGTGACAATATCCCAACCTAAGATACCTGAGGGCGTTGATTTAAACGATTTAAAAGTGGTGATTTCGGCTTGAAAGACAAAGAATGCCCAGGTCAGCCGAAAAAAATTGAAGATGCCGTATTGCAAGCATTGTTGGAAGAAGACTAACACGACAACAAATGGCAGGGAGGTTAAATGTTAGTCGCCATTTACGATCGTCTGCATGCCATGGGAAAAATCCAGAGGGAAGGAAAATGGCTATCACATCACCTTAACAACTCACAGATAGAAAAGCGAAAAACGGTGTGCGAAGTTTTTGCTTTCTCGACATGAAAGAAATGCTATTTTGCATCAGATCATGACTGAAGAAAAATGGATATATTTCGAGAATCCAAAACGCCGAAAATCATGGAATGACCCCGGACAACCATCAACATCGACCGCAAGACCGAATGCCTTTAGAAATAAGACAATGCTGAGCTTCTAAAACCAGGTGAAACAGTTAATACCATTCCCTACCGCCAACAAATGATCAATTTAAATCATGCATTGATTGAAAAGCGACCAGAATGGGCTATAAGACACGAAGTTATATTGCAGCACGACAACGCCTCATCACACACACAGTATTCAACAGACTTGGCACCTTCCGACTACCACTTGTTTCCATCGATGTTTCAAGTTAAACTTTCAACTTTTTTCAAGTTTTTTTTTTTAGATTAATTAAAGAATTATTAACCACCCTACTTGGTAAGTGTATTGTAATGATGAGAGAGATTTAGTTTGAAGGAGACAAAATCCATTTTGTTTTAAATAAATACATAAATAATTTGCATTTTATTTATAAAGTCGCCTTACGTTTTGATCATGTAAATTGTTAGAAATTTGGAAATTAACGAATGTCTCTATAATAATTGAAATAATATTAATTTCTTTTGTGTCGTAAGCAATTTAACAGCACTCATTAGTTTAAATGCATCAATGATCAATATCTTAGTAATATTTACTGAGTGTTGAGGTGTAGATCTACGTAAAAATATATTTCATTTGTATACAACTGGAAAGTACGAAAATATAATGCCCACCGCTTTTTGCTTCAAACCTGAATGAATAATATGGAAAGTTAATATACGCACTAAACTACGTAAATAGGAATAATTATGACAAAAGCCGAGAATATGCATAAGTATTTTCAATAGTTTAAACATAATATAATAGCTTAGATAGTATAACGATTTCCTCGTGAGTCATTCGGGGTCAGAGGTCTCATAAATTTTTCAACCTACTCGGATTTGCATACGGAAAGAACCGACACAAATCAATTTAATTACATTTTTAACGATTCGAAAACCAGCACGAAACGGAAACGGTGCACCGACTAAACGTGGGGCGCTGCTACAAATCAAAAATATCTCTCTAAATATTCAATATTTAGAAAAGGTTGTGCCAATTAATCACCGTAAAAAAACGACGATTTATGGTTACTATCATTTAGTTATACAAGGAAAACAAAAATGTTTCTATTTATGCTTTCTACATACATACGGAATGTGTAAGTTTCATAGATTGAAATACATTACGGTAGTACCAACAAATAATATATTGGGTTGTTCCGTAGGTTCCCGATATTTTTTTATTAAAACGTTTTATTGAAAAAAGCAACAATTATAACCACAAATTCATCAGTGATGTACACTACGTCATTGTTCACAACCTAATTCCACTTTTCGACCAATTTATTGATGCCGTTTCACCAGAAATTGACTCGCTTAGACTCGAAGGAGTTGTTAAGCCAGTTTTTGACGTTTTCATCGATCAATTCTTCTATTAGAACCTTTGGTGTGAAACACTAAACTTGAAGAGATTTACCAGTAAACAAATAAAACATTTTTTTGAACTACTCGACGCACGTTTCGCTAACCATGTTAGCATCATCAGGAGATGATTTAATCTCTCCTGAGATTAAATCTAAACTAAAACCTAGAGATCTACCACTAAACACCAAAAAGTGTTTTGGAGTTTAGTGGTAAATCTCTTCAAGCTTAGTCTTCATCGATGACGAAGGTTACTCCACTCATTTCGTTGCACAGCGAGCTGAAGAGGTGATAATCGATTGGCGCAAGATCTGGAGGGTACAGCGGATGCGGGAGGACCTCCCATTCGAGATCATTTAGGGCCTCCTAGACGCTGTTTGCTGTATAAGGTCGTGGAGCAAGATTACTTGGCCTTGTTGATCAGATCGTTTCAGTTGAATAACCTGGTTTGCACGGGCGAGGTAACGTCCCTTGTCGGTTATCTTGATCTTCTCTAGCATTTCCCAGTCTCTAATCGAAACCCTCTTCTTAGGATGGATATATTACTCAATTCGGCGTTTTGGTGTGTCTCCTGCGACCACCCACTCCTTTCTTTACTTCATATTGACGCAGTTGCCTTTTCTCATGTCCCGTGATAATTCTGTACAAGAATTGTTGCTTATGGCTGCTGGTTGCTCGGTGTCGGGCGAGATTTTGAACTGCTTTTACTTCGGAGAGCGGTTAGTTCAGTTAGAAGGCGTCGGTTAGGGTCTGTGTGGGATCCACGCTACGAGTTTTTAAGTAAATCCCACAGATTGAAGATGTCGGAATATTGTTGCAAGACCATATCCCACCTTCTCAGCCATTACACCCACAAATTCATCAGTGATGTATTCTACGTCATTGTTCAAGACCTGATTCCACCCGACCAATTGATGCCGTTTGAAAAGAAATCGTCCGTCTGGACTTGAAGAACTTGTTAAGCTAGTTTTTGAGGTCCTCATCGATGGCGCAAGATCTGGAGAGTACAGAGGATGCGGAAGAACGTCTCATTCGAGATCATTTAGGGCCTCATTGACGCTATTTGCTGTGTAAGGTCATGTATTATCGTGGAGCAAGATGACTTGGCCTTGTCGATCAGTTTGTTTCAGTTAAATAACCTGATTTACACGGTGCAGCTGGGTGAGGTAGCGTTCCTAGTCGGCTCCAGCATTTCCCAGTATATTGGGAATGCAGTTTTTAGTTCGGAGAGCGGTTAGTTCAGTTAGAATGCGTCGGTTAGAGTCTATGTGGAATCCATACTCCGAGTTTTTGAGTAAATCCCACAGATTGAATATGTCGGAATATTGTTGCAAGATCACATTCCACCTTCTCAGCCAATTCTCGGCATGTTTGATGGCCGTTCATCTTCAAAAGAGCTTTATATTGGTCACCATTGAACTGGAAAGGTGAACCAGAGAAGGACGTGTAGTCCAGGTTAAAGTTACCATTTTTTAACTCAGCAAATCAATTTGGAGCGGGAATTTTCGCGGGAAATGCAACAGCTCATTTTTTAATTAAATAGGGCTTTATAAACATTTTTCAAAAAAGAGTCTGTGAAGCAAATTGATTGAAATCCACCATATATCAGAAACGGACACATTGAGAAGAGAAACAACGCTATTTGAAAACTACAATTTTACGAGGGTCGTTCGAAAAGTTTTGGAAAAGAAAACATAAGCTGTTTGAGGAATTTTTCACTTGAAAAACTTTTTAATACCTCCAGTATAATGCAATTTATCGAACTTGCTAAAACAAGCAGTTACATTAACTTTGACTTCATCATTTAAAGTGAATCTTCGTCCAGTGAGCCAATTTCTCAGGTTTGGAAAAAGAAAGTAATCGCTGAGAACTAAATTCTGCAAATTCACATGTGGAACCACTTCGGAATATAGCACTTATATAATATAGCACCGAGCCGCATTATCGTGTTGATGAGGTATTCTTTTTAAATATATATGGAGGTTTAGCCTCTAGAAACCGTTTTCGCTTTCTTTGGCACATTTTCACATTAGACTGCTAATTCACCTCTGGAGTGTAATATTCAATTATTATTCTACTGTTGTTGTTCCACTGCTATGAAATGTTGAAGAAACTCAGCAGAATCGCTTATGAAACAAGTCTAAAAAATCTCTTTCGAAATGTTCATTCGAATGCATCTTTGTTGACTGTTAACAAACGCAGCACCCATCGAGCTGAAAACTTTTTAATACCTAAAACATAGTGAAAGGTACTGTGGACACGGTCTATTGAGTTGGTAACTTCTATCGAAATTGGTAACTAAACCCATAGCTTAAACTGTACTGGATTATTGAAATTGGGTGATGAAAATAGTATTTTCCTTACCCTTAAAATGGTAGATAGCTTACGTCCACATTGCTGTTGAACTGATTACCTAAAACAAAAATATATAATGAATTAAACACATAAACGTCTATAAAATAAATTCATTATGATTTCATATATAATGTTAATCTTGAATGATCAACGATTGAAAACGAAAAATTCAAACAACTGAATAATTACCTAGGAGTATAAGTAATATAAATACCTAGGAATAATAATCAATAGTAAAGGAAATCTAAATAATGAAATTAATGAAAGAGTTTCAAATAAAGGAATTTAATTAATAACAAATTTATTTGGAAAAAAGAATCCACATCGAAATGATGTTAAAAAAATTTAATCAATATTGGCATATGAAAGGAAGACATAAAAAACAAATATCAAGCAAAACAGTAGACCAATAAATGTCGTGAAGGAAAAAACATCAAAAGACAAAATTAGAAACGAAACATTCCAGAAAAAAACTAATTATTGATAATGTAGAAGCACACATAGAGCAAGCACAGCTGCGGTGGTTGGGTAATGACGATGGGTGAAGAAAGATTAGCAAATCATGTTTCAGAGGCGAAAAAGGTAAGGTGAAAATCCAGAAAATCGTACATAATGTAACAAAACTACAATCTATTGTAATAAACTGGTATAGATAATATGAATGGGCAGATGCACTGTCGTGGTGAAATAAAACATTTTTCTTCATGAAATTTGATCTGATAATACAGCATAATCTCTTGTATTTCGACTTTCTAAGTAGTCGATGAAGATAATGCCTTTTGAATCCCTGAAAATACTGGCCAAGACGTTTCCGGCCAAAGGAAAAGTTTTCAGCTTCTCTGGAGCACATTCGCTGGGTAAAACCCATTGTAATGATTGTTACTTTGTTTCTGATTTGTCAAGTTCTGTTAGCAGTCAAGAATCGCCGCAGAAACTCTTTCGGATTCCACCATTACATGAGTAATGTCAACTGTGAAGTGGTCATATAGTGATCAAACCCCGCACTCGGTGCACTGATAGTTTGTCAGATATGTTTATCATCTCAACAACCTCTCTAATCTTTATTCCGAGATCAGCCAATACGATATCATGAAGTTTGTTGGCCATTTGGGGTCACTCCCCAAGTAGGCACCATAAGTTCAGAGCATCACTCATGCAAATTAGACCACATCGAAACTCAATATATCTCTTACGAACCATGAAATATAGAGTAATCTTTATTACTATTTTGATTCTTCTGAACTTTTCTTCAGTTTGTACAATTTTTTTGTTTTTTTCCACGCAAAAAAGTAGTGCCATCCAAAGCGCCAGCAAGTGTCTCCCAAGACCGGTTTCTGGCCTTAAGCCGTCATTAGCTGGGCTCAAACTGAACGCCTGGAGAGCAGACAAAGGAACGACTAAAGCTATGGCCATATAAATCGGCTATGTCGAATGGTGGCTGCAATCACATGCAGCTCTGACATAATATATATATATATATATATATATATATATATATATATATATATATATATATATATATATATATATATATATATATATATATAAAATATACGGTTTATAAAAACGGAGGCCCGATTGTTAATCGGACTTGACAACATACATTGATATATTATTGAGCTCTGTGAAACACGAAGAAAGAGCGAAGAGTTAATTAAAGTGGAACCAACTGGACACGTACTCTACACCCGAGGTACGGAGAATGGACGATGTGGGGGAATTGGATTTCTCATCAATCGAAACCTGAAGGACAGTGTAGTCCAATTTGAAAGTACATCTGACCGACTAGCCCAATGTCATTCAGCTGAATAAAAAGTTTAGGCTGCAAATCGTCTAAGCTTATGCACCAACTATAAGCCATAGGGATGACGAAATAGAGGAATTTTACGATGATGTGGCCCAGCTTTTATACAAGGAGAAATGTAGGTACAAAATTCTGATGGGTGATTTTAATGCCAGAATTGGAACAACAAGAACTGGTGAAAATGCAACTGGCCCATATGGAACTGGTGAGCGAGATAATAGAGGTGAATATTGGTTGATTTTGCTGAAGGACAAGAATTTTATATTATAAATTCGTTCTATAAGAAAAATATGAGCAAAAAATGGACATGGAAAAGCCCATCTGGACTCATAAGTGGAATTTATTACATCATAACCAACGATAAAACAATATTTTGTAATTGTACTGTCCCTGACAATTTTAATGTTGGAACTAACCACCGAATGGTACCAGCAAAAGTTAGGATTAACTAATTCGAAGAGAGCGGAATTAATTAATTCGAAGAGAGCGCGAAAGAATGGTAAGGTCAAAGAAGGGCAAAGTGGACTCTGGGAAATTGCTGGAGAGGGGTAGCGATTTTGAGATTGCTTTGTCGAACCACTTTGCTGTGTTACAAGATCCGGAGAAGAAGGAAATATCAGTTCAATATGAAGAAATCACCAACAATGTGCTTCAAACGCCTGCTTCAATAGCACCAGAAGAAAAATGTCTCAAACAAACAACAATCTCCAATGAGACCATTGATTTAATGAAGAAACGACGGACAATGAGAAATGCAGGGAGTCCTTTGGGCAGGGTCGGGTAATCTGAGCTCTGCAAAACTATAAGAAAACGCATCAGTGAGAACAAGCGCCGGTTCAACATGCAGCTAGTGCAAAAAACCCTGGAAGAAAACATAGAAATGAATAAGATTAAACAGAAGCTCAATTCTTCTATTGGAATCTTTGGTGTGAAACACTAAACTTGAAGACATTTACCACTAAACACCAAAACACTTTTTTGAACTACTCGACGCAGGTTTCGCTAACCATGTTAGCATCATCAGGAGATGATTTAATCTACTAATCTAGATTAAATCATCTCCTGATGATTCTAACATGGTTAGCGAAACGTGCGTGAAGCAGTTCAAAAAAGCGTTTTGGTGTTTAGTGGTAAATCTCTTTAAGTTTAGTAAACAGAAGCTGACAAAGAAAAGAACGCAAATGTATACCTTAATGCGGGAGGATGGCATAGTGTGCAGTGCGCGTACGTAAATGTTAGAGGTTATCAGAAAATTTTATTCCCAGTTATATGAAGATCAGAACCAATCGAAGACAACAATATCCTCAGAAGAACAAATGCCAGATATCGTAGTGGAGGATGTAACATATGCAATAGAATCGATGAAAAACGGCAAAGCCCCAGGAAAAGACAGTATAACTGTCGAAATGCTAAAAGCTGGTGGTCGGACTATACATAAAACACTGGCAAAATTATACTCAAAATGCGTCAAAGAACAAAAAGTACCTGACTTATGGAAAAATGCAGAAGTGATTCTTTTACATAAAAAAGGAGTACAGGGAGATTTAAAGAACTACCGTCCAATAAGCCTCCTATCAGTAATGTCCAAAATTTTTACTAAGATAATATCTAAAAGAATATTAAGAAAACTGAATGACGCACAATCAGGAGAACAAGCAGGATTTAGAAGTGGATTCAGTACAATGGATCACATCCAGGTTGTACAGCAGGCCATAGAAGGGCACAACGAATACACCATGCCACTGTGCTTGGCTTTTATCGACTATGAAAAAGCATTTGACTCCATCTTAAAGCATGCCATAATGGATGCACTACTTAGAAGAGAGAATTCGCCTTGATGATCTTGAAGTGAGAATTAATGTGGAACGAGATGTATGGCAGGGTGACGCAATATCGCCTATTCTTTTCTCGGCTTGCCTTGAAGAGGTATTCCGTAAACTTGATTAGGAACAGGATGGTGTAAAGATCAATGGTACAAACTTAAATCATCTTAGATTTACAGATGATATCGTTCTCCTTTCACAAGACGCAGAGGAGCTGCAAAGACGCATACAAGAGCTGCAAAGGGCTAGCGAACTATTTGGCTTAAAAATAAACCTGAAAAAGAGTTAGGTTATGTTCAATAAATTCGCTGAGAACAGAAGAATTTTAATTTTAGGAAGGGATTTAGAAATTGTGGACCACTAAGAGCAGACTCCCACTTTGCCTGAAAAGAAAAGTATTCGATCAGTGCGTCCTACTCGTTATGACATACGGAAGTGAAACCTGGGTAACACAGGTACTCGGGTAACACACTCGGGTAACACTCGGGTAACACAGAGGGGAATGGAAAAATGTATGCTTGGTATTATAAGACGAGACAGAAAGCCCTACGCATTGATCAAGGAACAAACGAAAGTTTGTGACATCATAGGAAGAGTAAAGCTATTGAAATGAATATGGGCAGGCCATATAGCGAGGCGATGGGACGACAGACGGACCAAGGCAATCCTGGAGTGGATACCGCATGACCGCAAACTTCCGCGAAGACCGAAAGCACGATGGACTGAAGTCATTGTTAGGTATATAGGACCCGAGTGGCAGAGCAAAACCCAGGATCGTGAAAGTTGGAAGCATGCTGAAGAGGCCTTCATCCTGCAGTGGATCGATACGGGCTGATGATGATGATATATACATATATATATATATATATATATATATATATATATATATATATATATATATATATATATATATATATATATATATATATATATATAATTTTTTTTAAAATATAAGTGTAAATACTTTTTATTTAACAGGAAATAACATACATTTTCTTATAGACACACGCTTGTTTTATGATAAAATGATCAGGCTCATACAGAAATCTATTGTTTGACAGACGAAATGCCAACATATTTAATAAACACATTCTTCCGTTGGTAATAGACCCGTTAGCATGCGAACACAGAGACCAAGTAATACGACGCAAGATAGAGAAGTAGGTCGAAAATTATATTCCGCTTATTTGTTAATTATTCCATGTATATAGGTCGAATTCGGGAAAACGGGCTTGCGTTAATGAAATTGATATTTCACTTAATCGATTCTACTGGCATATATTCGTTAATTAATATACTCTTGATTGTCGGAAAACAGATGGGCACAATAAATATTAAAGGAAAAAAAAATAAAACACTATCAATTGTGATCAATTAATTTGAGTTGGTGAATAAAGTTAACAGTCAATAAAAAAATATTATTGGGCAGTATGTCATTGTTTTGATGTATAGATGTTGTTAGTTCAATTTCTAATTAACTCATATCTATTAACTCATTCTAATTAACTCATATGAATTAATTATACATCATATAAACTATATAACCACTACAATTTCACATTTATCATTTAGCCAAATTGAGCATAAATATTTATGCGGCATTCATATGAGATAACGATGATGACTTACAATGACAACTCCATACATTCAATAAAAAGGCAAGGGAAAACAAGATGAATATTCCATGCATGCATGGTGATCGGAAAGGAACTGGGAACAGGGACCTAAACTCACAAACTCATCACCAGTGAAGGCGACGAAAGAATTTGAGAATTTGCTTCTTCAAAAACTTTTTATTAATAATGGAAGCATAGTGTATGACATTTAAACATGAAAAATAATATTTGCCAAATGACTACCTCTTGCAGCTAGACGTAAACTCTTTTGTCAAAATTTTGGATGACATTTTGACATAACCATGGTTTTATCTCACCAATGACTCGAATAGTTTCATCCTTTAGTTCAGGAATCGATTGCGAATTGTACTTATAGACCTGGCTTTTCACGTAACCCCAAAGAAAATAGTCCAACGGTGTCAAATCACATGACTTTGGTGCAATAACAATGGTGTTTCTTGCAATAACTCGTCTAGGAAATTTTTCTCTCAATAAATCAATTGTTTCATTAGCAGAGTGACGTAGCATCCTGCAGGAACCACATATCCTCCAAATCAATATTCAATTCAGCCCACAAAAATTCAGTTATCATCCCACAATATCGAATACCATTGACATTCTACCTTCGCCAGCAGCATTCTGAAAGAAATACGGCCCAATTACACTTCCTAACTATAATACACACCAAACAACACTCGTTTTTGCATATAAAGGTTTGTAATGAATCAATCGTGTATTCTATACAACCAAATGCGGCCATTTTTTTTATTAACATAGCCACAATTTCAAAATGTGCTCCATCTGAAAAGCTGACTTTTGGAAAAACAAATCATCTGTTCTTTGATCCAATTGACAAATGCACAACATTTTGAATGATCCAGTGGCTTCAGTCCCTGTGTTATTTGAACCTTATATGCCATCAGAGCTAAATCTTTTCGTAAAATAGGCCATGATGTGTATTCACTGAGTCCATTGATATGAACGTTGACTAATGAAAATGTCTGGGTCTTCAGAAACACTTTCACATACCCACAATAGCAATCAATTTGTGAACGACCGCTACGTCTGTATATTGATCTTCTTTTATCTTCCTTTATATTATAAAAACATTTTTCACTGAACGTCCATTTTCATAAAATAATTTAACAAATTTAACGCGTTGTTCTATTGTGTAGACTCCATTTTTATAAATATACATTACACTTCTGAAATGAGACTAGAACTAGACAAATTATTCACAACGCCATCTGTGTTTTATTCAAGAATTTAAAAAACCACTCTGAAAGACCCGTTAGCTGTCTAAGAGAAACCATATGAAGAAACAAGTTTATGACCACAGAAAGTAAAATGTCGATATACAAGAGAACAGTCTTGTAATATGCAGCAATCATGCGTATCAGAGACAGGAATAGATACAAAGAGAACAAAATAAAAAGTAAGCAACGTGGAAATGAAAGTATTCTTCTTCTTCTTCTGTTTCGCCGCCGCTTTGTGACCAGCCACATCGTGTCGAGTTTCAGTTCTAGATAATTGAAGTTAAGCGACATCCATCGTGGTCGAATTTGGATGGGTTGAAATAAAAAAAGGCAAATCCAAAAAACCTCACGACACTTAACAGTAAAAGGGATATAAGATTAAAAAAATAGCGATGTGAGCCAGTCTATGCTGATTCATTCTCAGCACACAGTCTCGCCGATATCTCAGTCTATTTCTACCCCATCTCAATATATCCTCTACTCTACATGTTGCTCTTATAATATCGCTTTTTCTCAATCTATCCTTAAGCGTCTTCGTCTTTGCCGCTACTGCTCTTAGAGTTTTCACTCTACTATTCATAAAATGCTTTTGGTTTTGTTTGTCTCAGCTCGGGTCTCGATACTTTACTATTACGCGGGTCTTGTAGATCCATTTTCTACTTTTAATGCGCATATCGCCTCAATTCCTGTGTTATTTGAACCTTATATGCCTTCAGAGCTAAATCCTTTCGTAAAATACACCATGTTGTGTATTCACTGAGTCCAAATTGTTGTCAACGTCGACTAATGGAAATTTCTGGGTCTTCAGCAACACTTTCACGTACTCTGACTATTTGTCCAAATAACACCTCTTAAGTAATCAGATATTGCCGAGGCTTTGTTGACTTGTACTTTTAGGTTGGTTACTCGATCATTGTTACTTGATGTATCAGTTCCTAAACTTGAAAAGATTTACCACAAAACACCAAATCACTTTTTTTTAACTGCTTGACGCACATGGTTAGCGAAACAACCATGTTAGCATCATCAGGAGGTGATTTAATCTGTATCAGTTTCCAAGTAACGAAAAGTCATTACTTATATATTATATTTTTTACTAGTTTGATGGAATTATTGCAGCTGTCTGTAAATCGTTCTCTGTTTCTGCTAAAATTACCGCATCGTTCGCATAGCATATCATGCTTCCTGTATGATTTCGTCCATTATAAGGTCGAAACGAAACGGACTGAAGCTATCCCCCCTGCCTCATTTCTTTTTGTGTCGGTATATCGTCTGTTGTTTGATGTTCAACTTCTATTCTAGTTCTATTCCCAGTGTTTATTTATTAATGATATTTATGATCGATGGTGCAATTTGTTTCTTTTTTAGGATATTTAAAATATCAAATAGCTGGACTTTATCGAACGCCTTTCGTTAGATCTATGAAACATACATAGGCAACATAAGCAAATTCTATAGGTTTTCCTTTATTTGTCTTATTATGAATAAAAAATCAGTTAAATAAAAGTATTAAGATCGATAAAAGGCCTAATACTGATTGATAGATAAACAAACTGTAGCATAAGAGAGTAAGTAGCATCCAAAACATTAACAAGTAGATGAAGGCGAGAAAGAAGAAATAGAACGAACATATAGATAGGATGAGCTGGCTAGCAAGTGTAGCAAACAGACGACCAGCTGGAAAGCTACCAAAAAGATGTCGGAACAATCTACAGTCAACAACGGAAACTGAATAAGAGAGAGTCTAACCTGTCACCAAAAGACAATCAATTAATTAGATCCTTATTTGATCTAATATATGAATGTCTGTGGTAACAAGCTGTCTTTACATTTTTGGTTTTATTTAGAAAACATTTTAATGCGTATATAGTAACCGAAAAATTAATTTGAAATTGTTCTTACTACATTTTAATTTTTATAAAGATTTATTATAGTTGTTTCTTTGTAGATTTCTAAAAAATATTTATTATTGGCTGGTCTGTAATCTATAAATCATGATTAGGGTTAAAATTAAATATTAACTTATTTTAAAGCAATTTTTGTCTAAAAAATTAATTACAAATATTTAATGAAAGACGGTTTTGTCTATATGTGCACGTCAAAAACCCAAGGGTTTGCAAAGTTGTTAAAGCGCCAGTCGAAAAGCTATGATAAGAATTATCATTTTAAGCAAATATGTGTAAAATCATATTTCCCAAATAATAAATGGTTGTTATAAAACGAATAAATTATAAATAAACTAATGAACATTGTTAAAACAATTCTTCGAAAATTATAAATCAGCCATAAAATCATCAGCTAAAAAATAAAAGTGGCAAAGTAGTATTGATTAATTGATATGATTCCACGCGTTAGTTGACAAAAATTATTTCAGTGTGTATTTAAATTCTAATTGAAACCAAGATTATATTCTGTACGCGAATATAACGATATGCTTCTTATTTGCAGAGAAACAGCAACCACATTACAAATGTACCAGTAATTTTTCAACGTGTTCATGAAAATAAGTTAGAAACGTGCCACTTTGCATGGACTAAATTGATAAAAAATATAAATATTTCATTTAATAAAACAATTAATCATGTGTTTCTTGACGTGAATCAACTGGTAATTTCAACTTTGACAGTAAACGACATTAATGTGTAAATTTTCCTTTTTGTTGTAAAAAACAAACCAAATTTAAGACGAAACGTATGTAATAAATGGTTATAAAAATATTACATTAAATATGGAGGTACAATCGGAGGCAAAATTACTGAATATCATACATTCGTGAATATGTTTTCTTTACAGAACATAGAAAAGGAAGCTTAATAAAGATAATGCTAAAAAATAGTGTATAAATGAAAAAGAAAGAGCAAATTTCACCTAGAATCTAGAATTAAATTAATAATAACAAATATGAAAAAAATATAATTAACTTTTCGTAGGAATATCCCTGGATTTTAACTTTTCGGCAAAAACATTACTGATCTTTAGAACTATGTATATGGCATTTTTAATTATACTTAATTAAATACTAATACTTTAAATAATAATTAAATCTTTTAAATACTATTTATTTTCGATAATTATTAATGATAAATATTTTAAACTTTAAGGATATATCGGAGGTAAGTTAAAATGTTACAAAACGTTTTAAAATTTGATAGAATATTCTTTACTCAATTCTTAAGCCACGAAAATTTTAAATCGTTTGACTAAGCCATTCAAAAGTTAATGAAATTGAAAATTATCGTAATTTTGAACATAATCTTATGGAGATTCACTAACATAATAAGATAAACACTTTACAAATATGCAAAGAAAAGCTATCAAGCTTCCCAAATTTTCAGATTATGCAACTTAAACTGTTTGGAACCAACTTTGAAGCTTTCTTAATATTCATTTTTAATACTTTTGCCTCCGGTTGTACCTCCGATACATCCTGAAAAAATTGAATTTTCCTCACAATAGGTGATGTTGCCAATTGCAAAGAAAATAAAATTTAAAGTGTTTTCTTTAGAAATTTAAGATACATGTTTTAATGAAATTTTCCTTCAAAATAAAGTAAAGAATACCTGTTTCCTTACACCCTGTATTCGATTAATTTTTTCGAGACAAGCTTTATGTATATTTATTTCAGTTGGACCGAGAATAATTACCGAATTATCGCCAGTGACAATTACAGAGTAAGTAGTGTCCACCTACGGCGTCGTCGGCCGACGTGGCGGTGCAGAGGTGTCTCGTTCGATATTCAACCTGTTGATCTCGTATCACGGTGAAAGACCTGAGGCCCACAACGATTCTCTCCTACGGACACACATGGCGCTCTCTTTACATAACGAGCGAATTTGGCTAGCTGAGTGGGTGGGTTCGCGAAACTGTCCGCCATATCTAACGCTGACCAGTAGATGAGTTGGGCGAATGAAGGCGATTACGAACCTGGTTACTTATAAATTGATTCATTAAAATATTTGTTTTATGATACTATACTTATAGTCTTGCAGAGAGACCAATAAAACTATAACTCGAATCAAAAAGTGTTGGTACTTATTGATTTATTTCCGTTATTTGCTATATCGTTCGTATCCTTCCTAAAGTTCCCGC
Source organism: Cosmopolites sordidus (assembly GCA_031761425.1). Classification (NCBI taxonomy): domain Eukaryota; kingdom Metazoa; phylum Arthropoda; class Insecta; order Coleoptera; family Curculionidae; genus Cosmopolites; species Cosmopolites sordidus. Next base: position 1,024,561 of record JARFXV010000339.1, on the reverse strand, counting down.
TCTGGTAAATTAAACATAAGATTTTTGAGGTTTTTTTAAATTCTTCGAAGTGATCACCTTACATTTCTGTGTATTTGGGCCAATGCCGTTCCCTTTTAACCTTTTTAATACCTTCAGTATAGTACGATTTGTGCAACTTTCCAAAAGAAGTGGTTGCCTCAGTTTTGACTTCATTATTTCAAGTGAACTTTCGTCTAATCAGCTATTTCTTTAGATTTAGGAAGAAAAAGTAATCACTGAGAGCCAAATCTGATGAACAGTTTAGTTTTAAGCATTATTCAGAAAATATCAAAATTTGTTGGCTTTACTCGATAGCCACAAACAACCAACTAAACTAAATCAAACCAGTATGTCCCTGAAGTTATATAAAAGAGCAATCTTGTAATTTTCGGCTTTTCGGATTCCTTAGTACGATATGAATAACCGCGAAGTTTCGTCTTTGGATGGCGCTGGGCGGTATGACTCGCCTCACCTTGCCTTCATCTACAGGTCGGAATAAATGATTTCACACTTTGTTGAATCTATTATCAGTTAATTTACATCGGTGAGCTGAACAGAAATAATGTCTCCTAGAGTGATCAGAAAGACATCGAATAGACCAGAATGATCATAGAATTCTCCGAAAGACGCTACTGATTCGCTCTTTTTTCTGCATAGAATGATCCTGATATACTTCATTTAGAAAAAAAAATTAAAAATGACGATAAATAGTGTAGTGAAAATGGTAAGAAAAGGCGCGTGAGTAACTATGTTTTAGAGTGCCGAAGCACCTGTGTGAGTAGCAAATGAGATAAAATTTTTAATTTTAATTTCAAAGGGCTTTTTTTAAATCTTCACTGTTAACTTATCAACCACACCAAATACGTTCATAGCTACATTTGCAGATAACACCATGGTCATAGTAAAAAGCAAGGGACATATGCATTTGAGAAGCTTCAAGAACATCGAGAAAAAGGTAAAAAAGTGGCGTTCTAAAAGCCAACGACATTACAAGATTTCAGCAAACATTCTCAAAAACATTTGCCCTAAGGAAGGAATCATATTCGAGTGTTACAGTTAACAGGCATCAAATCCCCTAGGCCGCCGATTGTGCAAAATATCTTGAAATGAGACGTGATCGAAGAGTAAACTGAAAAAAACACATTTTTTGAAAGAAAAAACAATTTGGCTTAAAATTATCCAAACTCTACTGGTTAATTGGTAGAAAATCTAAACTATCGTTAGCTAGCAAGTTAACTGTCTACTAAGTTATACTTAAACCCGTATGGAGTTACGGCATACAACTGTGAGGTACACTAAATGTATCTCATATATAAAAATTATTCAATGATTCCAGTCCAAAACCCTGAAGAATAATTACCAATGCTCCTGGGTTCGTAACAACACCAACTTTACACCATAATATAAAAATAATGCCTGTGCTAGAAGAAAACAAGTGCGCAAGTGTGAAATATCATATATCGCGACTTGAAGTACATCCTAACTCCCTCACTGTTAACCTCTTGGGTAACATTCAAAAGACAGAAATACGTTGTTGTTCTTAAGGTTTTAAAGTGATAGGAATCTTCAGGCAGGTTTCTTGGGGGCAAGAATCCGGGGTGGTAGTAGGTTCGGTTCGGTTTTAGTTCCATCAACTACTCTCAGAGGTAGGCACAAGGTTACGTGACTGGTGAAGGCTATAAGGCCAGAAACCGATCTCGGGAGATATTGCTGACATTCTGGTAACTGCGAAGGGATCCTAGAAAACCTATATCTCCCTACAGGTTCCGGTATTCTCTATCCACATCATCTTATCTGCTTTGTTCTTATGTCATCTACTATACTATGAACTTCCTCTAAAAGTCCATATCTGTTGCATTAAGAGTCTTCTCGGTCTTTAATATTCGTTGTCATACTTCGCTGCCGTAAGAGATTACAATTTTTACAATGGGATTTCATATTCAGTATACTACTTTTTGATATTTGTTGTTCCTACAAAACACTATTTAGCATCAGTAATTCTTTTATTATGTGTCTGTGTCATCCAAGATACCATCTTAAGTGATATTTCTCGCGGTGTTTTATTCTTTGTCCGTCTTCTAGAATTATGTCTTGCTGCCCGCCTCCCAAATATCTATATTCTGTTTCTTCATATTTACTCCAAGTCGCCATTTGCTGTATTATTCCATTAACTTTCGTGTCATGTAGGCTGGCAAAAGGTATAGAACGTGCTTGCTCCAGGGAGACTTTAAATAGTAATGGCTGTAAGCAGCATATTTGCAGTTCTTTCGCAACTTCAAAACGTTTGATTCCTCGCTCTTACCTGATACTAAAAAACTTGATGAATGTGCGTCGCAACTTAAAATACTTCAAAATCAAGCAATTTTGATATGTTGCAAATAGCCATTTTTAAAAATTGACATATGTAAAAACGAGAGAAAGATAAACAGAACAAAAAGAAAATGACAAGAGACTGAGGAAAGGACAAATAAATATTCAGCGTTAAATTACTAGAAAATAATTACCGTTGCGTAATGTCACGACATTAAATAATGGCATTGTTACATTCGTCGCAAATTTTGGTACCTGACTACTGATTTACCGTTAGATTGCGACGTTTCACGACGTTTCGGCCGTTTCGCGCGGGCTACTCGTCGTGACCTTAAATTTGAACGGAAATTGATCGACCATAAATAATTAAGCAATCATGCCATATTTCCACAAAGTGAACGTGCCGTCCATACTGATCGCGAATTGATGTTTACCAGTACCGAGAAAAGCGGCACCATGTATCTCCCCGTTCGAGAACGTGCCGCAAATATTAATGGCGATATCGCCCGTTTATTGGGTGACATTGGGCATCAGCTTTCGGCTTTCGCGTTTATGTCAGGATCCATTATCCAGCGAAATTATGTGGGAGATATTGCTAGATTTTACTAATTAAATATATGATGTTAAATATTTGATTAGCAATACCTGGATTAAGATAAAAAAGTTTAGTCAGGAAAATAATCACCAGTATATCCAGCGACGCTACTCAACTATATTCAACGAGAAGCGAGAAGAGATTGGTTTAGGAAAACCAGATTGTTTTAGGCAATTATGGGAATTTGAAAAGGAACGAATTAAACAAATTTTACTTTTTGTGAAAATGCGAGACTATTGGACATCTTTATTTCTACCGTTATAAAGTTATGGAGAAGATGGTTTGGGGATCAGAGTTATGCACGAGTTTAAGCTTTCTGGTTGACCTAGAAGTATCAAACAGTATCTTAGACATATTGTTGTATGAAATCGACATGAAAATATTCGACAAGAGCGCGATGCTTTTGTTGCAACTACAAGAAAGATTATTTCGTGAGTGAAAGTGATGTTTACTTGTCATGGAGGTGCCTGTTTATCGTCCTTACTGGTTTTTTCATATAGCAGCCCACCACAAGATGCGCTGCTAAGAATTATATCGAACTAGAACTGAATGGCATTTTGAATAAAACTCTGTTTATTTTAGTAATGAGTCTAGATTTTGTTTACGTGGTCATGATAAACGCAGATGCCACCTTCTCAGGGTAAAAGTCTAAATTTAGCTTTCACATTTTTCGTTCACACCACGAATTATGGTATTTTTACGCCAGGTTTGCTGTCAATTGTTATCCTGCTTCAAGTAATTCTTGAACGTATTTCTAACTTTTTAGATTTTTCTGTGTTTTTGAGAAAAATTATCTGTTTGTTCTTTGACCCAATTGACAAATGCATGACATTTTAAATGATTCAGTGGCTTTAATTCCTATTTTATTTAAACCTTATATGTCTTTAGAACTAAATCCTTTCGTAAAATACACCATGTTGTGGATTCACTGAGTCCAAATTGTTGTGAACATCGACTAATGGAAATTTCTGGGTCTTCTGCAACACTTCCAAGTACCAAATCAATATGCTCTTGTGAACGACCACTACGACTATATATTTATCTTATTTTATCTTCCACCGAACCGTTTTCTTGAAATTTTTGAACAATTCGATTAACAGTGTTTTCAAATGGATGGATGATTGTGTAAACCGTAAATATCACGTAAATTCTAAAACCATTTTTCACTGAACGCCCATTTTTATTAAATAATTCAACAATTTTAACGCGTTGTTGTATTGTCTATGACTCCTATGACTATGTAATATATGTGATATATGATAAATGTCATATATTACATTTCTGAAATGAGACTAGACATAGGCAAATTCACGTCATCTTTGTTTTATTTCATAATTAAAAAAACTGCTCAATTTGAAAAACCCGTTATTGGCTGAAATATCACTCATTTTATTGCACCAATTCGTTGTTCTGTAAAATTGATTTAATGATTGTTGATAAAAATGATTGTTTTCAATTCAGATCATGTAGCTTTCATAATTCAATCCTTCAATTATGTCTCAATATTTTTTGGTTTTTCACAATTTTTTGCTCCCTAATGAAGATTATAAAATTTTACACAAATCACCTGAATTGTGATCTCGTTTTCATTCAATTTATCCGCGAAACACAGTACCTGAGTAGTACAAACACAGTACACAGTGTGAATGAAACACAGTACGCAGTAGTGAATGTACATCAAATGCCTCTTTCAGTAGTTTGAATCATACACATCTATCTAACTTTAATATCATAAAACAGAACCATAAGATTTTTAAACTATACCGTAGGTAGTATGTATATAAACTAAATACTAGGCTAATTAAAAGTTTGCTGAGCGACACCTATAGAGCAGTAAAATAACTATATAATCTACTACATTTTGAAGTTTCATCCTTCATATGAACACATGTGAAGTTTCAAGTCGTCTTTCAATTCATTCGTACAAAAATAAACGTATCAGTGTTATTTTTTAAAACGGAAAATATTGAAAATCGTGCAGTGATTAAATTCTTTGTAAAAAGAGGTTTAAAGGCAATGGAAATTCATAGTGAAATGGTAAATGTATTAGGGGAGTCTGCTCCTTCAAAAAGAAAGGTTTGTAAGTGGGCAGGTGAGTTTCAAAGTGGTCGTACAAGCCTGGATGATGATCCTCGTTCTGGATGCCCAATAAATGCAATTACTGAACAAGTAATTAATTCTAGACATGATATAGTTATGGATGACAGACAATTGACTTTGAATGAAATTGTTACGGCCATGGATATCTCAAATGAACGGGTGTTTCATATTTTAAAAAAGGAATTGGGCTTGAAAAAGCTATGTGCAAGATGGGTGCCGCATTTGTTAAATTCTGATCAAAAACGACTTCGAGTGAAACTTTCTTACCAACATTTAGATCTTTTTCGAAAAAATAAAATGTATTTAAACGTCGTTTTGTAACTATGGATCAGACGTAGGTTTACCACTATGATCTATGAACTATGATCCGACAACAAAGCGCAAAGTGGACTGAGCCCGGTTGTTCAGCTCCGAAGCAGCCAAAGTGGTCAAAATCGACCAAAAAGGTTATGACATCAATTTTTTGGGATGCAAAAGGCATTTTGTTAATTGATTACCTTCAAACCGGTAAGACAATAACAATAACTCAAATCTTCTGAATTAATTGATGCAAAAATTGGTGAGAAAAGACCTGGTTTAGCGAAGACAATCATTTTTCATCAAGACTATGCACCGGCTCACATAGGTATTCTTGCAATGGCCAAACTGAACGAGTTACACTACGAATTGTTAGAGCATCCACCATATTCACCAGATCTGATCCCTTCTGACTTTCATCTGTTCCCAAACCTCAAAAAATTATTAGGTGACAAGCATTTTTCATCAAATGAAGAAATTAAAGTAGCCGTAGATGAGCATTTTGAAGAACTTCCAGAAAATCACTTCAGAGATATAAACTTGTTTTATCATTTCCGCTCTGCAAACTTTTCAATTAGCCTAGTACACTAGTCCATTATCTATAAACACAGTTTTTAAATGGAGTGTTGTATCTTAAAAGATATTAATAATATTTTAATAGTACACTCAGCGTCAAAATGTTAGACACACTTGAGCAACTATTTTTAAGACTTTTCAAAATAACATATAGATAAGAAAACTACAATAAAATTTTTCACTCATCTTAAGTTGAAGTTAAAACTTTTCTCAAAATGTTTCGCCCGAAAGAAAAACTTAATATTTTAAAAATAATTTTTGAATGTATTTTAGATGTGTAAAAATGTTAGTTACACCATCAGTTTTATAAGGGATAGAAAAGTTAATACGAGGAAAATATAAACAAATGACATTTTAATATTTTGCGTTCTTCTCGCCAGATTTTTTTAAATCAAAAATTATTTATAGTAACGAATCATACAATTATTTTATTATTTGTTGTGGAATTTCTTCCAACGAAAGCTGAATTGCACTTTTCAAATCTTCCATTGCCTTAATTCACTATAGACTCATCTTGAAAGCATCAGACATTTTCAATAATATTCAAATCGGGAGATACAGCAGGCCAGTCTAATTTTAAACTATTAGTTTGCTCGAACCAATACGTTATATTTTTGCCGAATGAATGGGGGCGTTATCCTGTTCAAACAATGGCGAAGCTTGACTCAATCATTAAAAGACAACTTTTGTTGTTCTAATACATTTTTTATCTTACTGAGAGTCAACTCCATGTGATTAGAACACTACGTTAATACTCGACATTTTTACCGCCTCGATATTTTATTTTTCATTCCTGAGATCATGAAAATAAAAAGAAAACCCACCAGACCAATCCTAATTGAATTGTTTTCATCAGAAAAAATTATGTTCTTCCACTGCTCAGTCCATGACATCACTTTTCAACGAAAGACATTCGGGCTAATTTATGGCGTGAATTTAATGCTGATTTCCTTTTCATTTTTTTTTTACTTGTGAAAATTTTCGGACTTTTTTAATAATCTCTTGACACTCCTAACTCTTGTTTGCACTTTGGTTTCGTCAGTAACTGCTCTTGCAGTTTTACTGAAATTCAGTGCAATTCTCAGAATGGGTCTTTTTTTATCTTGTTGATAGAGTAGGTGACCTCCCATTTAAACGAGGAGTTCCGTATGACTTGACAAATAGAATTAACTTCGCAACCGAAGATGTCCCTACTACCCCACTCATCCTGCCCACATCGTCTTCCTTATTCTGAAAAACACTTATTTTTCCCATAATGAATCACAACCTTTTAATTGTCTTCTATATAAATTCACAAGATAAAATTGATAAATAACTGAATTAAACTGATAAATTGTGAGCAAATCTCTAGAGGATGAAGAAATCTTATGTATAAACAAGTGTCTTATATTTTGTCGCCAATATAAGTAAATATTTACTTATAATTGTTATATCTTCTGACCAAGAGCAATTAAACTTTTTCGCGTTTCCAATATTTCAAATTGTACTTAATACAAATAAAAACACTAAAAAGATTAGTTAGTTAGTTAGTCAGTTAGTTAGTTAGATTAGGATGAGGGTCACATCGGTGACAGGGACCATTTAGCGACCACAGTGTGTCTATTAATTGAGACATTTTGAAACGACTACGGCAGATGTTCGCTGACATTAGAGATTTAGAAGAAGAAGAAGACAGATTTTCGGATGGTGGAGGGGTGAACGCGAATCACCACAGAAAGGGCAGATCTCTAGAGAGGAGCAGCGAGTGGCGGTATGACCAAATTTTTGGCAATTAAAGCATCTTAGAGGAGGTGGAATGTATGGCCTGACCCAAAGGGAGTACTGTCCTGCATTAACCCTTGTTGGAAGGGAGTGAGTCTTGAAAGAGAAAACTAGCAGTGTTTTAGCTGAAGTCTGATCAGAGCTTTTAGGAGAAATACGGTGGACACCGATCACGCCTTGATCTTGCATATTTTCTATTATTTCTTGATCTGCGCAGTTGGCTAAGTCAGAGCAGGTTACGATGCCCTTGTTAATATTACGGAAGGAATGCGGAGAGTTTTCTATATCAAAAGTGTGGGGTTTGTTAAGTTTAGTTGCCATTAAGGACTGTCTTTCATTAGAGACCTCTATCATTAGTGTGCCATTACTTTGCTTTCTGGTATCGGACAATGTTCCAAGTTGAGCCAGTAACACTTTGCGTATTAAAAATGGAGACATTTCTTTAAAAGATTCAGATTAATTTTTCAGTTTTATTACGAAAAACTTGTCAAACATAGCCGGGGACTCAGTTGTGGGTCTTTTAAACCCGCTAAGGGGAGGAAAATTGAATTTTGAAATCATGTGGTCCCCACGAGAGTAGAGGAAATAAAAGTCGGCCAGAGTAGTGCCCCATATCCTGGCAACCCTAAGAACTCTGGGGGGGCGGGAGGTACCCCAGAGGCACCGTTCGCGACACCTGATCCCCTCAGGTGCCATGCAGCCATCACGACGGTGGCTAACTGGGGACCTCGGGGACGTCACACCTCGTATCCCGGAGGTTTTCCTCCAGAACCCCCTGAGGGAAATAAAAAGAATAATAAAATTTAATTATATTTCAATTTTTTTAAATTTCTGTGCAGTGAGTAACATTTAGACACTGAATATAGAACTAGTATATAATCTAACAGTATTCTTTTATTACTGTTATTCATATTTCATAGAACAAAAAGGTCTTGGATGCGTTTAATTAGAAAATGTTCATGATGCAACCCTAACTATTCTCAAATCATTTCCTTGAAAATGTTCAAATTTACTTTCAATTTATTTCATTATGAAACGCCTTTATTAACCCGATTTAGATCCGTGTGACCGCTGCACCTAATACCACAATTAAAATACCTTTTTTTTTCTCCTCTTTGTTCGAGACATATTCCTCAGGCGACTTAACCAGGACGTGATATTTCGATTGCTTTTTACTTAGTATCGTTTAAAACAGACCGATTGGTATTAAGCAAATGCCCTATTGTTCTAAAATATCGTCGTCGGATTGTTATACATTTTTCAGTTGAAATGATGTTACCAATTCCGCAGAACAATAATTATTATCCGGCGATAAACGGAAGCTTCGGTACTTTTATGTATTTGGAACGACATATCATCGTCACGAACAGTACGTGAGTGGAATCCATGTAATAATTCCTTTTGATATTTAAAAAAACAAAATGACTAATGGTGTTCCGATATTTTGCTGTAAAAATATACATGCCGGTTTACGATGGTCGTACGAAAAGTTCTTTGTTTGACACATAGATGGTGCAACTAAAACCAAATGACTAAGGCCCGAGGCAATTTGCTATTTTTTTAAATTTTTGATCAATATTATTCATGCTTTCTTATATTTAGTCGTTTAGTTTACTTATCGAGAAATGTACCTGATAAATTGATATCGATGAGGAGTATCACATATGAAATTTTTGCAAAAAATAAAAATTAAAAAAAAAATTAAAATGAGACAAAAAGATAGGACAGTTTTGATTTTTTCAAAATAACTTTATTGAAAAGGTTTATAATTGCAAATTAATAACCAATAAATCCCCCCACCCCTCTTTGCTCTCAAAATGTAGTCATTCGGTAGGGAAAAGTTTCGTAAAGAAGCTTGATGTTATTTTGAGGAAGTGTGGCCCATTCTTGGTCAATTTTCCAATCAGTTTTATTCCTCTTGAGTTTGAAATTACCTCAAATCCTTGTACATTTCTCTGATAAACATTTTCGATGATGTTTAAATTTCAAATATTCCTTAATAATCCAAGCGGTACGCGCGGGAGCATTCTCTTACTTAAATATTAAAATTTAAGTAAGTTTAGCGTTGTATCCAAATATTTGTATAGTTGCATTTCCAAATATTTGTAATACTCCCTAGTTGTGTATGAATCATGTTTAAATAGTTTTAATTATCATTCGGCGAGAAATAAAAATGTTGTCAGTTTTTTTGTCATGTCCGATACTTGTCCAAACCATGACGCACGAGAGAGAAGGAGATGAAAAATCAATAAGTATGTGTCTGTGTGTGAAATAGCGTTACAGCGGGATAGAATGTATCGTGGATTTAAATCATACACATAAATATCCGTATTTTGCGGCACCAACCACGTCCATCAGGAAAGTTAGCACTAATTTGACTAATAATATTTGATCTGATTCATATGGATAAAAATTAATGACGTACGGGTAATCTTTCGGCGGTTCAACCGTATATTTGTATCTTTTTGGTATCGACCATCTGATAACAAATGAAATGTATGGACAAGAAGGTTCTTCCACACGTGTTTTAATGACCATTTGAATTATTGGACTACCATTTGCTATGATCATTTTAACATCATATCACTGATGAGTATTTAAAAATAATTATCAAGATACGAGATTGTACAGGGTGAGATTGTACATTTATAACTTTTAAAAAAACAAGGCAGATTTTTTTTCTATAAGTTTATTTCTTCTTTAAATTTTACGTTAACAAATTTTTGAAAATTATGTCAATCTAATATGAGCCATTAGCAGCAATGCAGCTTTATGTCCTTTTTAATAAATGTTCACAGAGTTGATCATTAACATACACCGATTTCAATAGGGATGTTGTTCTTGAGTTGCTGTATGGTTTGAGGCTTACTTATGTAAACCTTTTCCTTAAAAAATCGCCATAAAAATAATCCAAAGTCATCAAATCAGGAGATCAAGCTGCCGTAATAAATATCCATTTCAAGAAATTAAACGACTAATTTTTTCAAAATGATTGTTTCACCTTTCAAACCTAATGTTTCACCTTTCACCTAATCAAAGGCGTTTGCGGCCATAGTATCTTGCTAAAACTACATAATCTCCAGTCCTTGTTCTTCTAACTGAGACCCCAAAAAGTTTTAGATTATGTGTCTATATCATTCATCGTTGATTGTAACTGTATTTTACTATCGTCTTCAAAAAAATATGTTCCAATGATGTATTGAGCAAAAGTACCGTACCATATTATAACTTTAACTGGATCTAAATGCCTTTGTTGAATGAGGCCGGGATTCTCTTTTGCACAGAAAGGGCTATTCTGTTTATTCACTTGACTACTTACATGAAAATGAGCTTCATCGGTTCATTAATAATGTTACATAAAAATTGTCAATTTGATGGATGTGGTTTATAATGGCGTTACAGTAATGTATTTGTAACAGTATTCTGTAGTATGTCCAAGTCACTTCTCAAAATTGGGGTAAGCTGCATCGGGAAATTCCCAATCGTACACTACGTCGTCGAATCGATATTTTTGCAGACTTCTGCATACTTTACTTCACACGTGCAATATTTCGAGCACTTCGCGCTGTTCTTCGACTTCTCATTCGGGACCTATCCGCTATATTCAGGGCACTTGGTAATATTTATGTCAGTTTTATTCTTATTGATAAATATTGAAGATTATGGAGATTATAGTATTCTCTTTTTGAAAACCAATTTGAATTTCATGGAAAGGTATAGATTGTAAGAAGTATATTTTTTAAATAAGGTCCGTTTTTTAGTAAGAAGAAAAATACTATAAATATCATTAAAATATATTTTTTTCCATATTCTACATACTTTTGTCTACTTTTGTACATAATTTCCATTTTTGTTTAAACATTTGTCATACTGCTCAACAAGTTTTTGAATTTTGACGTCAAAAAAACCCAATTCATGATTGCAGTTTTAATTTATTCGTCCTTGTTGAACCGTTGATCACCAAGGAACTCCTTTAACGGGGGTATTCTAGTCTAGAATTTTGAAAAAAATGGTTTTTTTTGTTTGCATATTTTCAAAGCTTAAACCTTTAAAAATATGTCTTTAAGAGGATTTTTTAGAATTCAAATTATTTTCGGAGATATAGCTATTTTAGTGACGCGGCATCTAAACCGGTCTGGCGTCGGAGTGGATCAAACAATAGATGGTAGAAATTCTCCATCTACCGGTGGTCGTGTTCCCCCATAAAACCATTCTTATTCTAGGTAGAGGAGGGCCCAATGTATGGAGCAGGAATCGCAAGGATAAATTGCCATCATATGAATTAGACTGCGCGAAACTTTAACAACTCTGGACTCTCGTCAAAGCGAATAAATCTTTCGCCTTTTAGATTTTAACGCGTTTTTCTCTAAACTACTTTTTTCAAGTTGGCGTGCATGATATCTTAAGTTCTACTGAACCGATTTATTTGAAATTTTGTGTGAACCTTCTCTATACATCCCTATGTCGCTTAGCAGATTAAACTGTTAAAAAAACGCGATTTTTTTTATTTTTCAAACGGCCGCCATTTTGTGAAAAATTTTATTTTTTTACTTCTCTAAGGTAGGGACGATAGCGACATCTTTACTGATTAAGAATCCGTTGAATTTTTTTTGTTTCAGATGACCAGAAGGGTTGGACCCATGCACGCCAGGACATATCTTTTTTTTTGGACTCCCCCACTTTACCAGCCGATAACTTTTCAAGTTTTGAATTATTTTTTTTTTAATTTTTATGTATTTGAAAATATAAATAAACGAATAATTAAAAAACAGATAGAAAAATATTCTTTGGTTTTTTTTTACAGAGCTTGAAAAAATGTCCGAAATTCGTGCCTCTACTCTAGAATACCCCCTTAAGTACCAAAACAAGGTATGGACTGTAAGATGGATGATCCAGCTCTTCCCATCCAAAAGACCTAATTAGACCTTGTGTTTGTGCAGAATCTTGTGGCCTTGTATTGTCATGGAACAACATCAGACTAAAAGACAGTAGGCCATGCCGCTTGTTTTGTATGGTACGCCGGAGTTTTCTCAAGGTGACACAATACTTATCAGAATTGATTGTTGTGCTTCTCGGCATAAAATCCACTATAAAAATTCCTTTCCTGTCCGAAAAGACAGTTGCCATGATTTTTCGTGCTGAAATTGTTTGTTTGGCTTTCACTGTGGGTGGTGACGATGTGTGTGACCATTCCATTGACTGTTGCTTGGACTCAAGAGTCATGTGAAACGCCCAAGTCTTATCTTCTGTAACAATGTGGTCTAACAATTCATCTCCTTCCTGAGCACAACCTAATCTCTTTGTTTTGTGATCATCAGAAAGCAGTCTTGGACTCCACCGAAAACACAATTTTCGATAATTCAGTCTCTCCGAAACAATAGTGTATAAAACTGACTTTGAAACCTGTGGAAATTCCCTTAATTTCGAATTTTGTTGTCCATATCACGAACCAAATCTTCAGAAATCAGAGAAGGTCGGCCAGGGCGTGGCCCATCACGCACATTAACCCGCCCGTCCTTGAACATTTTCACCCACTTTTGAACTTTACTGTCACTCATAGCATTATCACCATAAACCTCACAAATCTGATGGTAAATTTCCGCTGCTCCCAAGTTTCTTATACGCAAAAATTGAATTACAGATCGTATCTCACAGACAGCGGGCGACTCAATTTTCTTAAATATTATAAACTTCTACAGTTCAGCACACAGACAGACGATACGGCTGCAAATAGCGCCTAAACGCGCGCAAAGCATGCTCACTCTCACTCACAAACGGACCATATTTAAAAAATACCCCTCGTATATCTAATAATTTTATTATCAAATTATATAAATGAGTCTTTGGAATCACCTTCGTAAGTTGTTATTCGTTTACGTGGAACTATGTATGTATATCCGTTAAATATATTCATAAACAATTCGTTTATTAGCTACATCTGGTATCCTTTAAAATTCTAATTTAAACCATGTTAACGTTCATCAATGATCTCGATAATATTTTGAGGTGTTTTGGTCTGGTTGATATACTTGTTTACGTTTAAATTTTCAGTACAAAGCCAATGTTGCAATGGCTAATTTGATGTAACAGAACACTTCAAAAATTACTATTTTTAAGGTTTGGTTCAGAAAGTGATTAAAACATTTCGATTTTTAAATTACTATGGTACTACGGGCCACGGAGTGTTCTTAGTGCAATCCATCAACTTGATTATAATTTAATTCATTCGTTACTATTTGGTTCATGCAAAAATTCGCCTCATTTTTTGAGAAAAATTGAAGAAAACATTTTATTTATTAAAAATTGCATTTAAAAAATGTATATATGGGTGTACGGAAATAACGTCGAAATATTTTAGAAGGTGAATATAGGGATTAAAATATAAAGAAAAGTTCCTATAAACATACTCCAAAAATTGCTTCTTAAAGGGGCTAACGCCCCTTAAAAGGGGACCTCTGAAGATGGGTTTTTCGCAATATTTTCGAAACGGTTTATCGCAAATATTTTTGGGTAAAAAAGGTCCTGTTATTTCATCTCGTTAGGATAGACCGTTTTTCAGAAAAACTGATTTTTTTTAAACGATGCTCGATTACATGGGTATCGAAACTAATTACTATTAAGGATTTAGCACTTATTCACAACAGATTTTGAAAATGACCTCCATTCATCTCAATGCACTCTTTTCATAATTCTAAATGAACAATTCTAATTCTTTTCTAATAGAATATCTTATCCTGCCGAAAGTGCCAGGCTTATTTTTGATATAATCACATCAATCGGGACAGCATAGACCAATGCCTTCGAGTATCCCCACAGAAAGTAATCGAGAGGATTTAAATCTGGGGAACATGGTGGCTAATGCAATGGTCCACCACGTCCTATCCATCGTCCTGGATACAACCGATCTAAATGCGCTCTTACATTTATAGATAAATGAGGCGTTCCCATTCACCTTGCCGTACATAAAATGCATATTCACCATTTCTTCGACGGAATAATGGGCCATTTTGCAGTTTTAAAATTAAAAATCTAGACTTTATTGCGTAAATGGTCCAGTTTTACGAAACGTCGAAGACATAGATTAACAGTGACAGCCGCCTACTTAATTATTAAAATGCATTTCGATATCCATGCAATCGTGCATCGATTTAGAAAATGTCAGTTTTCTGGAAAACTATCTATTTTAACGAGATGAAATAAGACGACCTTTTTACCTAAAAATTATTGCTATTCAATAATTTGATTTAAAAAATTAAAAAACATTACAAACAAAAAATTTGTGGCAGCATTTACCACGGAGACGCCCCTGACTAAAATATTCAATTATTAACACAAAAATTGTTTTTCCATTCCAACTTATTGAAGTATACTGAATTTCACGACTTTGGCATAAACAGTTTCGAAAATATTGCGAAAAAGCCATCTTTAGAGATCCCCTTTAAGGAGCTCTAGCCCCTTTAAGAAGCATTTTTTGGGGTATGTTTATAGCAACTTTTTTATGTTTTAATTCTATGAGTCATCTCCCAAAATATTTCAACGTTATTTCCGGACACCCTGTATGTATCTATAAACATAGTATGTGCCGTTCTGTTCGATGACAGGATTTCACCATCTCTGCGGTTGCTTTACACGGTGGTGACCCAAAACTCAATGTCAATCGGGTACCAGGCGAAAGACCAGGTTACACCAATTCTGGCAAAAATAGCAAAAAAAATAAAACAAAGAAAGATAATTTTAAAAAAAGAAAATCCATGTCACTGTGTTAAGTGATAATAGGCATATTTTTGCAAATCTTGAAATTCGACATCCTAGGCTGTATCACAGTACCTAAGATCACAAATTTCCCAATTTTTCAGTGTTATTTTTTATAAAGTGATCCTAACTAACCATGTTATTAATCGCAGTCACAAATAAAATAATGAACGTTGTTAATTTAGTAAAAAAAAGTTTCATTGAGTCGTGGTTTAAAAAATTATATCCACTAACTTTGACACTTCATCTTTTAAAAACAATGTATTACACTACCCTGGGCAAGATAATTCAAAAGATGGCCCATTTAGTCAAGATTTTAAAATGGTATAACAATTGCCACTTTTCTTTCCACAAAAAATACTGTTGGTTCTTTTTTTGCAAAAGGACAAAAGGATGCACTTGACGTTGAATTTCGGGATACCCTGCATAATCCCGCGCTCATAGAAGTTCTGAAATTTTTGGCTAAATAACTAATCCAGGTAATTCTTCAAGGAAGTAAAGTTAGTCTTCCAAGGAAGTAAGTTTTCTACTATCTCAGGTATGTCGAAGCGGTTTAATTAAATGGTAGTGGGAGGGCGCAAGGGCGGGAGAGTAAGTTGGATGGACAACTTAGTTGTTAACAATATTTCTCCGAATTGATGGTCTGGTTTTCACATAATATTCTTCGGATGCAAACTGGCTTTTGCGCTGATCGAAAGGGCATCTTCGCGCTTGCCTCATGATCTCTTACGCTTAAGATTATTATGCACAATCCATTTTTCATCACCTATAACTATCTGCCTTAAAACTACTTCTATTTCGTTGCGGTTCAATAGAGAATCGCAAGCAGAAATTGGTTCTATCAAATTTTTCTCCGTTAAATGTCAGCCATTAGTCAAACAATCTAATAAGGGGTGATTTCTTAAGTGTCTCCAAACTTTCGATAGTGTCAAATGTATTCGGTATAATCTGGCAAATCATCATGGAACGTTTATTATCAGAGCAATGCTTGCAAATTGTTGACATTTTTAATTAAAATCAGTGTTCTGTGAGCCAAACTTATAGAGTACTTCGTGAATTTTATGGTGCACATAATCGTCCAACCGAACGATGTATTCGCCGAATTATTGATAAATTTCGAACGCATTTCATGGTGCTCGATATTAAAACAAAAAACGATGCGTGTCGAAAAGAATATCGCCGCTGTTGCTGACAGCGTGGATGAAGATCCAAATTTATCAATTCGTCGCCGTTCGTAGGAAGTTGGGCGTCGTTATTCAATTAAGTGGAAAATTTTGCGTAAAAATCTTTATCTGGCGCCTTACAAGATCCAGCTTGTTTAAGAACGCAATCCGTAAGACCAGCGTTTGCGTTGTACGTTCAGTGAATGGGCTCAAAATAAATTGCAACTTGACCTCCTTTGGGCTAAATGTTTACGTTAATAAACAAAATTGCTGCATTTGGAGTGAAAATAACCCACAAATCATCCAACAATTATCGTTGTATGATACGAGAATAAATACACCATATGGTGCGCACTGAACGTATTTTTCAAAATCAAGCTGGAAAATATGCTACCGCTAATGACGATTGTTATAAAGCGATGATCAATGATTATTTAATTACGATTTTGAATGGTATTGAGCGAGAGGAAATGTGGTTCCAACAGGACGATTCCACACGTCATACAGCCAACGCAACAATCGGTTTATTGAGGGAACAATTCAGAAAGAAAATTATTTGGAGAAACGGACCTGAAAGTTGGCCAGAAAGATCATGTGATTTAACGCCTTTAGATTATTTCCTTTGGGATTATGTTAAATATTTGTCCTATGCCGGTAAATCAGCAACTATTCATGCCTTGAAAGCCAACATAACTCGGACGATTGCGAACATAATACCCCAATTGCTTGAAAAAGTGATTGGAAATTGGATTGTCAGAATGCGCTTTGTCAGAAGTAACCGCGGCGGACATTTGTCCGATAATATTTTCAAACATTAATGCCTTTGAATGTTATTTCACATACAATAAATAGTTTCAGTTTTATTTGAATTTAAAGTTACTACGGACGTACTAAAAAAATCACACCCCACCAGAACGTTAGACACATTTCTTTGAAAACTCACTAACAATCATTACAACTTAGCTTGGACGGCTTAGTGCATTATCCATAACAATCAGAACTGCAACCTCAAACCCACCTATAGTCCATAACCTGGCATATATTTCTTAATAGTATGAGTTCCCTAGAACTGTCAGCTGCCGAAAAGTTAATGAAAATTATTTATCAAAATACATAATTGATTTAATTTATATCTACTCTTGGAAATAAATTATTTAAAAACGAAACGAATATGTTACAACCTGATATATTTAAATGTCTATTTGATATCTATGAAATCGGAATTCCTTTTTTTAAACAGATACTAAACTGGCCGACGCAACGCCGAAGAGCGAAATTGAAAAAACATGCTTCCTGTTTCCTCCTCATTCATTGGGAATATGTTTGCGGCAGGATGTAGATCTCCTGAAATTGCGACGGTCTTATAATAGATCCGCATCTTTGATACTGTTTGGTTTTGAGCGGGACGGCCATTTCCTGCGGCAGTAATTTCGTAATAAGTAGTTGATCGACAAATCTGGTTGTTATTAATGCTCTTACAAACCATGCTGCCTATTTTAATGTGCTTGATATAAATAGAGATAATTACTAGGTCGATCGGAAAGTAATTTCGCTTTCACATATAGATGTCGTATAAAAATGCCACTCTAAGTTCATTTAGAGTGCCATTTAATTACATTTAAAGGCATTTGCTAGGTTGTTAATTAACCTGTCATTTGCTGATAGAAAGCAATTGCTGATGTCAGTAGATTGCTTATCTACTGATATGCAAGACCTTGCATGTCAACAGATGAGCAATGAATATAAAGGGTCTTTAAAATTGAGCGGTCTTTTAATTCTTGAATAAAACAGAGAATTTGCGTTGATTTCAAACGAAAGACAATATCAGGTCTGTAAATATGACACCGGAATTTGCCCCTAGATAGCCCCTAGTTACCGCCAAACCGCGTCATTGGCGCCATTTTCTTGTTGACATCTGACAAAGATTTTTAACTCAACAATACAAGTTTTATACAACAGCATAGTTTGTAATAACGTTGAACATGTCGAATTTTGTGCCTGGAAACTACGATTTGCGAACGCCACTAATTTTCTGTTACCATTTGATTCTTCAAATTCTTCAACTGCTGCAAAAGAGCTTACGAAGCTTGGTTTAAAACAGTCAAAATTGGTGATTTTGACATCAGAAACGAAGAACATGGAAGACCACCGAAAAAGTTTGAATACAACGAATTGTAAGCATTTTTGGATGAGCATGGCGCTCAAACGTAACAACAATTCGCGGATCAATTAAATGTGATACGAGAAGCAGTCTCTATACGTTTGAAAGCCATGGAAAAGTTCCAGAAGATGGGCAAATGGGTTCCTCATAAACTGAATTAAAGACAGCAGGAAAACCGAAAAACCACTTGCGAAATGCTGCTCGTCAGGTACAAAAGAAAGTAATTTTTCCATTGAATTGTGAATTATTATTTGTGAATAGTATTTTGAGAATTCTAAACGTAAAAAATCATGGGTTACTTCAGGCGAACCATCGGAACACAATGACGGAACGGACGGAAGACCCTGGCTCTATCTCCCCAATGACTCGAATCAAATTGATTCAGATGACAAATGCTCGATGTTTTGAATGATACAGTAGTTTTGGTTTCTGTGTTATTTGAACCTTATATGGCTTCAGAGATAAATCATTTCGTAAAATACGCCATGTTTGGATTCACCAAATTGTTGTGAACGTCGTGTGACTTGACCTATGCAGTTTCACAACGCCATCTGTGTTTTATTCAAAAATTAAAAAGCCGGTCAATTCGAAAGACCCGTTACAGTTGAATATGTCAGAGTTGGCATATTTGCACCATGGTTTAAAAAAGACATTTAAAAGAACCAACCCTCATCTTGTTAACAAGGCGAGAGATGATATTCATTATCAATTATAATCTGAATAATACAAGGAATCAAGAGTAGGAAAATAATAAAAGGTTGACTGAAATAATTTTGAAAAAATGATCGCACACAGTTGTCCAATCTAATGCTAGGAAAATTGAAAAGTTCACGAAGTGACACCTATAGAGCAGTAAAAGAACTATATAATCCACTACATTTTGAATTTTAATCCTTCATATGAACATATGTACAGTTTCAAGTCGATCTGTCCTTTCATTCGTACATAAATAGCAGCTTAAAGTAAATGTTTCAGCGTTATTTTTTAAAATAGATAATATTGACAATCATGTAGTGATTAACTTTTTTGTAAAAAAGGTGTAAAGGCAATGGAAATTCATAGTGAAATGATAAATGTATTAGGAGAGTCTGCTCCTTCAAAACTAATGGTTTGTAAGTGGGCAGGTGAGTTTCAACGTGGTTGTACAAGCTTGGATGATGATCCTCGTTTTGGATATCGAATATGTGCAAGTACTGAACAAATAATTAATTCTATACATGATATGGTTATCGATGAGAGACATTTGACTTTAAGTGAAATTGCTAAGACCATGGACTATTAACTGAACGGGTGTTTCATATTTTGAAAAAGGAATTAAGCTTGAGAAAGCTATGTGCAAAATGGGTGCCACATTTGTTAAATTCTGATCAAAAACCACTTCGAGTAAAACTTTCTAACCAACATTTGGATCTTTTTCGAAAGAATAAAGTGGATTTTAAACGTCGTTCTGTAATTATGAATGAGCCTTGGGTTTATGATCCTGAACTGCGACAATAAACCGCAGAGTCGACTGAACCCGGTTGTTCAGCTCCGAGGCAGCTAAAGTGGTCAAAATCGACCAAAAAGGTCATGGCATCAATTTTTTGGGATGTAAAAGGCATTTTGTAAATTGATTACCTTCAAACCTGTAAAACAAGAGGACGATATTACTCAAACCTTTTGGATCAATTAGTTGCAAAAACTCGTGTGAAAAGACCTGATTTAGCGAAGAAAAAAAGCATCAAGCTCTTCATCAAGACAATGAACCGACTTACAGAGGTGTTCTTACAATGGCCAAATTGAAGGAGTTTCACTACGAATTGTCGAAGCATCCACCATATTCATCAGATCTGGCCTCCTTGGACTTTAAAAATAATAAAAACTACAAATAAATAACGTCTTCAATTAAGTCCTCTACTTACTTTTTGACCCTTACGTTTCATGAACTGCAGGACCTAATCGAATCAAAAAATTTCCCCACCGTATAGTTTTTAAAGCACCGTCTTCGAACGACCTTCGACCCTAGGTGTAATAAAATAGGCTACTGTGAATATAACCTGCAAAATCAGGTGTAATGTTATTCGAAAAATAATAATTGAGGCACTGACTTCTTTTCGCCTTTCAATTGAAAAAAATTATGCTGCGGAAGGTCAGGATATATTTTGCGCGGCTTTGTGAGATAATGATATTTTGTACAGAACTTATAAGAAGTGGTTTAAACAATTTCGAACTGGACATGTTGACTTAAATGAGGTAGGACGCCCAGGAAAACGAAAAAAAGTGCAGGATGACGAATTGGAAGAACCGCTCGAAGAAAATTCTTATCGTGCACCGTTACGACATGGGCAAGAGCTTGAAATAACACCTCAAACCATTTCTAAACTTTTAGACAAGTTAGGAAAAATTCTAAAGTAGAATCGTTGGGTCCTCTATTAACTCAAAGCTGTAGATCCCCAATAACAGTAGATTCTTTGATGTGCCATTGCTCTCCAGATTCAAGATAGAGAACTACCTGCATAAGATTGTGACGTATGACGAAATATAACACACGAAAATATCCACATCAAAGAGGTCCACTGTGTATATAGTGGGATCAACTGAGCGTCGTGCATTATGAGTTACTTCAATCTGATCAAACGATCTCTGCTAACCGTTATTAGCAGCAAATAATTCGTGATAGTTAAGCTCTGGATGAAAGAAACCTTATAATTACAAGGAAAGATATTTTGTTTCAGCGCAGGAAAAGGGAGGTTTTCTCCAGATTTGATCCGTTTGGATTTTCATTTCCTCCGATCCCTGCAACAACACCTGTTTGATAGCCACTTCATATTTTTTATCACATTAAAAACCATTAAGTTTTATTCGACAGTTGCCATAGAGATGTATAGAAATTGAGGGAGATTACTTCTAATTATGTTTGTGTTACTTTTTTCATAAATAAATGTTAACAGTAGTCAAAAAAGGCCGAAAACTAAGTTGAAGACTTAATATTTCATTTCAAAAACTCAACGTTTTATGAACAGAGCCACGAGCACTCAACGTTTTATGAGAGAGAGTAATGATCGAAAATGTGTAGTATATAACGGAGAAAATAACTCAATATAATTGCAGATGGGCAGGTTTCAAACATAGGTACTCTTATGAAAGATGGTACAAAATCATTCATAAGTGGAGTCCAAATGCCAGAAAAATAAGTTAAGGATGTCCATAAATAGGTAGACGATATCAGCAGATAATAACAGAGTTATTCTAATAAAAGATAAGTAAATAAATTACTACACATTTCATTTAGCATATACAGCTAATAGTAACAAGACAAAGGTAATATACAAAGGAAAGGAAAAATCTAAGTAATCGTAACAAAAGAAAATACAATGAAATGCCAATAATTAACACTGTTCAATTGATAAAACGCTCTATTGCTTCAAATACTAATTTAACAGTTTATTAAACACATGTACATTAGAAGCGCTTCTTATGCGGGCGGGCAAAGCATTGAAGAGGCAAACACCTTCCCAAAATAATGTCTTCTGGAGAAGAAACAAAATCATTCCAAATACTAGAAAGAGAAGTCAAGCATGTCCATAAATGGACGATATCAGCAGCCACATTGAATAGTTTTGGAGAAGGCTTTCGTTCAATATTAGACAAATGACCTGTAAAGAAGAAAATATTTAATTTAACATCAGCAACTTTCTCTTTTGGAAATATTTTGTGCTGAATCAATCTAATATGAGGCTGTGTATGAGGCGTGTCCAAATAAAGTAATGAGATGAATAAGGCGTAGTGTTCAATCGGGCAATACTGTTCGCTTCCCTTGTGGAAGGGGGCAGACCAGTATCTGATGCGTCTTCAGTACTACTTTGAACTAGTTTTGTAAAACTTCAACAACAGAGCTATGAAAACAGTGTATTGTCAAAGATCCGGCTTTTCAGGTATATAAAACAATATAATTGAAAAGGCCGTAATCAACCAGCTGAAGGCGATTCCAGTATGTGAGTTCCAGCACTGATACGAAGAATAGACAAATGGTCTCCATAACAACTGCTTTGAAGGAGACAATGTAGAGTTATACTTTTAATTGGATACAAAAATTATAAAAACTCAGTCTCATTCCTCTATTTACACACCTTCCATCAGGTTTCGTAACAACAATTGTTTTTCGGGGTGGAACTGCTAAGTCCACGCCCAACCCACCTATCCTTGAAGAGTCCTTGCTATAGTACAAACATTTTACTAAAAAATATATTAAAAACCCTCTTTGGGCGTCGTAATTTCTATGTCAGTTAGTATTTGTTGACAGTTAAAAATTATGTTTTAACTGTTTAAGAGATATATAATGAGACAACTTTACCCATTATATGTCTGTATATTATTAACCTATAACTTGCACCATATAATCTAACATCATTATCTAGCAATAAACACGATAATTTTGTTATTATTTCAGACAATTTAGAGAGCACTGTTTACGCTTAATAACTAATATTTTTGCTGATCTCACAGCCAACCCATTTAACAAAGGAAATCAATTAAAGAGACTGGTTGATGAAAATTAAAACAACCCATGCCGGACCATCACAAACGTTCGACCGGAAACAAGTGGGAGGACGAAAAAAAAAAATTTTACGAACATGGGTAATTTACATCTTTAGTGGCAGCTGAAATCGACAGACCGAAAATGGATGCCTACCTGTTCTCATGGTGATTCGATTCTGGCGGTGGTTAAAAATCGAAAAAAGGGAAATTTTTACCTTTGTTCTTTTGTGAGGTCCTCAAACAGATTAAATGAAGTCAATGTAACTGTTTGGTTATCATTTATATATTTTTATTTATCGATCTTTGATTTGATATCAATAGAACTAGAAGATTTGATTTTTGAATGGCAGTATAATATTGATAACTTTTTTAGTCCAATAATATTGGAGTGTAATATTTTTCAACTAATTTTCCACTTCGGGTTGAAAGAAAGGCATAAAAATACCAGTAACACTACTTACGACAGACAAGAATCTCAATAAATGAAGAATTCGACAGCGAAAATTGTTGCAAAAGATGGTGATTAGGAAAATACGAGAGTGAATTAAAAATAAATCAGAATTGTTTTATACATATTTATTATTTATAAAATAATACAAAAACGTATTGATCATTTTTTGACATGACATAACGCCTTCCGTGGTTAAAAACTTTATTACAACCAGTTGCGCAACGGACAGTGGAACCTGTTGCTCATTCATGGCTCTACTGACAAAAGAACTGAGTGAAACAGATCACCGAACAATTCCCACACTCCTATTACATTGCACAGCAACGACCTACACTGACAGCCCGCTCGTGATTGGCTGAGGAAAGTAAGTGTAAAATTCCGGATTATATTTGATTCACCCTCGTAATAATATTAAGACAGATGTAAAGCAGGGTGGCAGCTTTCGGTAACACACGCTGGAGTTTTGCTTCTTATAGTATTTTTTGGAGAACATGGTTTTCCATACAGTATGTAAGTTTAGTGAGTCATTTATTTCGAAAATCAGGAAATCTTAAAATTCTCCGCACATATACATGGTAGTTCAAAGAGTTGTTAATGTTTGGTTGTGCTATAAAAAATTTTGTAGGAGGGGTCGGTCTTAAACAGCTCAGGGAAATTTAGTCACCACGCAGTACTACACGGGAGAAGAGCGCATGAGAGAACAATATCTTATTCTTCGATAAGGCTAATTTCTACCTTAATGACCATTTTAATAACCAAAATGGTCGCTACTGGTGTGGAGAAAACCGTAAAAAGAAATGTGAAAGCCCTCTGCATAAGTTGAAGGTCACAGTTTGGGCTGCAATGTAGGTATCCGAAATAATCGGCTCATATTGTCTCGAAGATTACCAAGGCCGCGCAGTAACGGTGAATTCTCAACGTTATGTCGACATGCTTCAATTTTTTTTTTGACTTCTGTTATTCAATAATTTGAAGGATACACTTCACACACACTACAACAAGACGGAGCTACCTGCCACACTTCCAATATCTCTTTACTCGTCGTTCAAGCTCTTTTTCCGAAAAAATTGATTTCTCGGAGAGAAGACATACTGTGGCCACCCCGAAGCCTGGACCTGACTCCCTGTTATTTTTTTATGGAAATATCTTAAAACTCAAGTGTACCGCAACCGCCCAGCCAGGTCGGTTTCAAGAATGCCAGGACAAAAATGGAGCACATTTAGGCAATATCATCTTCAGAACATTTATTTCCAAAATTGTAAATTTTAAGAACAAATTTGTTAAAATTGACCAACTTGTTTTTTTGAATTTAATTTCAAAACGTTAATACATATAGCGGCGCGGTACGTTTTCTAATTAACTGCTACTCTAATTTTCCAGGAATTATTTTATTGCCTTTTTCGCATGGCGCATGACCGTTGTTTACACATTTACATAGTTTGTATGTATCATTATTCAAACGAAATTGGTGATTAGGAAGATTTCTTATCATTTTAGTGAGTTTAATTACGTAGTTGTATGTACATATCCTAATTTTAATATTCAATGACGCCCACAGACCAAGATTTTCTTAAAAGGAAGCGAAATGTAATGACTCGTGATACAAAAATTCAATTGTTAGACTGTCTTGCTGCAGGTAAAACGTATGCGAGTGCCGTGAAAAAGTATAAAGTGAATAAATCCACAGTAAGAATAATAAAAAAAGAGTGACTAATACATTCAGGCCAATGTTTTGTGCAGTACTAGTACCAGCAATAAAGTTAGGTGTTTCTCGCGACCTCTAACGATGGAAAGATAGCGCTGGGAATTTGGATCAAAGATCAAACAAAAAGTAGAGTACCTCTTAGCAGCCGAATTCTTCAAAAAAATAGGCGTCTTTTCGAGAATCTAAAGTGAAATGAGGAAATTCTAAGCCGGTAAGGGTTGGTTTGAAAATTTAAAAAAAGCACATTTTGCTACACAGAGTAAAAATTACTGGGGAGTCGGTTTCTGCAGATCACGACGCGGCTAATCGATATCTGACTGAATTCAAACAAGTGATTGAAAGCAAGGGTTATCAACAAGATCAGGTATTTAATGCCGATGAGACAAGTTTATTTTGGAAAAGGATGCCTTCTCGAACATTTATATTTCAAACCGAAAGATCTGCACCAGGATTTAAAGCTGCAAAAGATAGAGTTACTCATCTTTTTTGCTCTAATGCTTCAGGTAATCACATGATAAAGCTACGGCTCGTATTCAAATCTCTTAACCAACATGCTATAAAGAATTAAAAAAAAATGATCTACCGGTTTTTTTAAGAGCAAATCAAACAGGTTGCGTGACTGCAACATTATAAACTAGTTTCTGAACTGCTTCGTATTAGGCAATATTAGGCATCAAAATCGTTGGCATTCAAAGTTTTACTTCTTATTGATAATGCTCCCGGCCATTCTGAATCCTTAAGGGTTAGAAAGCTTTTTTATTTCGCCCATTGCATTGATTGATTGCAACATTGATGAAAGAAGCAGTGGATGAGTTATGGTTATCAACATTAATTTCCTGTTGGAGAAAGTTACGACCGATATGTCAGCAGTTCCTGACAAAGCAACAGAAGTTGAGGACATTGTAAAAATCTTATACCAAATTCATGGCGATGGTTTCGACGAGTTGCAACCAAGTGACATTGAAGAAGTTATAGCTTCTCACGACAATGAACTATCAGAATCAGATATGCCTGAAATTCTGGAAAATACATCGGATGTCGAAGGTAATAAAAACGATGAGAGCCCCGACGAATCACTACTAAGATTACTACTATATCCCTAATGTTAAGTAGTTTACAAAAAATTCTATTAACCGCACAACAGTAACAAGATTTGATCTGTGATTAAAACCCTTCACTAGAAAGAAAGTTTTCAAATAGTTTGAAAGAGCTACTCCAATCTTATAGAGAGATCCAAAAGGAGCACAAAAAAAATAACAGAGCCAACAATTTTATATTATTTTCGAAAGTAAGTTTTAACTTTATAACAACATTACTATGTACCTACATATTTATAATATAGAATTCATACATACATCTAGATAGTGTCTTAATTATTCACACACAATTATATACATATGTACATATTTTACATTTTTCTGTTTTCAAGTTTAACCCCAGAAAATCCCTCGCCAACCGCGGTCCTCAACCCACGCGGTTAACGAGGATATATATATATATATATATATATATATATATATATATATATATATATATATATATATATATATATATATATATATATATGTCAAAAAATTGCATAGTGGGTCACTGGAGAGAAATATTAATAGCAAAAAAGAACTTTCATCAATACTTCTTGTGGGAGCTCAAACATCAGCAAATAAGTATCGAGACCGGTTTCTACCCTTGTAGCCATCATCAGTCGGACTCGAGCTGAACGCTGGTAAGTATCTATCTGAAGGAACGATCATAACCACATACCTATAAACTGAATAGCGGGTGTAATATTTTACACCCTCTATCCTACAAATTTATATAGTATCGTGTCATCCTATGCCGTATGTTCGCAGCAATCTAGATCATGCGAAACGTACTTGCTGGCCCAGACCCGGGTAGGAAAAAAATGAACCATTTCAAATACTTCCGAATAAACCAAAAAAAAACAATAGGAGCACACAAATAAGTTAAAACCAATGTAGGAAATGAGTGTGTGACTGTGAAAAGTCAGATTTTCAAATAAAATATTGTTTTTTTTTTTCAAAAATCGGTTAATTTTGCAACGTATTCTCTCTTTAGCTCAACACACCTCTCCCAAAAATTTTCCAACTTTTTTATTCCTTCCAAAAAGTACAACTTATGGAACTCTGCAAAATAGTCCTCCGCTTCGACTATAATTTCTTCATTAGATATGAAATTCTTTCCAGCTATTTCTTCATGTTTGGAAAGAGAAAGAAGTTTGGAAGAAGAAAATGTATGAAAAAAGACAATATAGGGTGAATGCGGTATCAATTCACTGGCCATGACCTTTGCTGGGTAAAACCCACTGTTTTGATTGTTCCTTTATTTCTGATTCCGTTTCCGTTTACTCGATTCTGTTTTAAATCACACTGAACAAACGCGGCACCCATCGCGCTTTCTCATGCAGTGTTCATGTAGGATGTCTCGTACGCATTCACCCGAGATGTAGGAGAATTTTATTGACCATTCCCTAGTAATGAGATTCTCTAATAATGCAGAGGGTCACTCGTGCAGGCTCGACCACATCAAAACTCAGTACACCACTTACTACTACTTTTCACCATAATTCTGTTTCAACATTCCTTCGGTTTACGTGATTGGTTTTCTGCATCAAAATTAGTGTTTAATCAACACACGAAATCAACTTTTTTCCATGATAGTAAAAATATCGATTTTTTTGTTGTCTAGGATACAACAAAAAAAATTATATCTCTAGTCTTCAATGATTGCTAACTATGCAAGAGCCTTCAATAGTTTTATTTCAACATCTTTGGTGGTTTTTCACTTTACTAGGCGATGGTTGATAATTGATTATCTAATATTAAAATGACTCATCTAAGCTGTCTTTATCAGATTATACCACTATTTGCAGATTAAGTTCAAACCCCAAAACATTTCAAATTGAGTGATTATCTGGTTATGAATAATCACTTCTTGTTCTTTTGTTAAGTCTTAACTCGCCAATTTTAATCTTCATCCGGATTAATTCTTATTTGCATTTTATTGTTTTTACTTTGGTTGATTGATCATGAAACAATATGTGCGCAGAAAATGTTTATAATTGCATCATTGTATAATTATGTTCACGATTTAAAGAGGAAATAGTTGCAAATTATTTTAGTAATATCCTGGTTGTAAATATTTTTAATCCTGAAACTGTAGTACTGAGATACTGAGATGAATGATGTATTGTGTGTTTATTAAAATAAAAAAAGTAGAATGAGGACTGATCTAAAACTTTTTAGTCTAATACATGGATAGAGCTATTAACTGGGAAATACAGTGTTTAGAATATTTCATTATTTTTATGAACACATATGACGTTTAATTTTAGTATATAAATTAAGCCACATTTTTTAACAGCTGTTCACTGTGGACGTGTTTTGTATGTTTTTAGTGAAAAACATTAAACAGCGTAGAATCCTCGAGTATTTATTTAAAAAATGTTTCTGGTCAGGAAATTCATAACATTGTAAATGTGTAAATGTGTTCTTACGGAAAATTAAAAAATGTCTGTATCTCTTATATCAAAAAATGTCTCATATCAACCGTTTTCACTATATTTGACGCATTTTCAGCTGATCCCATTCACTATTTGGCCTGCTGTTTCGTCTCTGACTCTGCTCTTCGTTATGACATGCAGTGGTCAATCCATGCTTCATCTGCTGTTATCAAATGTTGAAGATTAGCATTTAAATAACACGCATAAAAGGGTTCATTTGAATACTTTGCTTAACTATAAAAAACGTGGCAGCCATCGAGCAGAAACCTTTTCATCCCCAAAACATCATGTGAAAACTAGTTACCATGGTATAAAACTTGCTTACCTTCAGTCGGCGATTATTTAATATGGCATTGTAGATTTTTGTTATGATTTCAATTAGACACCGTAGACTAAAAAGGAGTGTACCTTATCTTCTACAGTCACACATAGAGCCAGCTTTTAAAAATGTGAGCATCTCTAACGTTGAAGATTCGTCGAATTTGATACTAAGTCGAAATAATGATCTTCCATTTTCAAAGTAAATTGTAATATTTTGTGTTCATTTTATACGTAAATATAGCTCCAATTTTTAAGACACCTGAGTTTTTAGCTTGTTCTAAGACAAAAAAAAATATATTTTAATTTGTAAGCGAGAACCTTCTCTTGTGCTGCTAAAGGACTAAAAAATACTAAAGAGATAAATAATTAAGATAATCCATTTATCAAGAAATGGAAGAAGTTAAAAACAAAAAATAACACTAAGGACAATAACAATTAAAATGGAAACAATGTAAGATTTGTATGACTTTCACAAATTGAGTTGTTGCGTAGCATTGTCAACGAAAACTACAAAATATATTCGTACAACGCCTCTACGCCCGAGAATTTCGCTAACTTATGAATGAAAAATATCCACTTAATGATCCGTAGGCGTTTAACTCTTGCAAACAATACATCAACCAGTCGTAGCGAATCCGTCGGTACTTTTACGGTGCATTTCTAATCAACCGAATAATATTTTTAAAAAACAATAACAAAATCCATTGGATCGTGTAGAATCTTAAATTATTACACATTTATCGGTCGTTGAATGGATTCGAATCAATGATATTTTACGAGGGTGGCCTGGACAGTTTGCAGATTCAACTATGAAAAAGACCACAGTGTTGGTTCAATTTTAACAGGTCAATTTATAAAAAAAAAACATTTTTTTAAGAATTAAGCAGTAAATACGCTTGCATGTGCCGCAACTAGTTCATTTAAACAGTTTTTTTTTGATTTTATTAAAAATATTATAAATTATGTACTAAACTTAGGTGCTCGCATTTTTTACAACTCTAATGTTTATTTCTACATGACATGTAAATGTTTCGAAACAGACACAGGGGTAACATTTAACATTTTTAACAAATTTTCAAGTGTTTTAGTTGAATTTTTGTTTAATTCTTCTTCTCTGTTGTTTGATAACTCCTCAAGGGCCTTTGCCTCCCTCTAGGGCTATCTAGGTTTAAACTTTAGATAGAACGGTAACCACTCGTTTCCATAACCTCTATAATCTAGTGAAAGAGAAGGAGTGCAGCTTTTTGTATCATTGTTTTCTTGCCTCTTTCGATATCCTTGTCCACTCCTTTCTATCTCTCGCCATTCCCCATCTCCTCCTTGGTCTTCCCTCTATACTCTGTCCCAATATTTTTTTTGCCGGTCGCTGCCCATCCTCTCGATGGGACCTCACTAAGTCTGGGATATTAAAGATTGTTGACAGTTCTTCGTTCGGTCTGATTCTCCAACCTCTTTCCGTTTGAATGGGGCCATATATTTTTCTTAATATTTTCTTCTCCCAGGCACTCAACGATAATTAGTCTTTCTTTATTAGAGTCCAGGTTTCTGACCAGCATAATACTATTGGTCTAATTATTGTTGAGTATATCTTTATTGTCACATTTCTTGATGTTGATTTGGATTTTAAGATATTCTGTAGAACGAACAAACTTCTCCAGCTGTTTATTACTAGATCAACATCCACATGTTGCTTCTTTCTTTATTTTGTTGATGTCAAGTATTTAATTTTTGTTGAGTTTATTCTTAGGCCCATTCGTGACGCTTCCTTCTTAAACCGTTCAAACATCTGTTCCAGTTCTTCTTTCTTTCTACACATCATGTCAATATCATCTGCGTAAGCTAAGTAAAAAATTAGTCTTTTAGAATGTATTTCTATTTTCCTTATTATTGATTCGAGTGCAAAATTGAAGGGAGTAGTCCACAGTGGATTACCTTATCTTAGTCCTTCTGGAATTTAGAACTCTTCTGAGATTTGGTTTTGATCTTCACATTGCCTTCGGTATCATTTAAACACATTTTTGTTAAGTTTCTGTGTAAATCCCTTCTGATTAACGAGTCGTACGCTTGCTCAAAGTTTATGAATAGGTGGTGCAAGTTTTTCTGAGTACAAAGATTTGATCGACCGTCTCTTTCTGAATCCTCCTTCAAATTGCCCTACCTTTTTTGCCATTTGTACATTTAGTCACCTTTTTAGTAACTTGCTAAATATCTTGCAAGTCAAATTTAATAACTATATTCCTCTAAAGTTTTTACCTTTTGACTTATCACCTTTCTTATGTATTGGGCAAAATCTTCATTTAATAATGCTTTAATTCCGCGTTCTCAATCATTATCGATAGCCCAAACTGTCTCTTGTATACTGTACTGAAATAACCACCTCTACATCATTGAAACTACTCTCCACAATCTTCTTATTTTGAGGTTTTTCTACCACAAGCTTTAGACATTATTCGATGTGCACCAGTTGTGGTTTTCTTTCAAACATAATAATGATTTGATATAATGATACAATATAATAATTTTCATCAAAACAATAGAGAAATGTACTTAAACGTAATGTTAAATATAGTGTCTAGCAACAATCTCAGTAACATTAAATAATCAAAAGTACGTACAGTTATTAATCTACTCACATTGGTAACATTTTCTTCTTAGCAGCAATTTAACTGGTTTATTTTTGTTGTTTGTTCAATTAAAAATTTGCAAAATTAAACCTGGAAGATGTCATCGTCAAAACGATCTTGTTTAAACAACCCGAACACTTTTTGTTACATTTGTGTCAGTATGCGGTCAAAAAGTTTCAAAAACCTATATCTGAATTTATGCAAAATGCGTATTTCGCTTAATTTGAACATCAAAGAAGTTGATAAACCATGGATAACGAATGGCAAAAGAAGTTAATTGCAGTTTGGTGTGCCTATGATTTGGAGCGAATCAAAAAATTACTAGGATACTGTTATTTTTGCTTAGTCAAGGTATATTGCCTATCCCGATCGGGTATCTGCTAAAAAAAGACCTGCTTCTCAGAATTCAGAAGACGCCTCTGTTCCAATTTTTCATGGTCTGTCTTATCTTTCACATACAGAATGTAGTACATCCGAAGATAGGCAAGCTTGTGCTAGCGAAGGAAGCCATAATTTTGAAGCTACGTCGTCAAAACATCTATTTTTTAATCAAGACGCTTGAAGTGACCTAACAGAGACCTCTACCTTTCAAAAGAAGGATCAAAACTGTTGGCATACAGACTCAAAGAAAGGAATTTACTTTCTCCAGGTACTAAAATTACACGTTATGGTACTCGAGAAAAAGAACCGCTTCCGCTTCTTTGCTCAGAAAATGATGTTGTTTTTTCTAATGATGTCGGTGGTCTGTTATCAAAAATGGGTTTCTTGAACTACCAGCCAAACGAATGGACACTTTTTATAGACAATTCCAAGCAGAGTTTGAAATTTGTTTTGGTACATAATGGCAATAAGTATAGTGCGGTTACTATTGCTCATTCCACTAAATTTAAAGAGGAGTATGAAACCTTATCTGTTGTATTGGCAAAACTTAACTACCATGATCATTAGTTGGTTATATGCGTTGATTTAAAAATGGTAAACTTTTTATTGGGTCAACAAAGCGTCTACACAAAATGTTATTGTTTTCTCTGTTTGTAGGATAGCAGAGCTAAAAGCAAGCATTGGATTAAAACAAACTGGCCTGAAAGAAAATACTTGACAGTTGAGAAACAAAATATCATAAATACAGCGTTAGTTACTAGAGAGAAAATAATTTTGCCTCCATTGCACATACAATTGAAACTAATACAAATCTATGTCAAAGCATTGGATACAAATAGTTCCTGTTTCAATTATATATCGATTTCCTGGTTTGAGTAAAGAGAAATTTAAGGCTAGCATTTTCGATGGACGATGGCAAATTAGATTTTTAATGAAAGATAATAATTTCGTGCATTCAATGAATGATTTAGAGTCATTAGCCTGGGTTTCTTTCGTCAATATAAAAAAATCCGTTAATGTAAAAAATAAGTCCGAAAACTATTGCGAATTGGTGCAAACCATGCTGGAAAATTTCAGAAAACTTGAATGTAACATGAGCATCAAAGTTCACTAAGAAGCTTTGTCCATGTTTAATAATGTAACAAAAGGTAAAAAATATGAAATAATCGAATTTTTTCGACACCTATCATCTCGAAAACTATACATACATTTCAAAAAATATTTGTAACATTAGAAACGGCATAACGAGCATATTCAAAAACAGTTTGTCTTTCCAGCACCAAATCCACTGTAGACCTGTGTAATCGACGCGCGTTTCGTTAACCATGTTGGCACTATCAAGAGAAAATTTATTTCGAAAACATTATTAATTATTGTAATTATTTTATTAATAATAATAATTAATAATTTAATAATTATTAGTACATTGGCTAATTAATAATTAATAATTGTATATTATTACTCTTTAAATTGACTTAAAATTAATTGAATTAATTAATTAAACTAAAAAACTAAATTATAGTATTTACTAAAAATTTACTAAACACTAAATTATACTATTAATATGAAAACCTAAATGAAGAATGTAATACACAGCCGTTCATCAGATATTGTTCAATAAACTGAGAATGAAGAAAATCTGAACGAAAATCGTTCTGCAGAACCTTTCGCAGGATTAAAAGGACAATAGGAGAGAAACATGTCTTGACTTTTTGAGGCGTATTAAAAATGGTCTTCATTTTCTGGAACGTGTCATTACTAGTGCCGATGGATTTTTGAATACGACCCGAAAACGACGCGCCAGAGCAGGAATGGTACCCCTCAATCTTGAGCAAATCAAATCAATCCTGAGCAATCAAAATTAAATTCAAATTAAGCAAATCAAAGATCAAAAGCATGCTGATTTTCTTTTTTGATAGCTAGGGGATCGTTTATAAAGAATTTATACCTCAAAGCTAAATAGTAAACCAGCATTGACCGAGGGGTTCTTAAAATTTTTACCTAGGGGTTCTTAAAAGACTTGCAAAAAGGATCATTCGTGTAAAACCTAACATCAAGAATACCTATGTGAATTTTTGGCAAGTAAAAAGATCGATGTGGCTCCGCAGCTCCCTTATTCACCAGGCTTGATTTTAGGATATTGGAGATTATTGAAAAGGGCGTAACTGACTAGCTGAAGGTAATTTCAGTACTGCTAAGAAGAGTGGACAAGCCGTCTCCAACGCTGTGTGGTTTCTCAAGATAACTATTTCCAAGGAGACATCGAAGAATTGAGACTTGTTGAATTGCAATTTCAGTCTCATTACTTTATCCACACATACCTCGTATGATGTACATAAGTCTAAGAAAATAAAAAGCCCAAATCTGCAATATGTCTTGTTTAATCACAACAGAATGGAAACTGTCTTGAAGCACTCTTTGTATAAAACAATATTTGCAGATTAAAAATATTGGTATAAAAACACCTGAGCACACACCTGTCCACAGCATTTTAATCAAAATTAAACTATACAAGATTAAAAATTAACTATATCAAAGATTATGAAACTATAATTTGAGATCATAAGTTCGAAATTATCAATGTAAAACACAGATTTTGTTTGTTTTATTAGGGTAAAAACTTTTCAAATCAAACTGGTATGTGTACTGTTTCACGCTGTCAATACTTTCTATTCCGCGCAGAAAAAGGAGCGTTCCAATTTTACGACAGGAAATTAACCGAGTAGAGGTTGTAAAAATCCAAACGTTCCACATTTCATATATTGGCAATGACCTACCATAAACAGCCTGTGCTGACAGATCATTCCAGGTCGTTTTAAACATTAAATCAAGCGTACTACAATTGGGAAAAAACAGTCATTTTTAAGAAAAATACTTTTTCATACAATTTTAATTGTCAACTAATTTATCTTAATTACATTATACCTTGATGCTAAATAACTGTTATTAAATTAACATGGAGTAACATAAAATAAAATAATAAAAATATACACTCAGTACCAAAATATTAGACACACTTGAACAATAACAAGACCAACAAGAAATATATATTTTTTTATGCCTAGGATATCTATCAATGCTTTTTTCAATTCAATACATTTAAGTATGGGTGTTCTAAAATTATTATACAAGGATTGGTTACTGTATATTTTCAGTCTGTATATTGTCAGTCTGCGGTTGAGTTAGGTTCCAGGAAAATCCACTAGATGTCATAAATATTGCCTGTCTCGTAACTGAAGTGGCCTTCAACGCTTGAACTAGAGTTGAGATTAGATGCGAATTCTCGCCGCGCAGAGTAAATCGAAGTTGGCCTCGCGTGATATTTGTATTTAGGAAAGAGTTGTTATGAAGTTACTGATTGCTATAGATTGCTGTATTTGTGTTGTTGAATAGAAATAAAATGAGTGCAAGTAGAAGAAGTTGTGTAAATCATCTTGATGTGTTTTGTTACTTATGTGGATAATACAGGTTAAAAGAAATCAGAAAAACTATTACTAACTTTGTAAAGTTTGTAAAGAGAGCTTATCTTGGATACTTTGGTGTTAGGCTTGGTAATCAAGATAAAACCAGGGCAGCGCATCTGGTTTGTAAAACATGTACAGAACAATTACGACAGTGTACTATCGGGAAAAGAAAAAGTCAAAAATTCGGCTGTTTACAAAAAATCGATAGTTTGTAGAGAACCCAAAAACCGCTTCGATGACTGTTACTTTTACCTACTAAATATTACTGTAATCGATCGAAACAACCGTAGCAAGTGGACTTTAGTCTGACTGACTGATTTAGTCTTTGCAAGACGCCCGGTCCGTCACTCAGAGGAAGTGCCGATGCCAATGTTTGAAAATTTACCAAAGTTCTGTGAGGACGAGTATTGTCCCTCTGGTCACCATTCAGATACTAATGATGGTGACAGTGATAATGAGGGGATGTCACCAAGTCCTCACTGTTTCAAACAGGATGAGTTAAATGACCTCACCAGAGATCTCAACTTGTTAAAAGAAGCTTCTGAATTACTGGCTTCCAGGTTAAACAACAAAAATTTATTGGAACGAACCAAAATTACCTTTTACAGGACACGAGAAAGGGATCTTCTACTATTCTTCTCTCAAGAAGACAATTTTGTATTTTGTCATGAAATTAGAGGACTCCTGGAAAAAATGGGTCTTCCTGAATTTTTCAGATAATTGGCGCCTATTTACTGACAGCCCAAAGCGAAGTTTAAAATATGTCCTTCTACATAATGGGAACAAATATGGTTCAGAACCAATTGCTCACTAAACGAAAATGAAAGAAGAATATGACACCATAGTATAGCCTTTTATGGAGAAGATAACGTATCATGAACATCAATGGGTGATTTGTGTGGGCTTAAAATCACCAAATAAGTCATATACATACCAAATATCATACCAAATATCACACCAAATATTTTTGCTTCTTGTACCTCTTAGATAGCAGAGACAAAACACAACACACCACTGGGTTAGAAAAGAGTGGCCTAAGAAAGAAAACATGGATGTTGGGCAAAAGAAAGTCATTAACGACCCCTTAGCTGGAAAAAAATCATTTTTCCTCCACTGCCTATCAAGCAGGGCCTAATGAAGCAGTTTGTAAAGGCTCTTGATAAGAATGGATCACGTTTTGCTTATATAGTAAAAAATGCCTCAGTTGAGTACGGAAAAAATTAAAGCAGGAATATTTGGCGGCCTTCGTAAATTCGATAAATGAGGCTGAGCGAAAAGCCTGGACTTCATTTGTCGCAGTTGTCGAAAATTTTCTGGGCAAACGTAAAGCTGAACACTATGTTGAACTGGTTTAACAGTTTCAGATCCCTTGGATGTAACATGAGCATTAAGGTGCACTATTTACTCAGCCACTTAGAACGTTTTCCTCAAAATTTAGAAGACACCAGTTAGGAACAAGGTGAAAGAATTCACCAGGATATTAAAACTATGAAGGGCCGCCACCAAGTAAGACAGGATACGCACATGATGGCAGATTACTGCAGGAGTTTAAAAAGGGGCTATTCCAAAATACATTCAAGAATGTCACGGAAAAGAAGCTTCTAAGGTTTTTAGTGACTAGTTGGTCATCGATGACTTTTTCCTATATCTTTGTATATAGTAATATTTGTCGAAGCTAATTTGACAAACTAAAAGAAAATATGAAAACAATCAAAGTAATGAAATAGAAAAAGATTTCCAAAAAAATAACACCTGAAATTTTACAAAACATTTAAAAATAAATTAACAGGCTAGCAACCCCAAATCCTTTACTTCCAAAAGGAAAACGGACAATTAGCTCTAAATAACAAAGACAATTGCAAAGAACTTGCAAAATATTTTGAACAACTACTAAACTGTCCTGGGCCCTTGGACAGATTACCAACACTAAACCCTAAACAAAGAAACCCAGATTCATTACCACCCAATGAAGATGAAATAATTAGGCAAATCAAGCGGCTTAAAAATAACAAAGCTTCTGGTGAAGATGAAATCACTGCTGAACTTTTGAAATCCGCTGGTCCAGGTAAAATCAAGGAAATAACCAAAATTCTACAAGAAGTTTGGCGAATCGAACGGATTCCGGAAGATTGGAAAGATGCTCTAATCCATCCACTACATAAGAAAGCCGATAGAACGGATGTAAACAACTACAGAGGGATATCTCTTATCGCTTAAAACTGGTAAATATCAAGCAGGTTTTCGACCGGGCAGATCCTGTCGATCTAAAGTTGATCCTAAGACATCAAAAACTATACAATAAAAATCTCGTCTGTACATTTGTCGATTTCAAAAAAGCATATGATTCTATTGACCGCGAATCTTTATTCCAGATCTTGAAAGAACAAGGACTAAATCTGAAAACGCTGGAAATTATTAAAGCAACACTAACTAATACAAGGTCAAAAGTTAAATTCATGGGTGACATCTCAGAGCCCTTCAAAATTAAAACTAGAGTGAAACAAGAGGATGGACTCTCGTCACTCTTATTTAACTGTGTTCTAGAAAAAGTAATACAGAAGTGGCGCGAAAAAAAGTCGGCCCTGAATATTGACCAGCCCATTAAACCGGGTAGAACCAACATCAAAATTGACTGTCTGGGATTTGCTGATGATATAGCAATTTTGACTCAAGATATATTAACGACACAAAAACAGATTGAAATCCTAAAAGAAACAGCAGAAAAGGTAGGACTCGAAATTTCCTTTGAAAAGACACAATACATGACCTGCAACAGACTAAGAACACCATTTCTAAAAACAAAATATGGTAACATCAGACGAGTCTGCCAATTTAAATATTTGGGAAAAATAATCATGGAAAACGGGTTGAAACGGCCAATAAGGGAAGATGTCAAAAAATGGAAACTGCATTGAGACTTAGACAAAATATTTACAACAAAAAATGCATATCTAAACACACAAAACTGAGACATTACAACACAGTTATTAAGTCAGAATGTCTATATAGGGCAGAAACGCTCATTTTGAATAGAAAGAGAGACATCGAGGGGATTGAAAAGAAGGAAAGAAAAATCATAAGAAAAATCTTAGCCCCCAAATAAATAAATAGCACAACATACCGACTTCGAGAAAATCAAAAAATCAAACAATAAACAGATATACATAGCGATATGAGAAAAAGAAGACTTAAGTCTTACGGACACATAAAACGGATGAATCCGAGTACGCTAACTAGACAAATAGTCGAATTTTATGAAAATAAAAGTAGAGCTAAAGCAGAAATAATTATATGGATTATTGCAATTAAAGAGGACCTAAGATCAGCAAATATTACACAAAGCAAAAGTCAGGATAGAGGCTGTTTCAGACACAAGGTTAACGTTTGGGAGGTGGGCCAGAGAAAAAATTTTGGAAGACAACTTAGTCTGACGAAAGGAAAAAAGTTCATAGCGAATGAATGAAATCTGTATGGGCGCAAACGAGGGCTAACAACCTCACCTCTAACTGTACTTCGCGTGGTTCACCAGAGCTCAAACGTGAATAATCAATAATAATAATATTTGTATAATATAATAAAAAAAATCCGTGTTTACTTTTCTTATTGATCCATGAATTTAACTTAAAATAGTGTAACGTATATTTTGCCATATTTGAATGTCATATTTGAATGCAGGGCATCAAATTCGTATGAAATCAGTTCCAAATACTCTGCCACCAAAACAACTATTCGCACGTGTTATCTTTTAAGACCTTTCAAAATAACATTAATATGAAGACTGCAGTAAAATTAATTTACTTGTCGTAAGTTAAACTGAAGACGTTTTTCAAGAAAAAAAATCTTAATATTTTAATATTTTTAAGAGATTTTGGATGCATAAAAATATTAGGCATACCCTAAGTTTTACAGAAAAGAGGAAAGTTAACAAGATAAACACATAAACAAACATATTTTAATAATTTGTGGTCTCTCCATCGCATTTTATAAAATCAAAAATTCTTTTTGGTTTACTTTGGTAATTATTTGTTGTGGAATATTATTCCCATGAAACCTGTACAGCACTTTTCAAATATTCCATATTTGTAAATTGCCTTGATTGACTATAAAACCGTCTTGAAAGTATCCTCCAGACATTTTCAATAATATTTAAATCTGGAGAGACAGCAGGCCAGTCCAATTTTGAAATATTATTTTACTCGAACCAATCCGTAATAATTTTTGCCGAATGACTGGGAACATTATCTTCTTAAAACAACACTGGCGAAAGTCTAGCTTCATATCATTAAAAGTTATCTTTTGTTGTACTAATACATTTTTATATTCTTAGGAGTTAACTCGATGAGAAAGAAACACTAAGTTACTTTATTTTAGCCAATAGTCACCCAAACCATGACACTTTCTCCTCCTATTTGTCGTCCTAATAAAAAAAATTCCTTCTTCACCCAAACTGAATTTTTCTTCGTCAGAAACCATTCGGACTAATTTGTAATTTAATGTAGGTTCCCTTTTCAATTTTTTTCTTACAATATTTTCGAACTTTTTAATAATATTTGGACATTCCTAACTCTTGTTTGCAATTAAGCTTCCCCAGTAATTGCTCTTGAAGTCTTAATAGATTTCAATGCAATTCTCAGAATAAGTTGTTTTTCTCTTGCCTACTTATAACTCATCCTATCTGCGTATAACGAAAAAAATTAATCGTATTTATTTTTTGAAAAACACTTATTTTTTGTCCCACAATAAGTCATCATTTTTTTCTACACAAATCCACAAGATTAAAGTGACGAATAACTGAACTAAACTGATAAATTGTGATAAAACCTCTAGAGGATTAAGAAATCTTAAATATAAACGAGTTTATCCATTTTGACGCCCAAAAAAGTAAATATTTATTAAAAATTCTTTTATATTATGATCAAGGTTAATTAAACTTGTTCCAATATTTTAACTTGTATTTGAAATAAACAAAAAAATACTAAAACGATATATATATATATATATATATATATATATATATATATATATATATATATATATATATATATATATATATATATATATATATATGTATATATATATATATATATATATATATATATATATATATATATATTTTATACAAGGAGAAATGTAGGTACAAAATCCTGATGGGTGATTTTAATGCCAGAATTGGAACAACAAGAACAGACGAAAATGCAACTGGCCCATATGGAACTGATGAGCGAGACAATAGAGGTGACAGATTAGTTGATTTTGCTGAAGGACAAGAACTATATATTATGAATTCATTCTATAAGAAAAATATCAGCAGAAAATGGACATGGAAAAGTCCATCTGGGCTCACAAGCGAAATTGACTACATCATGACCAACGATAAAACAATATTTACCAATTGTACTGTCCTTAACAATTTTAATGTTGGAAGTGACCACCGAATTGTACGAGCAAGGGTTCGGATTGACTGTCGAAAAGAGCGCGAAAAAATGGTAAGATCAAAGAAGGGCAAGGTGGATTCTGGAAAACTGCTGGAGAGAGGAAGCGATTTTGAGATTGCTTTGTCAAACCGGTTTGCTGCGTTACAAGATCCAGAGGAGGTGGAAATATCAGTTCAATATGAAGAAATCGCCAACAATGTACTTCAAACGGCTGCTTCAATAGCACCAGAGGAAAAATCTCTCAAACAAACAAAAATCTCCAGTGAGACCATTGATTTAATGAAGAAACGGCGAGCAATGAGATATGTAGGTAGTCCTTTTGGCAGGGTCGAGTACACTGAGCTCTGCAAAACTATAAGAAAACGTATCAGAGAGGACACGCGCCGATTCAATATGCAGCTAGTGCAAAAATCCCTGGAAGAAAACAAAGGAATTAACAAAGCTAAACAGAAGCTGAGAAACAAAAGAACGCAAATATATGCTTTAAAGCGTGAGGATAGCACAGTGTGCAGGACGCGTACCCAAATGTTAGAGATTGTCAGAAGGTTTTATTCCCAGTTATATGAAGATCAGAGCCAGTCAGGGACAGCAATACCCACGGAAGAACAATATATAATACCAGATATCCTAGTGGAGGAAGTGACAAATGCTATAGAATTGATGAAGAACGGCAAGGCTCCAGGAAAGGATAGTGTAACTGTCGAAATGCTAAAAGCTGGTGGTCGGACGTTACATAAAACACTGGCAAAATTATACTCAAAATGCCTCAAAGAACAAAAAGTACCTGACTTATGGAAAAATGCAGAAGTGATCCTTTTACATAAAAAAGGAGCACAGGAAGATTTAAAGAACTACCGTCCAATAAGCCTCCTATCAGTGATGTACAAAGTTTTCACTAAGATAATTTCTAAAAGAATATTAAAAAAACTGAATGACGCACAACCAAGAGAACAAGCAGGATTCAGAAGTGGATTCAGTACAATGGATCACATCCAGGTTGTACAGCAGGTCATAGAAAGGCACAACGAATACACCATGCCACTGTGTTTGGCTTTTATCGACTACGAAAAAGCATTTGATTCCATCTCAAAGCATGCGATAATGGATGCACTGCTTAGCCAAGGTGTAGAGAGAGCCTATGTAAACCTATTAGAATCGATATATGATGGAGCTACAGCCACAATTCACCTTGATGATCTTGAAGTGGGAATTAATATAGAACGAGGTGTACGGCAGGGTGACGCAATATCGCCTATTCTTTTCTCGGCTGGCCTTGAAGAAGTATTCCGTAAACTGGATTGGGAACAGGATGGGGTAAAGATCAATGGTGCAAACTTAAACCATCTTAGATATGCAGATGATATTATTCTCATTTCACAAGACCCAGAGGAGCTGCAAAGACGCATACAAGAACTGCAAAGGGCTGGCGAACCATTTGGCTTGAAAATAAACCTGAAAAAGAGTCAGGTTATGTTCAATAACTTCGCTCAGGACAGAAGAATTTCAGTTTTAGGAAGGGATTTAGAGATTGTGGACAGCTTTGTATATCTTGGGTAGAGGATTTCCATGGAGGGGAATACCGCCCGGGAGGTGGAACGGCGTGTTAAATGTGGCTGGCAGGCATTTGGTAGGCTCAACATAGTGTTTAAGAGCAGACTCCCACTTTGCCTGAAAAGAAAAGTATTCGATCAGTGCGTTCTACCCGTTATGACATACGGAAGTGAAACCTGGACACTCACATCGCAATCAATTCAAAAACTTCGGGTGGCACAGAGGGGAATGGAAAGATGTATGCTTAGCATTACAAGACGAGACAGAAAGTCCTGCGCATGGATCAGGGAACAAACAAAAGTCTGTGACATCATTGGAAGAGTAAAACAGTTGAAATGGAGATGGGCAGGCCATATAGCGAGGCGATGGGACGACAGATGGACCAAGACAATCCTGGAGTGGATACCGCTTGATCGCAAACGTCCGCGAAGAAGACCGAAAGCACGATGGACTGATGACATCGTTAAATATATTAGACCCGAGTGGCAGAGGAAAGCCCAGGACCGTGAAGGTTGGAAGCATGCTGAAGAGGCCTTCATCCTGCAGTGGATCGATACGGGCTGATGATGATGATGATGATGATATATATGTATATATATATGATGATGATGATGATGATGATGATGTATATATATATATATATATATATATATATATATATATATATATATATATATATATATATATATATATATATATGATATATATATGATGATATATATATATATATATATATATATATATATATATATATATATATATATATATATATATATATATATATAAATATATATATATATATAAATATATATATATAAATATATATATATATATATATATATATATATATATATATATATATATATATATATATATATATATATATATATATATATATATATATATATATATATATATATATATATATATATATATATATATATATATATATATATATATATATATATATTTTTGATAACTCTAAGGTGTGTCTAATATTTCAACACTGAGTGTAGCTTAACCCATCGCGTCAAGTGATATTTGTGTCTATGCCTTTACGACATTCTTCTCAAGCTGACAAATTTTAACTTTTCTTAGTTTTTAATAAATGATCCATCTTATTCCATATCCTTCCCCTCTAATCATGTGTCACCCTACTTTAGACATAGGCATAGGTCATTTTTGACAGCAATCTTTATTCTGTATTTTTTGCTACTAGTTTAGTCCACCATTCCTTTAAGACCATCTTCTCGTTCTGTCGCCACTCCATGATCTCACATCTTTGATAATCGAATTATATTTCTTCTCACACACAATTTTGTGATACATTTCTCAGCATTCACAACTTTAGTTTTGCGAAGTTTCAAATGCGTGTCTGTAGCTGTTTTTTTGTAACGATCGAATAAGGTAAACAAGTTCAGACATAGTGTGAAAAATTAATAAAACCGAAGTTCGAGCTGTCATAAAGTACTTTAACCCCGGGGAACAAAAGTTCACAACATCGTATTAAATGGTAGTTGACTGAAGGTATGTGAGCTTGCTCATTGCTTGACATTGTAAACACCATATGACAGATCATATCAACTATTTTAGGCGACTTTTTGGGTAAAAAAACTTTCCACTCGACGAATGTCGCGTTTGTAAATAGTCGACCAAACACGCATTCAAATAAACACTTCTCAAAAGTGTTTAGCACTATTTAAATATGACTCTAATCTTTTTCGACGTTTTAAAACAGTAGATGAAATAAGAATTCGCAGTCCAAACAGTGGGTGGAAGCAGAAAGTGCATTAAAGAAAGCCAAAGTGGTTCCATCTGCAGGAAAAGTAGCCACTAAGGTTTTCTAGGAATCGTGTTGTAGTGCTCATAGACTACCTGGGATGATCTAACTACAGGGTGACCACCAGGAGGTATTATATTTAACGAGTGAACGGAATGTCATGCCATCAGATCCTGGAGCTTTTCTGAAGGTGAATTTACAATTGATAGCCAGAATTGGCTTCGGAACTATGTGATGGAGAAAAGCTCCGAAACCAAATGTGATAATTGAGTGATTCCTTTAAGTCGCTAAATGAAGCATACATAGCCTAGCAGTACTGTAGTATTGTATTATCCCATAAAAAGATAAAAGCACTAAATTAATATGAATCATTTATTCTACGAACCTCCAAATTATAAAAATTAGCTATTATTTTCATTCTGAACCTTAAACGAAATCTGGAGATT
Source organism: Cosmopolites sordidus (assembly GCA_031761425.1). Lineage (NCBI taxonomy): Eukaryota > Metazoa > Arthropoda > Insecta > Coleoptera > Curculionidae > Cosmopolites > Cosmopolites sordidus. The sequence continues at coordinate 979,650 of JARFXV010000339.1, read as the reverse complement.
GTTTATCTATAAATTCAGTACATTTGAATACGCTATTGTATAATTTTTACGTCATCAACCAGTTTTCAAAGTGTTTTGAGTGTTATTTTAACGATGGATCGTAATTGCGATACTTAGTGAGTAAGAAAAACGAAGAATTCTTGCATTGAAAAAAGGGGATTTTCTAATCGTGAAATGGCCTGGAAGATTCCATTCGTCGCAGTACGAAGTAACGAAAAAAATAATAATCTAGGAACTATATTTTTCTCACTTAATTTCTCAGTCTACTTAAAGCAAAATTGTATTTTGTATTTTGTATATATATATATATATATATATATATATATATATATATATATATATATATATATATATATATATTAAGTATTAAGGCACCCTTAGAAAAACCCGCCATTCCGCCAAAATGGCACCACCCCGCCAAAAACGATCGTAATTCGGGGCAAATATTTATTCTTATCGGTTACAAAGGAGCTTAAAATAAGGGTTTTATGACTTATTAAACGGGTAATTTTATTACCTCTCTGCCTGTCGGCGATTTCATACTACCGCGTCTTAGTTCTATAGAGATATTGCGAGAGTAAACTTAGTAGAAAATTGCGTCAGTTGTTTTATCTCGTGCGAGATATTTTTTCATTTATTCGTGGCTGCTTAATGACGCACGAATGCCAGAATGCCTAAAAACCCCTGAATTGACTGTGCCGGAACGTAGCCAGATCGTGCTGTTAAGCCAGCAAGAATTTTCGCAAGTTGTAACTGCGACAAAAATGAATAGTTCGAGATGTGCTGTGCAAACCACCTGAAAAGGTATAAGGAGACGGGATCCTACGAAAAGTAAGCGAAAGCAGGAAGAAAACGGCCTACAAGATCTATATTTAGAGCAACTCGCTTTACAAGATCGACGCAAATCTAGGGATTAACGCTTTATTCGCTCAACAGAGAGTTTCACTTTTCGCTAGTACAGTAAGAAGACGTCTCAAGGGCGCTGATTTACACAGGAGAGTAGCTAGACGAAAGCCTTACTTGACAGAGGCCCACAAGAAAAGCCATCTAGCAGGGGCCAAAAATATAGAGGTATGTTTCTCAGTTACTTTATTTTCTTTTTTGCAGATACAGATAAACGTTTAAAAGGTGATTAAAGCTGATGGTGGATCAATAAAAATATAAAATTTGTTATCGATAAATGATATTTATGATAGTAATATACTTATAAAGTTATTAACTCAAAATTATCAGTGCCTCTATCTTTCTGTCGGGGAGTGTACTAAATGAATGCAGTTTTCAGAATCAAATTGAGAAATTATAGAACACTTGTTTTTTATTTAAATCTACTAATTTCAGTTAATCTAAACCTAGATAAACACGTAGGAAGAATATAGCAATGGACTGAAAAAGAAATACGATATTTACAATCAAAAACCTACTATTTTCATTGAGATTTTCTATTCTGAAACAAAATCAGCGACCGTTCCGATATATAGAAACAATACACAGTAAAGTTGTCAATATTAAGAATTTAACGACCTACTGGTAGTTTTATGGTCTCCACCCGCATGTCCTTTTTACATTAAATTACGATTTTTATTTTCATGTTCGGATCTGTAGGCGAGCACAAACGGAATTTTTTGAAATAATCTGGCGGCGTAAACGTTGATTTACAATAATGATATAAACATCCTGCGCGGGCAAAATATATGTTCAAAATCGTTTATTATATGAACTAAAAATAGCGCAACTCTTTCGGGAATTATTAAATAAAATATGTAGGCGCTAAAACATTTATACAATGGATTCGTTTGGAAAGGATTTTTGAAAAATTAAGATGTTGCATGCGCCGATGATGGATTGGTCGATATTTATTTATGATGGAAATTTTTTATTGAAAAAATATTGTTTGGTTTTTATCGGAATGATAAGGTACTTGTTTCATATTCATGAGCAGATTGGCTAAATATTACATTGTTGGAAACTGTTGTAAAAATCAAAGTAACATTATCGGGGCTAGTTCATTTAAATAATGCGGTGGTAATATATGGGGTTTTTCAATAAAGGCGAGTCCACGTTGAAATGGAATAAAACATGGAATGGAAAACATGGAAAACATGGAAAATGGAATGGAAAAAAGTTCTATGTGAGCTATTAACGATTTTTTTTTAAAAGGCCCATGCATGCCATTCCCATGCGGAATATAACATCATTCAAATGTCCGCCGCGGCTTCTCCCGGTGGCACGGATCCGAGTGGTCCAATTTTCAATGATTCTGCGGCATCTGTCGATTGCGGCTTATTGGTATAGACCTGCGACTTCAGAAAACCCCAAAAGAAAAAGTTTAGCAGGGTCAAATCACACGATTTTGATGGCCAATTCATGTCACTTCTGCGAGAGGTAACCATACCCTCAAATCGTTCATGTAGAATGTCCATCGTCGCGTCTGCTGTGTGGCACGTAGCGCCGTCCTGCTGAACCACATGTCGTCCGCATCCATATCGTTCAATTTGGTCCAAAAGAAATCGCTTATCATCCTTCTGTAACGCTCGCCGTTGACGGTGATGGCCTCACCAACGTCGTTTTTTGAAAAATTACGGACCAATGACGCCGCCGGCCCAAAATCCGCACCAAACAGTAACTTTTTGTGGATGCATTAATACCTGGTGAACTTCGTGTGGGTTGGCGTGGCCCCATATAAGGCAAAAGAGCCTCGTCGCTAAAGATGTTTTTTCGGCCAAAATTGGGGTCCTCTTCCAAACGCTCCGAAGCCCAGTCAGCGAACAAACGGCGTTGTCTATGATCATTAACTTTGAGCTCCTGGGTAAGTTGCATCTTGTACGGATGCAGGCCCCGAAGCAAAATTACGTACGGATGTTGGCTGATTGTTTACCGAACTGGTCGTCTCTAATTTGGTCACGAAACGTTGGAGAGTAGACTTTGAAGGGCCATCGCGTCTACCGTAAAATGGACGCAACGCGCGCAACGTTTGCACTACCGAACTCATTTTGATAATAAAGTTTTATCATTTGGGCGTGCTGTTCAACCGTATAATTTGTCATGGTGATTTGGTATCAATGACTGAATAATAAACAACAGGTTAGACAGACTCCGCCAAAACAACATGACCGCCACAGACAAAAACAATATATAAGGTGGTCTATAAGATTAAATTTAGGTCCTAGAAATCGTATAAGTCGTACCAGTATAAGTATAAGAAATCGTATAAATCGTATAAGTAGTTATATCGGATATACCAAACTCACAGAAATTTACCATAAAATATCAAATTAACTGTTTTTGATTTTCCGATCTACGTCTCGCTGGCCATGTTAACATCCTCAGGAGATGATTTAATCTAATTATAAAACGAAACTATATATATTCTATTTATATGGCATTCTTACACAATAAAGCGTGTACACACTGTGAACTCTGAATAACTTTTCAGACTACTGCTTTATCTCTGGCAAATAGTGATGAATCCATGTTTCATCTACTTTTATAAAAGGTTGAAGAAACTCAGCAAAATCGCGTTTAAATACGTTTAAACACTCATGAGAAGTGTTCATGAGTCTTTGGTCGAAATAGTGTAAAATGTATGGACATGGTGTTTCGAGATGTTTACAATGTCAGCAAGTTCGCATATCTTCAGTCGGAGATCACTTAACACGACATTGTAGATTTTTTGACGATTTTGTTGGTGGTCGAAGTTTTTGGGCGTCCCGAGCATACGTTATCTTCAATGGATGTACAACCACGTTTAGTACGTTCAGTACCCCACTTGTTTGCCATCGAAAACACAAAGAAAAAATCATTTAAAGTGGAATCTAAACATTTTTGAATATCCATGGGGTTAAACCGCCTCAAAACCAAATACTTTATAACAGCTTGCATTTCAGTCTTATATATTTTTCAAAAAACGTGAAAACTTGCTTGCTTTACTCAATCGTTACTAAGAAGCAACTAAAGACACTCGTCTGAAACTTCATTGCACGCCGGCTAACGAATCATACTTGATTAATATCATAGTTATTTATTCATACTTTGTGTTAGGCCAAGAACTTTTTAAAAGTTCTTGCCTAACAACTGGCTCTTCATAGCTCTCATAGTCTTGACTATACAGACCTTCTATACAAAAACAAATAAATTACCCTTTATTTGTTTTTGTTTTTTTAGTGTGTCTGAACTTTCGATAGGGATCGTTGTTAAATGAACTGTAAGTTTGCGTGCAAGTCTGTAAATGTGTGTCTCAATAGTCTGACAAATCACCAGGGAACTAAAATCAGAGCAACGCTTGCAAATTGTCAAAATATATTATCAAAATTAGTGTGTACACGCAAAACTTATAGAGCATTTCATGAATTTGACATTCGTGATGTATTCGCCGATTTATCGACAAATTTCGAACGCATTTCACGCTGCTCGATATTAAAACAAAAAACGGTGCGTTCCGAAGAAAACATCACTCGCTGCTATTGCTGGCAGTGTTTTATCAATTCCTTAATCGGCATAGTTACAGAGCGATGATCAATGATTATTTCATTCCGAATTTGAATGGTATTGATCTAGAAGAGATGTGGTTCTAACAGGACGACTCCACATGTCATACATCCAATGCAACAATCGATTTATTGGGGGAACAATTCACCGAGAAAATTATTTCGAGGAACGAACCTGTTAATTGACCACCAACGTCATGTGATTTAAGATTTTTAGTGGTCCTGTTTTGGTTGTCATTTGACTTGTTTTTTTATTGTGTTTTTTAATGAAATGATGTGCTATAAAGTCCAATTTTTTTGTATTAGAAGTTTTTACAAGAACTACTGTTATTGATTATTTTGTCACCGGTAAGTATTTATAAAGTTTTATTTCCTTCAATAATTCTAATCTAACCAAAGACATTTTATTACAAACATTTAATAAAAATGGAATTTATTTTGGCAAATTCTAAAAACATACTGAAAGATAAATAACCGTTTCAAAATAATAACGTAAATATAGAAGTGTGAACTTTTAGGGTATCTATTTTAAGATATTTAATTAAACATTTTGTGTGATTTCAGATGTCAGAAAAACACTGAAATCGCAAGCCCAACAATTTGTGCTCAATGGTTATGAGTATTTTGAAGTGGAAAAAAAGGAATGAGGACCTTTAGAGCCACTTTTAATCATTCAAGAGTTAAAGCATACTTAGTTTGATTACGTTTTACTTATTTTGCATTATCACATCGAAATATTTTTTTGAGTTGCAGCAGCATTAAAAATACTAAGGGAAACGTGTATTCTATTAAGAAAATAAAGTAACATAATCCAGTTATTTCTTGTCCTGGAACAAGCAGACCTCGTGTAAAGACCAAAACAACAGATTCAGGCCGAGACCGCACTATGGGGAAACCGCCGTGGTTTTTAACCGCGTGATTTTGTGAGTTAAGAAAACTAGTTTTTTCCCGGGACTGATTCTAAAACCGTGAAATATGGCTCGTAGGTAAAAACCGCGCCACACTTTGTAACCAATAGAGCTTAGTTTCTTTCTTTTTTATTTCTTAGTATTTGAGCAACAATACCTACTGTTCTCTTGAAATTCAGCTTCAAACTGTGAAAAGCACAGGCAGTTTCGCGGTTTTTAACCGCAGTGTGCGTCTCAAACGGTTTCGCGGTTAACTGCTCGCTGGAAAAAACCGTAGTGCCGCCTAAATGTTTATATAATTTTATGATATGTTTGTAATAAATGTGTAATGCAACTGTTTATATATGCAACATTTTCATCATATAAAAATAACAATGTTTACAGAGTAGATAAAATAATGGTTTTGACTAATAACAAAATAATTTCATTCTTGGTTTGACCAATAACCAAACAATTTCATCCATTGACTACATCCCTAAAATTTCGTGATAACTTGAAATTGTCCGTACACTTTTAACCTACAAAGTCTCTATTCGATCTATGATATAAAACTTTACAATTTCATGACACCCATGTTAAATAACACGTGTTAATTTTCATGTTAAAATATCGATTTATAACAGGACGTTTTATAATTTGATGTTATAAATATATACAAATAAATGTATCGTGGATTTAAATCATAAACATAAAAACTTTATACTAATTTTATAAATGTCCGTCCGTCTTTCGAGGCACCAACCACATCTATTATGAAAGTTACAACTAATATACTAATAATTTTTTATTGATTCGTATGGATAAAATTGATGACGCATGGGTAACCTTTCAGAGGTTCAATTGTATATTAAATTTATTTTATAAGGTGTAAAGAAAACAACCTTCGTCAGAAAGTTTTTTAATTTTCCTAAGAAGTGGCAACGTCGCATTATATCATAGAATTCAGAATTTTTAGTCACTGGCCGCTTAAGGTATTATTTGAAAATAAACATGTTTTATAACGATTCCTGTGTTTAGTCAGAACTATATATAATTTTATAGTCATACGTGTCAACATAAATTTGGTTCGTTTTATTACAAGAAAAAGAAAACTTATATATCATTCTCATACAAAGTTGGAATTACTAGCACTAATTTTTCACACCATAACACGTTTTAAACGATTCACGTCACATTAAGAAACATGCGATTAATTGTTTTATTAAATTAAATATTGAAAATGTTCACCAAGTTTCAGTCTATGCAAGCCTGTTGCAAACTAGTTTTCCCGAAGACGTTGAAAAAGTTCTGGCATATTTCTAATCTTACGTATTTTGCAAAAATACGTTCTTATGAAGAATATCGTAATAGTCGCGTATAGAACATTTTTAGTTTTAAATAAAACTTAAATACTCATACTGACAAACACTGAAATAATTTTTGTCACCATTTTGAATTCAGGCCACGTTGTCACGTTGACATTGGGTGATGTATGAGGTGATTCTTAATATTAAAAAAAAATGTTTTAAAGAATGTTCATCAGTTCAACCAATTTAATATTTGTCAAATATGCTGTGAACAAATTTTCTTCAAATGTTAATTCCTATCATAGCTTTTTGATTGGTGATTTAATAACTTATTAAAATATATATTAATATATTAATTAAATAATTTAAAAATTATAAAAAGAATAATAACGATTAAGGAACAAACGTATCGAATATTACGTTTATTATAAAGGAACTCGGACGTTGTTTGTTATCTGACTGTATGTATTGTTTTATTCTCACGTAACTTTCAAACCTGCTAAGTTAACAATTGAACTGTTGTTTCCCAACGTAAAATGGCGTCTATAAGGACAGACCGTATTTAAAGCGGATAACTAGCATTAAAATGTCATGTAAGACGTATCCCGGATATTTTATATTATATTCTCTTCAATTTTATTCACTGGGTTGTATAACGAAATTAAGAATGTTTCCTGTTTATTCGAGACTAGATTTTCTGTTTTGATCGATTCGAAGAAATGTACCGGATATAAATGTTGTCTTCTAAAATTAATATCGTTTAAAACATATGTTGAATCGATAAACAAAAATATTTTCCTCTGGGTCAATTATATACAATGTTCGATAAACATTGCACGACTGATATAGTATGCCACTGTTATGGTACTGATTACTTTCGATCTACATAACAATATACTTCTTATAATGCACGTTATTGATATGACAAGTCAAAAAACACAAGGGTTGCATATTCAAAATTGTATATTGTATGAGTTTCTAAAGCAAAGCATGCAAAATCAGCTAAAAAGCACCTTTGTGATATTTACCCAAAAGTCTTCGAGGTTCGTAAATGCCAAAGGTGGTTTGTCAAGAACCGATTAAAATATTTCTCCGGATATACTATGATTCTGGAAGACCAGTGAATTGTGATAATAACGTTTTACGATCAGTTGTTGAAGCCGTTCCTTGTCAAACCGCGAAGAAGGTTTCAGAACATTTAAAGCAAATTGGTATAGTTAACTGAGAACGTACGCTTAACTGAGGCTACACACAATCTTGCAGAAGAAAACAAAGCATAATCAGAATTTGTTGTTGTAACGGTATAATTTTGAAACATTTCTTGATCGTATGGTAATTTCAACACATCGATATTTTACAATAAATCCAAACGTAAACGGCTCTTTCCCAACACCTGCTACACAACCAGGTTTATATTCTAAAAAGATTATTTGTGTTTGTTGGAATTTTCATGGCATAATTCATTTTTAAGTGCTAAAACCTGACCAAACCTTTATTATCAACTTCAACCCTTTATTGTGAAAAATTCAAGGTGCTGATCTTAGGAAAAGCGCGATATTACATAGCAATGAGAAACTCCCCATAAAGTTCAACAAAAAAGACTTCCCATAAAATCAAGTAATTGGAAGGGGTGAATATTATCGCAGAATATTACTAAGCATTTTCAAATATGTTCGAAGCGAATGTTCCACTTTATGAAGCATCGACCTCAAAGCTGAATCTTACTGAATAACAAGTGGGCAATTTTTGGCTTAAATATAGCTACTCTTTACCACTAATATCATCCTTCTAATTTGGTTCCCTTTGAAATTTCCAATTTTCAAAACTTTATACGGGACTAATTAGATCATTCACAAAATTTAAGCTAATTAACTATTCAAAATTTGAAACGAAATGAATTCAGAATATATATGTAATTACTCTTACCGTGAAAATATAAGTTCTATCTCCAAGCATAATTAACCAACTTATTGCTTTATTACCTGAAACAAAAACAAAACATTTTTAATAGGATATAAATAAATACCTTCAGTATGTTAATAAATATTTCAATGGTTTTCAATTTTAAAATTGTCTGCGGGTTTCAAAGATTTCTTTCATATAATTTAAAGTAAATGGTTTAAAACATTTGTTTTTATTAGGGTACTACGCTAAATACTATTTTTGAGGTTTTATTAAAAATGTTAAAATGACATTAGTTCATGTACTACGTTGTTTCAGGCAATTATCCGACTTTGAGAAGGAACGAGTTATTAATAAGATGATAGAAGTAGAGTTATTCACGAGTACGATGTTCTAATCATCCTAGAAGTATCCCATGATGTGACAAGTGCGTAAAGCTTTCATTGTAGCTACAGATGGGACTGTTCCAAGGATGACCGTTAACACCTTCACTGCCGGTAAGAATTTGTTAAATTTCGGCGGATGCCGACCACGGTTTCGGATTAAATTTCAACGCTGGCTATTGAAAAATATTTAAAATATTTCTAGAAATTATGTAAAAGATAAGTTTGCAGACATATTTAAGTTTTGGTTTTGACGGCTAATACCGTCAGTAGCACTCCAGACTTAATATACGAGTGGTATGCCAGTGACCGTATTTGCTGTCGTCTATGTTTGTAATATACATAATATGTAATATATTTAGTTAATAAAAATAAAAATTTTGCAAATAAGATATAATACTAAAACAAAAGATAATATATAAATAAAAATTATACAAGATAAGGTATAATAAATATAAATGTATGCATAACAAAAACTAAACAAATCTAATACATGTATCTAGAAATATTTACAAAACCACGATAATTATAATAATAATAATAATAACAGTAATAACAGTGCCAATAAATCTGGCATTGACTTCGATGATTCAAACCTGGCAGAAAAATTGTTCGATCTAAAAGATCGGCTTAGGCAAAAAGCTAAATCGAAAGGAGCTAGGCTAGCAAGATATAATGAACTAGAAAAGCGAAAACATCAAAATTCAGTATTTGCAAATAGCCAAAAGAAATTTTATAGAGAACTCGAAGCAGAAGGTAACAGCGGCAGGCCGCTGCTCTTACCGTCCGCACCAACGCGACCGGCCAAAACTTTCTTTTGATATAAAAAGCAAATGTCTAAAAATATATAAAAAATATTTACAAAATTAATAATAAAATAAAAAAATAATTGGGATCGATTGAACAGCATTTGAGAAAATATCCTGAACGGTCAGGGCAATCAGGACATTCATAAACGGTGTCCGTCCATTTGCCTTCAAGACTGCAGGATCTACAGGATCTTTTGGCTGGATTATTTTTTCTTTTCGTACAAATATTCGTGTGCACACCAGCATTCGAACCCATGATATTTCGATTTCGAAGCATGTGACTAGACCACCAAATCACGGTGACCGATAAAAGTAAAAATATATAAGAAAAAATATGTTTGTCTGTATGTCAATTGTATTCATGAATTTAGAGTTGAATTGTTGGAAGATATTTTGACTGACTATCCGTCAGCATTTAAAACTTCCCAAGACAAAAAGTATCATTCACAACATACTATCCACTAATTTTCCTTTTCTGCTGAATACAAAAGAACCCAATACCAAGTCAAGAAGGCGCCAGAATCCCCTTTTATATCGAAAAAGGTACATCAACGAGTGTTGCCATAGAATTCCTTTTTTTTTTGTATAATGCGTTATTTAAATTAAAAATAAAACAAATTACTAGTATCAGTTCAAAATTTTATATTAATATAAATAAGATAGATAAATATTATGGATACATTTACATGATATATATTTTATAATTTAACAATAATCAATTAAAGTTTTTAGATGGAACACAGATGAACTCTGAGAGGCGCGGGGCGCATGTCAATCGATAGACCCGCTTTTAGGAATATAGTCGGTATGAGAAAATGTTGCAGTCATCGTGAAACAGAAGCATAAAAAACCCCTACATTCGCCTAAAGTCAATGTTTGGGTTGAAATGTCAGCGCGAGGAATAATCGGTCCGTAATTTTCTGAAGACAGCAGGGGACGCGCAGTAACAGGCAATTTAGAGCATTATATGAAAATATTGGATAATTTTTTGCTACCTGAATTACAAAACTTAATGATTAAATGAGCATTGCCTAAAGGTATGTGAACATGTTAACATTGTAAACTTCTCGATATGTCATTTTACATGATGCCATAAGGAAGGGCACAATAAGGACAAATTAAATAGCAATTTAAGCTAAACGTGCACATCTGGTTAAAATGAAAGCACATTTTCACTACTGTAAACGTCTGCACAAAGGTTTTAGTTTGTTAATGCAAAAAGTCATGATTTAGGCTGCGAAGAACTTCCACATACGCCCTATTTACTGGATTTAACTCCCAGCAATTATTTCCTTTTCCCATACCTAAAGAAATAGCTCGCTGGACGAAAGTTCACTTGAAACGATGAGGCCAAAGCTGGGCCAAAAAATCGCTTATATAGCGATTGGACAATAGTTGGACAAATTCCACTATACTGAGGGTATAGACAATGTTGAAAAACATCATAAATAAGTTATGTTTTCTTTGTTGAGCCGAAAAGTGCTACAAGGCAATACAATAACAACTTTTACCATAAACATTAGTTTTAAAATGCCTTTCAAAAACACATGGAAGTTAAAATTTGACAGAATTTTCCAGCCATGACCGAAAAACAAAATGGAACAAACTTGTTTTCAAATTCAATATAGGCAGAATAACCTTTTCAAGAATGAAACTGTGAAACTTCTAAAAACAATACGTTTAAAACTAGTGCTCAAGAATTGTTGGTCTTTGGTCCATTCAATTATGTTCTTGGAATCTTGGTTATGAAACACTAAACTCGAAGAGATTTATGACTAAACAAAGAATAATTTATTTATACTTTCTGGATACGTTTTCTTTAACTATGTTAGAATCATCAGGAGATGGATCAAATTCAATTAGATTGAATTATCTCTGGATGATACTCACACGGTCAGCGAAACGCACGTCAAGAAATTGAAAACAAGTGATTTAGTATTTAATGGTAAATCTCTTTGAATTTAGTGTTTCTCAGTCAAGATTCCAATAAGATAATTGAATTTAAGAAGAATGTCTTCAATGTATCGACAAAATTAACATTCAAAGAGAATTTAAACTTTCCTTATCATCACGTTTCATTATATACGATCCATATATTTGGTTTATCGTAAAAAAAAAAATCTAACCTACGAACTCGTCGACCAAAAGGATAATACCAAACGTTTTTGGGTAATCTCCTTTTCAGGGTCCCCGTTCAGGTATAAACCGACTTGAATTGCGAATACCGAAACCAGGTGGTCTGACGAAAAAACAATACTGATGAAAATCAGACAGTAGACATCTTAAATATGCTCGTCTTAGATTATTTCTCTCGGTATTTTTTTTCCTCTTCTCCATTTTCTTTCGTATCTCTTTTTCGTCACAGCAAGACTTCGACATATCTGATTCTCATTTGATCTCGGGTTCGTATTACCGAGAAAGGACGAGTTAGTCGTAAAGAAAGGGTTAATTTAAGATGACGCCGAGAAAAAAATGTTTTTTAATGGTGGTTTTAGAACAAAAAGATTTATTGTCGAGAATACCAGTATAAAATTCCTTTATTTTTCTTGTTAAGCCAAGAAAGATAATTGTAAATTTATTTAAAGATTCGTATTTTAGTCTATATTTTTCATGAAGTTTAATGAACTAAATCCTATTTTGTTTATATAAACTAATTTCGTCTTTTTTTTGCATGAAAATTAGTGTTTTATTTATTTAATACCGGGTGATCATTTGAATGTGTCGGGTTGTCTGGAAATTTCGTAGTGATTTTTTTAAAGAAAGAGATTAGTGTATTATGCAATTACCATTCATATTTCCAACTTTTTGCCAACGTAGGTAAAAATTTGCATCTTTATTGCTAAAAGGTAGTCCAAGGGTACGGCGTTCGGTGAGTAAAATGGATGGAATAAAACATCCCAACTAAAACTCAATAATTTTTGCTGTGTCCTGATAGAAACGTGTGGTCGTGTATTGTCATGATGAAATACGCCGTCTTTCCTGTTGGAGGGTTGATGGAACGATTACGTTGAAAAAGGTCAATGTATGAATCCCTTTCAATCCGACGAAAAGCAAAGCATAATTTTCTTAGGATGAAGGTCATTTTTCGCCGTATTTAAAATCGCTAACCAAACCTCATGATTTTTTTCGTTGCACGTTGTTGTACACAATCCACTTTTGAAGCCTCAGATTTTTTTCAGCAAAAGATCTATCACTAAGTTCATAAGGGACCCTCACATCATATCGACAGACGTGCCCATTTTTTATCAGATGGTCCAAAACGGTCAATTTGTCAATATTTAACTTATCTGCTATCTCACGGATCGCGGATCTTCGGCTATTACGTCTTTATTTCCTCGATATCAGTGCTTGAAGGACGGCCAGAGTGATGCCGACCAAACTACTTTTGTACCGTGGTCTCTCCAACTGAATTCTCTGCGTAAACGGTAGAAATATTGTTTTTTATTTGACAGCCTTGCCTTTTTTGAAATAAAAAGCATAATGTAGCGTAAAGCAAAAGTTATCGATCGACATTTTCAATTTGAATCAACTGGGCTAATTGAAGGTAAATTAAAGTGAACCTGAACATAAATATTATAAATCTCACCGGAATTAATAATATGTAAATAAACATTACTAATCCAGCACAGCTTTTTCTTTATAAACGTGGCTAATGGAAAATCCCTACAAACACACATCCCTACATCCCCATATAACATTTTATTACACATTAAAACGACCTGTAAAAGATCTTCAATGTGGTCTCCTCCAATTTCAATATTCACCTATTTTTGCAACTCCTAGTTCCACCAGGTTTTGTGGAATATTTTTGTACTTCATGTTTTTTGGTACGGAAAAATGAAATTTGATATTTAGGATGTTTAAATCCGGACTCCGAGGAGAGAAATTCACAATCCTATCAAAAAATTTGTTAGCCAATCATGCTGTGACCCGTCATAAATCCCAAAAAATCATTGCCATCTATTTGACGCAAATAGAACCTTTTCCGCTTTAATTGGCGCACTTTTACATTGTCCTTCGTACTGTATGGGCTGCTGTTTAAAAATTTGGCATGTAATGGCGAACCCATATTTCACCTACCATTATAAAACGTCGAAGAAACTTCGCAGAATGGCGTTTAAATAGGGCCAAACACTCTTGAGAACTCTTCGTTCATTTGAATCCATTTTTGGTCGACTTTTAACAAACGCGACGTCCGTCGAGCGAAAATTGTTTTAATACCTAAAACATCCTGTAAAATATAGTGAACATGGCAATCAAAAAATTTTAGTATAATGAATGGCCATTATTTCCATTATTTTGTGCGTTGTGGCGTTTTTTTTTTGTTGGAAATGTTCGTCGTCATACAGTCTTTCAAGAAATGGCTGCAAAATATTTTGGTATATTTCAACATTAATTGGGGTTTTGAAGAAAAAAATTGTCATACATAGAAAGATCATATATAAGTTTTATAATAAAATTATTTTTATTTTAATTTTTTTACCTTACAATTAAAAAGTGATATCAAATTGAAAATACATTTTTAAACCTAGTACCGATGATGCGCCGATAGTTCCCGAAAAACCCGAGCGCGTGTGACATCATAATGTTTATTTTCCCTCAACATGACAGACAGCTGATACGAATGTTTTAGTTTTTAATCAACTTATTCTTGTTATTATCATCAGTGTATTGATAAATTTATTGAAAATGTCAAATCTAATTAGTTATCGTGCCTGTTGCGTACCATTTTGTACGAACACTACAAATACAACTCCAGAAAAAATATTTTTAAATGTGTTTAAAAGATGTTAAACGTCGCAATCAATGTAGCCAAGCAGCACGACGTGTTAATACTAAAACATAACATTTTTACCTGTATTTATTACCTGCTGAAGGAACTGAGTGTCTTGAACTTTTCTTAGTTTTTCATTAATAATTAAGGTAACTGTATAAGCTTTACACAGAACTTTATGTTCTGGATATAAACGTAATTTCACCGTGCAAATACCATTTTTGCGGTTAAATTGAACATAACCTATAGACTTGTCCCCGTAACTTTCGCGTGATACCCTATAAATAATTAAATTATGTTTAATAGAAATATTTTGTTTCTGTGACCATAAAATTTTCCACATCAGGTATATAACAGAATTGGCCTTTGTACTAAATTTCAATCATTTTGACAGTGGCCAATCGTGGCGCTTTCATATTCACGTCATTTTATTTTAAATTTAATATATATATATATATATATATATATATATATATATATATATATATATATATATATATATATATATATAAAAGTAAGTAATATATATATATAAAAGTAAAAATTTTATGTTTTAGGATTAATACCTGGCCAATCGTGGCGCTTTCATATTCACGTCATTTTATTTTAAATTTAATATATATATATATATATATATATATATATATATATATATATATATATATATATATATATATATAAAAGTAAGTAATATATATATATAAAAGTAAAAATTTTATGTTTTAGGATTAATACGTCGTGCTGCTTGGCTACATTGATTACGACGTTTAACATCTTTTAAACACATTTAAAAATATTTTTTCTGGAGTTGTATTTGTAGTGTTGGTACGCAACAGGCACGATAACTAATTAGATTTGACATTTTCAATAAATTTATCAATACACTGATGATAATAACAAGAATAAGTTGATTAAAAACTAAAACATTCGTATCAGCTGTCTGTCATGTTGAGGGAAAATAAACATTGTGACGTCACACGCGCTCGGGTTTTTCGGGAACTATCGGCGCATCATCGGTATTAGGTTTAAAAATGTATTTTCAATTTGATATCAATTTTTAATTGTAATTATTTGTAAGGTTTAGGTGGCCAATCGTGGCGCTTTCATATTCACGCCATTTTATTTTAAATATAATACATTTTAATTAAGTTATAATTAATTGCAAACAACATGTATATATATATATATATATATATATATATATATATATATATATATATATATATATATATATATATATATTATTTATGATAAAGTTTTAAAATAAAGTAAAAAATGAAAAGGAGTTTCAACAGATGCTGCAGTTGTAAACGACCTGGGAGTGTATATGGATAGAAAACTCTCATTCAACCATCAAATTGATCAAATCATGCAGTTAGCAACTGCAATGCTTGGCCTCACAATTAGATCAATAAAAGCTTTTAATAATATCACCTATTTTCTAACTATGTATAATGCTTTAGTACGACCTAGACTTATGTATGCTGCCCCTATTTGGTCGCCAATATATACCACACAGATTTCTCGTCTTGAGCAGGTTCAGCGACGTTTTCTGAAGTACTTGTCTTTTAGGCTGGATGGTGCCTACCCCTGCAAACGTTATAGCCACACTCTGTTATTGGAGGGATTCTCCTGTTAGTACCTGGAGGATAATAGAGTGTATGTCGGTCAGCTTTTCCTGCTAAAGATCTGCCGTGGCTTGATTGATTGTAATCAACTCCTCAGTGAGATCCGATTTTATGTCTCCCGAATTAACAGCCGAGGTCGAGATACTTTCTCCATACCTACCCCTAACATCAACTTGACCACAAACGCACCGCTCTTTCGTGCATGCCGAGACCATAACAGATATGTCATTAGCGAGAACGCTTCTGTGTTCTTGATGGATATTTTTTAGTCCCCGCTTACTCAGTATAAATCAGCTTTAGAGAGGGTGCTGAAAGCTCGTGCGGTGCTTTGAAAATAATAATTTTTATAATGATCTTAGAATTAATTTTTAATTTTTATATAAATATATTTGTGCCATTGTCAGGTTAAGTTCTAATTATTTTTGTTATATCTATTTGTGTTTTGAATTGTCTTCTAATTGGGCAGTAGCCTGTTAGACAATAAAGCATAATTAATTAATTCATTCATTCATAAATAACATCCTCCAAAACATTAGTCGTTCGTTTTAATTTGCTCTCACAGCCAGGTTTTCGTGTAACAGCTCAACGTTCACAAAATTTTCCAAGAGATGAGTAAATTTGTAATACTATACTTTCCCAAGATGTATTAAAATTGATAATCTATTATTTATCTCTAGAATATCTCCACTTACCATCATTCTTATTTCTCAATATTTTTAAAATAATTCTGAACTATAAAATTTCGTGTTCTAATTCAAAGATTTTTAACATCGGGTAGAATATCTGGTAATTATATTATAATAATTGTTACAAAAATTAACACCTACTCTAATTAAAAATTCAAATGATCACCAGCTATTTCGGTCACAACCAACAGATCAATTTATGCAATTCAATTATTGCCTCGTTCTGAAAATAATTCATAAAATAAGTAATACTCCAAAACTAAACTTAAAGAGATTTTCCACTAGATATCAAATTGATTTTTTTTAACTTCATCAGGAGAAAATTCAATCTGTATCATTCTTATATTCATCACCAGATTGAATCATCTGCTGATGATGCTAACATGATTAGCGAAACGCACGTCGAGAAGTTGCAAAAAAGTGTTTAATGGTTCAGACCGAAAGTTTGGATAGAATAATCCAAATGTCAAACTTAAAGAATTCATAATCGCTAGTTTTAAAAGCATTCTTTTGGTAGTTTCACAGTTTCGTTATTGTTAAAGTCATTCTTCCTATATTGAATTTGGAAACAAGATTATTCCATTTCGTTTTCGGTGATGGCTTACACCAATTCTCATTTTTTTTTCAACTAAATTTCACATAAGTTTTCTGTAAGCATACGTTTAGATCAAATTAGTTTTGGATTTTTTACAGTATAGTTGTTAAAACAGGAGGAAATATGCCTTTTTCAAACAAGGCAAACAAGAAAGATGCAGTTACTCATAATAAGGTATCCTTCCATATTCTCTTGACCTTACATATTCCTATCATGAATTCCGGTATGAATTCTGTGAACCGGAAAACCTTTAGCGATGCGGAAAGACACCTGGATCGTTTATTCATCGACAAACTGCAAGCGAATACGTTATAAATAATTGGTAGAAATATTACAAGATGTTATAGATAAAAGTATCAGTATGCAATTCATTAAAATTTATTTTGCACTAGCTGTTACCAACCCGCTTCGCTGAGCATAAATTAAACTTTAGTAATAATTGATTTTTTTTATGATTAAAATTACTTTTAGAATTCCATAGCTTTTACCTGTTATTTGATTTCCTTTCTATAAATTTCATGAAGACGAAATTGCGAGGGATTCAAAACGATACGATATGAAGAATATTCTTGTCAAATTTCAAGTTTGTAGGATTTAAATTTAAAAAACAGCCGTATATTTATCTTTTACGACGAGGAGTTGATTTTTTGTGAACCCTCCTCCTTAGCGAACATCTACGATGCATGGGGAACATTCCTGTCAAATTTTAAGTTTGTAAGTCTTATAGTTTCGAAATCTTGGGTTAATCTTGATAAGTCATCGACCAGTACCTACAAAAAAGCCAAAAATGTGTCGCTAGATATACAAAGTGTTAATACTAACTAGGAAACAGGGTATTAAAGTTATAATTTTATTTTCAATTTTCGTCAATAACTTTCTTAAATAGTATCTTTCTTGACCGAAATTTGGTAGTAAAGTTTGTTAAGATAAGAAATTTAAATTTCTCGAAAATTTTTGTAGATCGTAGAGTGCGCCGTCTGCGACACTTTTCTACGTTTGAAACGTCACAACTTTTTTGCGCCTTAGTGTAGCGCACTTTTAAAGAAAATATTATTTTGTAGGCCTTTTTTACTTAGAAAAGGTATAACTTGCAAATGGTGCTCCGAGTTACTATTTTCTAGATATCTGCGTTTAAATTGTTCACTGCATCGTTATAAATTGCGCTTTTTAAACATAACATTTGTGTTTGCTTTCCCTCACACTTTATTCAGGCTTGGAACTGGTTCAATTTATAGTATTAAAAGCAAAAACTTGGAGCGTGTTTAAAAACCAACTGGCTGCAATAACAACATCAAAACAAGAATACAATTGGAATCATAATATTACGTACTAATTTTTGGGATATCTCAATGATGTTTATATTGACAATGACAATGAATTTCAATATAAACATCATCATGTCTGAATGATTGTGGCGTGTTCATATATTTTTTTCATTATTTGGGTTTTTCGCCACGATCTAAAACTCAAAAAATATCAAAATATTTGTTCTTATGTAAATAAAGAATCACTGGCTAAAAACAAAAAGCCAAACGGAGACCAATTTCTCAGTGATTCTTTTTTGTAATAAATTTGCCTAACGAACAAGATTTTAAAAATATAAAAATGTTCTAAAATAAATACAAACTTTTGAACGTTAACGTTTCGGGAAGCATTCTCCTCCCGTTTTCAAAACGAATCTAAAAAATAAATTATATTAATTTCTATATATAATGCAAAGATAGGAAGTAAATATTTTTTTGTGTATGTCAATGATACTTACATTGACAATTAGTTAGACAGTGACATACTACCAAAAAAATGTATAGGTGAGGTTTACTGTACTGTGATTGTTTACTATACTGATTGTGTATTGAAATACTTAAATGTTTTTAATTGTATTCTTTAGAATCGGGAACCATATTGAATTTAAATCTACCGAAGGCATAGCAATACAGTTATTTTTATTTAAATTAATTGTAGCGGTTTATTTCCCTTCATCATTCAGTTCTGTTCATCTTCTGTATTTTGTTAACGATTCTTTTAATACCGTTTTGGAATTATTCCAATTGATTTTATGACTCGATTTTCATGCGTGTTGACAAATTCTAGATAAATTAAAATCGCCCTTTTAAGAAGGGTTTAATGCTCTTTTATTCTAACAACTAGTCTATTTATTCTAACATCGGTCTAGATGTCTTACCTACATAAAATTTGCAGGGAATCTTATAAACCACATTTTTGGTATTCTATAGTGTGTTGTTTGGTTTAGTTTTTGTTAATATAGATCTAAGAGTATTTTTTGTTTTAAATGTCGTTCTTATATTGTATTTATTTCCTACTCTTTTAATTGTGTTAGAAATACCGCCGATGTAAAGAATTGTGAGGTTAATTGTTTGAGAATTATTATTATTGTTATTAATAACTTGTCTCTTTTGTGAGGTATCAAAAGTTTTAAACGATTTATCTATGACATTTTTTGGGTAATTGTTTTTTATTAAAATGTCTTTGATGTGATTTGTTTCTTTTTGCCGTGTATCACTGTCGGTACAAACAAGTTTTGCTCTATCATTTAATCTTTTAATTACCCCTATTTTGACTGATTGGAAAAGAAATTGAGATACCTATCTGTGTTTGTCGGTTTTCTGTAAACTGTAGTTTTTAAAGGGTTGTTTTGTTGGCAATTTATTCTCTCTCTCCATGTCTAAAGTAAACCTAATTGTAGGCTTTCGAGAATTTATATCTAGCAAAAAAATATTTAGATCATCAATGCTATGTTGCCATACGGCGACATAGGAGACATATTTCGACATATTTCGAAATGGCAATGGGTTCTTCTCTTTCTCCTTTGATGAGTAATATCTTTATGGAGGAACTCGAGAATGACATACTAAGTAAATTTCTTAAAAAGCCAATAATATGGCTTAGATATGTTGATGACATTTTTGTCGTATGGCAACATAGCATTGATGATCTAAATATTTTTTTGCAAGATATAAATTCTCGAAAGCCTACAATTAGGTTTACTTTAGACATAGAGAGGGAGAATAAATTGCCATTCCCCGATACATTAATATTAAAATAAAACAGCATATTAAAAACTACTACTAGTTTACAGAAAACCGACAAACACAGATAGGAATCGCAATTTCTTTTCTAATCACTCAAAATCAGTCAAAATATGAATAATTAAAAGTTTAAATGATAGAGCAAAACTTGTTTGTACCGACAGTGATACATTGCAAAAAGAAACAAAGCACATCAAAGGCATATTAATAAAAATCAATTACCCAAAAAATTTCATAGATAAATCGTTTAAAACTTTTGATACCAGATAAAACAGACAAGTTATTAATAACCATAATAACTCTCAAACAATTAACCTCACAATTCTTTATATCCGCGGTATTTCTGACACAATTAAAAGAGTAGAAAATAAATACAACATAAGAACGACATTTAAAACAAAAAATACACTCAGATTTTTTAACAAAAACTAAACCAAACAACACACTACAGAATATCAAAAATGTGGTTTATAAAATTCACTGCGAATGTGGCAAATTTTATATAGGTGAGACATCTAGACCGTTAGTTAGAATAAGACCGATAATAGAATAAAAGACCGATGTTAGAATAAAAGAGCGTAAAACCCTTCTTAGAAAGGGCGATTTTAATAAATCTAGAATATATCAACACGCATGGGAATCGGGTCAAAAAATCAATTGGAATAATTCCAAAATGGTATTAAAAGAATCGGTAACAAAATACAGAAGATGAACAGAACAGAATGATGAAGAGAAAGAAACCGCTATAATTAATTTAAATAAAATAACTGTGTTGCTATGCCTTCGGTAGATTTAAATTCAATATGGTTCCCGATTCTAAAGAATACAATTAAAAAAATTTAAGTATTTCAATACACAACTATACATTTTTTTTGGTAGTATGTCACTATCATTAAAAACTAATTGTCAATGTAAGTTAATGTAATCATTGACATACACAAAAAACTATTTACTTCCTATCTTTGCATTATATATAGAAATGAATATAATTTATTTTTTAAATTTGTTTTGAAAACGGGAGGAGAATACTTCCCGAAACTTTAACGTTAAAAGTTTGTATATTTTTTTAGAACATTTTTATATTTTTAAAATTTTGTTGGTTAGGCAAATTTATTATAAAAAAGAATCACTGAGAAATTTGTCTCCGTTTGGTTTTTTGTTTTTACCCAGTGATTCTTTATTTACATAAAAACAGATATTTTGATATTTTTTGAGTTTTAGATCGTGGCGAAAAACCCAAAAAAAAAAGAAAAAAATAAATATCATTGACATATCCCAAAAATACATTTACAAATTATGATTTTAAATTAATATAATAATATAAAACTATTACACACTAATAACGATTATAAAGTTTTTAATAGAGACTACAAACGAAATGTCTTTTGAAATGTTGAAAAATTTAAAATAATTCCAGAAGAATTAATAAAGAAAGATATCTTTTTTAATAACAATAAATGTTCGAAGTGATTTCCATTCACCTCAATACATTTCAGTACCCGTTTACTGAACGAACGTCTGGTTTTAAATAATAACTGTTCATTTCGAAACGCTTCCACAGCATTCTCAATTTTATGCCATAATTATTCTCGAGTATTAGCTACTTCCTCATACACTAATGATTTCACATATCCCCACACACAAAAATCAAGTGGATTGAAGTCGAGACTCCGAGGAGGCCAAGATATCTGACTCCCACGGCCTATCCAGCAGTAGTCTGACAGGTCTAGAAAAGTGTGCCGGCGGTCCATCCTGTATGAACAACATGTTTCGTCTTAGTTCTAGAGGAATGTTATCTAAATATTCGGGTAACTGAGTTTCTAGAAAAATCAAAATACAGTTCGCCGTTTAAATTAGGTGGTAATTCGAATGGACCCAATACATAATCACCGATAAGACCATACCAAACGTTAATTTTAAATTCGTGTTGGAAATGACGTTCGGATACTAAATGTTGATGTTTATTTCTAAAATTGCACGCATGGTTATTTCTAAAATTGAATACACCTCTCGGTATAAACGGTGCTTCGTCTGTAAACAATATTTTTTGTGGGCCAAAAGGCCGACATGGGGTCGGCATTTTGTTGGGTACGACAGAAATGGGAAAATTCCAGTCTGGTGGGCAAATCACCTGAAAAAAAAAATTTTTTTCGGCCGATGGAACAGTCTTCGCCCTTTTCGGAGTCGATTCACCCTTCGCAGTCCCCTGTTTCAACTGTGCCGTGGTTTCAAGAGTGTAGTGTATTAATCGATGCCAAAACTCCGCTTAAATTGCTTCAACAGAGCTTCGCAAATGTTCATTCAAATGCGTTTTTGGTTATGAGTGAACAATCACGGCTCTCAAGGCACGGTTAGCCTTTTCATACTTACATCTTCAGTGAACATATGATAAACACGTTCTTTCGAGATGCCCACAGGCTCTGCTATTTCTCTAAACTAAATTCGACAGTCGCCTAGCAAGATTGCCATTCTTGCCATTCCGAACATCTACCGTCAATCCAGCTGCTAAAAAAAGGCCCATAATTAAGTTAAGAACCTAACGCAAGAAATGTTTTTCATATTTAATGCCTATTTGCTATGACATTTTAAATTGTTAACTGTACAACCTTAGAAAAATGTAATAATTATTGTTAATTTACACTAATGTTCGTTTTTCCTTGACAATCTACGTATTTTATCAGTCCACACCGACGTCTTCATTATTATGTCAATGATCATGATATACTTGAATTTCAAAGTACTCACACCAAGTGTGGAGAATTTATTACCACCGCATAGCCCGATTTGGTACAATTAATATTTCACTTTATGACCTAGACAGTATATTTTCATATACAAGGTGTGCTGTAAATGGAATTGTCAATACTAAAACGGAAAAAAATAATCCGCAAACCAGTTGCGTCGCAATTTATATGTAATTTATTCAAATTGACCATAACTTTTTTAATAATCGTTTTAAATTATGTTGCAATGATTTTTATAATTGTTGATAAAATTCTTTCCATTAAAATATTTTTTTAAATGACAAACATTTCCTAATAAATTATTAATAATAGATTTAAGATTAATTTAATTGTTATACACTTGCTTTGTAGTGGTTACTAGTTAATTTATGGTTGATTGTTCAGTTGTTTTATGATACTAAATAGATTTTTTCCAGTATCATTATTTCTTTCTAAGACAGTTAATCATATAGTTACCACGTACAGTAAATCAAAACTTTAACAATGTGAAATTAAAAGAGTTGGAAATAGACCTTTATTATTATAATTTTCTGTACAGTAATCCCTCGTCAACCGCGGATTTGTCTTGCGAAATCGCCTAAATTAAATTTTAAATCGAATTATGTAGCAGCTCTGTGCATTTTCGTCGCAATATCGTGCGAACTGCTACTCAAATTTTCCAGGAATTGTTTTATTGCCTTTTTTCGCATGACGCACGGCCGTTGGTTACGCATTTACATAGTTTGTATGTCTCATTATTCAAACGAAGTTGGAGATTAGGGAGAATCTTGTGATTTTCGTGAGTTTAATTATGTAGTTATATATACATGTGCTAATTTTAAAATATTATTACATCCACAGGCCAAGATTTTGTTAAAAGGAAGCGAAATATAATGACTCTTGATAGAAAAATTCAATTGTTAGATTGTCTTGCTGCAGGTGAAATGTATGCGAGTGCTGCGAAAAAGTTTAATGAATCTACAGTAAGAACAATAAAAAAGAGTAAGTAATCCATTCGGGCTAGTGTTTCATGCGGTATTAGTACCAGCAATGAAGTTAGGTGTTTCTCGCGACCTCTAACGATGGAAAAGATGGAAAGAGCGCTCGGAATTTGGATCGATTCTCAAACAAAAAGAAAAGTGCCTCTTAGCAACCGAATTATTCAAGAAAAAGTTTACTGATCCCAATATAGAAGTTTGCTTCCTACCTCCTAACACTACATTACTGATACAACCATTAAATCAGGGAATAATAGCAGCATTTAAAAGATATTATGTCAAGCGAACTTTCAGTTATGTACTGAATAGCATGGAACAAAATCCTGTTCTCGTTGTCAGTGAGAGTTGGAAAGCTTTTAATATCGCCCATTGTATAACATTTATCAAAGAAGCAGTGGATGAGTTATGTTCATCAGCATAGAATTCGTCAGCAACACGTCATCAGTTCCTGACAAAGCAACAGAAATTGAAGACATTGTAAGAATCTTACACCAAATTCATAGCAATGGTTTCGACGCGTTGCAACCAAGTGAAGTTGAAGAAGGTATAGCTTCTCACGACTATGAACTATCAGAATGAGAACTGCTTGAAGTTCTGGAAAATAGATCGAATGTCGAAGGCAATACATACGATGAGATCCTCGACGAGGCAACGACTACTAAGATGAGTACTACATCAGTAACGTTAAGTACTTTACAAAAAATTTTATTAACTGCACAACAGTTGCAAGATTTGGTTTATGATGAAAACCCTTCACTAGAAAGAAGCCTAAAGTTTTCAAATGTGGGAAACTTATAGGGAGATCCAAAAGGAGCTAATAAAAAAATGAAACAGTCAACAATTTTTCATTGTTTTCGAAAATAAGTTTTACCTTTATAACAAAATTAATATGTATAGTGCAGTTCAAGATACATCATTGACCGATTGGCCGCAATAAACTTTTAACAACCCCTGTCGTAACGAAACCCGGTAAAGTTGCAAATAACGTAAACAGGGCCGGGCCTAATAAAATAACAGGTAAAAAGATAAAATTAATTTTATACCTGGTTTAGTAGTTTCGAAATATTTTAATTTAATTCGCATTATTTTCTTAAACAGTGCAGTTCTATAATTTCGATCGTATTTTTGTTATTCCAAACGTACTAAAAATGTGGCATTCTTGGCAAGATAATGATCATTGTGTCTCCGGTAGTGATAATTTTAAAAGAAAACATTTATCGCCCGATGCTAAGCAAGTTGTTAAAAATGTGTATATTTATTTATTGAAGGGGGCGTAATGTAAATGCAGTCGCAGCAGAAACGTCTTCATTAACGAAAATTCCATTGTCTACAGTTAAAGATATTGTGACGAAGTCAATTAAAACTAAAAAAGTCCGTAGTGATTCTGGTAATTCGAAGTAAAATTTATGCTATGTATGAAGAGCAAACTGTGCTTACATTGTATTCATTGCAACAGCGACTAAGGAAAAATAAAACATTCTTTATCTAACATTCTTTGCAGCAGAACTAGCCTCCGGAGAATATTATCTCTAATGACTTTTGCATATCGGACCATTAATAAAAGACAAATATTAATGGAATCACAATGATTGCGACGATGGCGGTTTGACTACTTAAACTCTATAAAAAAATACGGATTAGAAAATCGTCCCATTATCTACCTTGATGAAACATGGTTCGATACACATTAGACGCTAGTAAAAGGACGGGTAGATACATCAAGAAAATGCCAAACCAAAGCCCAGCAAACAAGGGAAAAATAATTAGAATTTTACATGCTGGTTCCGAGGATGGATGGGTTCCAAATTGTTTACGGTTGTCCTCCAAAAATATTAAACATTTATCTTTGGACTACCATGACGACACCACAGGAGAATTTTTGGAAGATTGGGTTATAAATAGCCTTTTGCCCAATGTGCCTAAGGAAAGCGCAATTGTAATGCACAATGCTAGTTATCATAACCGCCAAAAAAATGAAGTTCCTAATGCAAATAAAACTAAATTAGAAATTCAGAATTATATGTAAAAAACGATATATACTTCAAAAATACATATAAAAAATGTGATCTTCTAGAAATATTAAAGACATTTAATATTAAAAATGAATATGGATGAGATACCATTGCTGCCGATACAGGACATAAAGTTTTACGCCTTTCCCCGTAGTATTGTATTTTTAATCCAATTGAGCGTATGTGCCATCAGGTAAAATCCAATGTTAGAGCAGAAAACATTTATCCGACTCTAAGTGCAAGTGCTGTAACATTAATTAGGAAGGTTGTAGATAGTATTCCCAAAGAACGTTGGATAAATTCGATTAACCATGTTATTAAAATAGAAGATTCCTATGTATCATTTACTAATAATATAGAACCACTTATCTATCATTAATGAGATCAAAGTGACAGTGAGAGTGAAACCGAATTAAATGTATAATTAAATTTAAATTATAATTTTTATTGTACTAATAAATTCAAAAAAGACAAACCAATAAACAATATTTTACTCATGCATAATAATAATAATTTAACAATATTTTATTTTTTCCAAAATTATTCAGAATTAATCAGTCCGACTCTAACGTCTTTGAAGAAACTGAGCATTTTTATTAAAATTTATTGGGGCAATTAACATTTGCATAACAATATCTTAAACCGGACTATACCTATATATTTATAATATAGAATTCATACATACATACATACATACATACATATATATATATATATATATATATATATATATATATATATATATATATATATATATATATATATATATATATATATATATATATATATATATATATATATATATATATATATATATATATATATATATATATATATATATATATATTATATATATATATATATATATATATATATATGCGCTCTGTCCGGAACGGAAACCCCGTGGTTGATGAAGGATTACTGTACTTTAGTTAATTGTAATGAAATTTACCACAGTGTGCTTATTGTTAACTTAAAAAAAATAGGTGAAGCCTATAAGAATGGCAGAGCAAAGTGTGGATAAGTTTCATGTTAGATATTTGATGCGTTATGACTTTCGAAAGTATAACAATGCCACTAACGATGCGACTGATGATGTTTATCCTGGTGCCTTGTATAGCAGAACATGTCAGCGTTGATTTCATTTTTTTGTATTTCTTTATTAATGGTGATTTCAACCTTTGGGACGGTATAAAATGTGGAAGACCTGTTTAGTTTGATAAGTATCTATTGTTGAATAAAACTGAAGTTGATCCCAAATAAAATATCCAGAAATTAGTCACAAACCTTAAAAGATCATTGTTCACAATACAACGATGTTTAAAACAACTGAACAAAGTACAAAGAGAAGAAATGTGGGTGCTATATCAACTTTCAGTTGAAAGCAAAATTGAACGTGTTACCATTTATAGCGCACTGTCGTCTAGAGTAGGCAGATATCCTTTTCTTCAACAAATTGTTACTGCGGATAAGAAGTAGATTCTATAGCATGGTAGGATGTCAGTATGGCAGGATTTTACAGTAATTATTCAGTATGATGTTTTGAAACATAATGAAACCATAAGTGTTGAATATTATTGTGCTCAGTCAACTTCATAGACTAAACATGACTTTGATTCAAAAACGTGACAATATAAGACCTCGTAGTACCAGAATCACCCAAGACAAAATAAAGAGTTAGGATGGGAAGTATTTCTTCCCCCGCCGAATTATCCTGATGCTGCACAATCCAGTTATCATTTTTTCATATCTATGGAATATTTTCTTCGTGGAAAAAAAATCCTACTACGATAATGTTTTATTCTCGTAGCCATTTCCTTCATTGTAACGTGACATTATATTTCCCTTTTCAACGAATTAAAGTTCTTGGGTTTTTATGAATTTTACTCGCCAATGTTTATATTAATTGGCTATTAAGAATATTTTATTTTAAACTAACTGACCGTAATGTTCCGTCTTATTGGCGGCATTGCAATGCGATGCGGCATTGCAATGCAATGCGAATTGTGCGATGCGAAGAATCACAATTCAACTGAAAATGGACAATTGATTCACTTTGTTGTTACTGTATAACCTTGTCACTTCAAAACTCATCGTATTTCGTAGGTAAATCTGTAAATTTGTTTGAGATAAAACGACGAAACTTAATTCATTTCATGAAACGATTGCGATGAACTTACAACAGAATCACAATTCAACTGAAGATAAACAACGGAATCATTTTTTCGTCACTTTGTAACCGATTGGTTCGATTCGCAATTTGATAATCAGCTGCCAAACGACATTTAGGCACGTAGCGAAATAAATTGGAATATAAATGAAATAACTATATTTGTTGGACAGATTGCGAAACAACACAAAGTAAAAACAAATGTAATCTTATATATAATTTCGGCTGGCATGCGTTTTTCCAAATTTCCAGATCTTCCAGATTTTTTTTCAATTGAAAACATTCGATTGAGTTATTTCCATCACGGGAGCATAACGAACAAAACAAAATCAGAATCAACCAAATATGTCGTTCCTATCGACAGTTATGATCGAGAGCGCATGCAAAAATTATGATTTTTGCAGTCTGCCCAAATTTCCCGAGTTTCTTTTGTAATTGTTTCGATTTTTTTTTCCTGAAAACTTTTGCAAGACCATAACGAACAAAACAAAAATGAATTACGCATATCCATCGTTCGAATCGTGAGTTATGGTCTTGAGTTTATACAAAAATCTCATAGAAAAAAGCACTTGTTTTCCTGAAATTTTTCAATTTTCCGGGCAACTTTTCCAATTTTCTTTCCTTAAAAACCTTATTCGGACTATTACGAACATTAAAAAAAAATAGCCAAATCGGTCCAGCCGTTCTCAAGTGATGCGCTTACCAACGAACAGCATTTAATTTTTTTTGTATAGATAGATTTTCAGTTAGAACCTTAGGTGTTGAATAAAAACTTTATGAGTTTTTTTACATACACCAAAACTGATTGAAATTACTAACGTACGTCCAGTCCAAGTTAACATCACCAGGATATGTATTAAAACTCCAGATTTACCATATGGTCCGTTTAAAGTAACCATACGCAAGATTAGCGTGATACCAGAGAGAGTATTGAAGATGGTCCATGGCCATTTGCATCAATAACAGTTTAAAGCTCACTGGCATTCCTAATCGAACAGTAAAGCAAGATTATAAGCGCGAAATAAGATCGTATGTAATTTTATAAATAAAAAAGTAGCTTAGTGTTCGACGATAAGCCGAAAAAGTTTATGAACGCTTCCAACGTTGTATAGACTTATAAAGAATCTGTTTTAAATAAAGAATAACTATAGATAAATAACGTCTGCTGTTTAATTTTGTGTTACAATACACATATAATTTTTTAGGAGTTGTTCTTCACTTTGCGATATAAGGAATATGCGATTATAGATACTAATAAATACACAGGATACAGGGAAAATAACTTTCGTAAAATTAACCAAAAATTCTTTACATCATTTTGAACAAAACGTTTGCTTAAAACATATATCTAAAATGTAACCATTTCCGAACAGATCAGAACTTTTTGAAATATTCTTATTAATTGACAATTGACGTACGTGAACGTACTTAATTGCGAGTCTAACAGAATTGAGTTCTTTTATTTAATTTGATATTTTTTGAAATACAAAATGTAATATTTTTATAGCCATTTATTCCATTACATTTCAGCACAAATTTGTTTTGCTTTGTTACAAAAAAAAGAAACAATACACATTATTGTCGTTTAATGTCAAAGTTGAAATTACTGGCACCCATTTTTCACACCATAACTCGTTTTAAACGATTCGCGTCACATTAAGAAACACATGATTAATTGTTTTATTAAATTAAATGTTATACAACCCTGGCATTGTTTTAAACAGTTTCGCAGAACACTTTGAAACTGGTCCTGGAAAAAAGTCCTGGCATACTTTTAATCTAGTCCACAGTAGCAAAAATGCGTTCTTAATACAAGCTTCTCCGTAAATAAGAAGAATATCGTGATATTCGCGTCTAGAATACTTTTTGGTTTTAAATGGAACTTGAATACACGCACTCACATACACAGAAATCATTTTTGTCGTCATTTTGAGATAACACTATCATGGAGATCATCTGAATAAGCAAATGCGAAGTTGTCACTTCCATTTTGGCAGATGTATGGTGTAATTATTTTTTTTTAATTGTTTAAACAATGTTCATTAGTTTATTAGTTAAATAATAAACAATTAATATTCGCGTGGCTTATAAGGTTAATTCTTATCATAGCTTTTCGATGGGTGATTTAATAATTTTGAAAGTTTTTTTTCGCGGAAATCCTTAGATTCTTGACACTTGTCATAAGGAACTTTTTCGTTGAAATATTGTGAAAAATCGGTGGTTAAATTTACGAACGTTATTTTTCTTACACACTGTATATTAATAACAATGACATCACTAAAATTCAAATTAAAACAAATTGGTAGCACCTCTATTCGGATCATTTGACCATGAAATTCGAGGAAGTGCATAACATCCAAAAATGGATTGACTAACAAACCGCTGAAAAAAAACACTGAGCCCCCAATAAGGATTAACAACATACTTGACCGTTAAAGAAGTTCAGCCAGCGGTTAAACCTGTAGTGCACAGGAAGTCTGCTTTATTAAAGACATATTTCATGTAAATAGAATAGTGATTTATTTAACGTCTGATAGATTTTATCTGAAGTTGAAATATGTCTAAATTTCAAAATAATTAACAATGTTGTAAGCGAAAAGAGATTTATTTAAAAACAAATCTGACCCTACTGTTGTGTGGACATTTTTGTGATACGATTTATAATAAATTTAAATTATAGTCTAACTCAACAATAATGCATCATCTGCTCATGAAGTTCATTTACTGATGAAGTATCATGTACGAAGATTGCTATTTATGTATCCGGAATAATAAATAAAAACAAATTTTATCATTGAAAATGGTTTTATTGTTTTTCAAAATATTCTCCACGATGATCCATACACTTTTGTATGTATACGTTTGAACCAATTTTCATAGCACTTTTTCCATTCCGATAGAGCTATTTTCAAAACCGCTTCTCTTGGCCGCTCTTTTGGCGTCGCTTCAACCGCTTCTTTTGGCGTCGAAATAGTTGATCACGTAGTTTATTCTTCACGATTCAGGACAAAAAGAAAACATTTTGTGCCAAATCAGGAGTGTACGACGGATGGCGCATTAGTCAAGTCAAGTCAAATATTGAGTTGTTCGGTCCGATGTGTAAGAGTTCGCGTTGTCGTGGTGAAGAATGATCCTACATTGCTGATTGTTTTTTCTGATTTCTTCTGGTAAACAAATGGTTGTGTACCATTCAGAAATGACCATTCTACGATTCTCTAGTGGCAGTATAGCCACATGCCCATTTATGCAAAAAAAAATAGGCGACCATTTGCTTCGAAGTGATTCTTGCGCGAACAACTTTTGTTGGGTTTGGCTCATTTTAAAAGACCCACACAGTCGACTGTTGTTTATTTTAGAGCTCATACGCATAAATCCAAGTTTCATTATCTGTGTAGATATTATACACGGCTTCTGACGCACCATGATTATAGTTTTTCAGTATTTTTTTGTCACCAATTCCAATTTCCCAACGCGCACAAATTCTTTTTACGGCCAAATGTTCATGTCAAATTTTGTGTATACTTATAATATGACCAGGGATGCCTTAATCTCATGGTACTTCACATGACGATTGGCTTTATTGTGCATATTTCTGGCACAACAACCGATTTTGAACAACCTTCTTTAACTTCATCCGAAAGCGAACGACGGCCACAATTGATTTCACTAAATCAGTGATGCTGGTTTTAGATGGTGCTTCGTCACCAAAAGTCCAAGTGAGTTGATCGATGCACTGTTGTTGAGATACGTCGAAAGTCGTAATAAGTCATCGCACGAAAATTTTCACGAGTTAATTCCACGTTTTGACTGAGATGGCATTTTCAATAACAATGTCACACTTCACGATGTATATCAGATGGCGTCTAGCAACACCATTGTTGCCAATTCCGGATACATAAATAGCAATCCTCATAATAGAAATGTTTCGAGTTGATTTGCAGAATTTAAGCATTGATGCACCAATTTTAGTGGTGAATTTCATATGTCATCTATCAACATATGTTGTTATAAAAAATATTGATGGTATAAGAGAAATGATGAATGAAATGTGACATACGTAGTCATCACAATGCCATAAATTCTATCTGTGACTGTGAAGATGCACTAAAGTGTTTTCAAGTGCCACTCGGAAAAGTCTAAATAGATTTTTTAAATAATGTAAACAAGCATGGAGTAACAAAAAGAATCGTATACAATTGCAATACATACAATGACCCCAGGAGATCAGAATCCCAGCATTGTCAAAGTGATCGCTGAAAGAATTCGGAGAAATCCGCTCAGAAAATACGAAATTCTGATCAGCGAGATGAAAATACGGCCATGTGACCATGAAGATTGACGCCGCCTCACATAACATAAAAGCCACGCCAGCGATGGTGCTACTTGAGCGGCATGCAAACGGAGGTAACAGGAAAATCTTTTTCACAAATGAAGAGAAATTCAACCGGCAAAATGGCAGAGTCTACGCACATAGCTCGAGTGAATCTAGTGAAAAAATTGGAAAACTTTAAAGAGCTAATCATTGGACTTTAGTCATAATTTGGTTGGGAGTGTCGTATGACGATTTCTGTGTGACATATGGCCGCATTTTTGCGAGCAAGAGGCACACAACAAACTACCAAAAAAGATGTTGTTTGCAAGAAAACATTGGATCTTCCAGCAAGGTTCAGCATCAGCTCGGCGAGATCCCCACAGCGTTGGCTCGATGCTAATTTGTCTAAGTTAATCACTGCTAAAGATTGGCTCTCAGTAAGTCCGAACCTTAATCCGCTGGATTATGAACTGAGGAACATTTTAGAAGAGGTCTGCTCTAGACTTTACCACTCACAATATTGAGTCCTTAAAAGCTAATTTGGTAGCAGCTTCAATACCATTAGAAGTGGTATGCGGGGCCTGACCGTTTGAGGAAATGTGTGAAAGCAAAGAGTAAGTCTAGTCTAGTCTAGTCGAATAAGTCTTATATTTCTGAATTATTTCCCAAGTAATATTCATCTGTAGATAATAAAAGTTATTCATAAAGAAAGGCTTAATCTTAAGGTTAGAATGAAGTGTCTTGTTCTAGTAAAATTATATGGAAATAACCCTAAAAAATAAAGTAATCAATAGAATAGTTCTTCCCTTTGAGGCGGGTCTAATAAGGATTTTAAATTGTCCTAAACTTAACCCTCTTTGTTTTTTTTATAAATTACATACTTATGTACAAGGGACAGTGCTTATGACAGGACTACGTTTAGTGAGATTCGGTATTTCTAAATTAGGTATTTCTAGACATTGAACCAAGAAAAAGTTCGCATCAATTACAAAAATCCTCGAGTCTGCGAATCTGGTGTACTCGTATGATATTGTTATGGACAACAAAACTTGGATATATTCCTATGAGCCAAAGAGAAGACCATGAGTCAAAACCAATAATTTTTGTTTGTTCACACAGTATATAAAAAAAAATGGTTGAGTCGTCTTGGGTTTTCTAGTTATGTGTAGCTTAGGGGCATCAAAGGACTGTCAATACTCATTGGTATATAACAACTTGTTTATCGAGAGGCGACAGTAAATTTCGATGAAATAATCGAAATCGTCACATTATCCTTAACCAAAACTATACCAGTTATCAATGTCAAATTCATTGTCACAACTGACCGTATGAAGGAAAAAAAAACTATCATCCCTCTTGCAATCCTGCTTTATCAAGATTTTTTTCTATTCCCGAATTTAAAAAAGAATTACTGGATTGTGAATTTTTAACACTTGATGAGGGAGGCATAAATGTATAGCAAATTGGTTCAACCGAATGCAAAAGTGTATTGATATAAAAGAAGATTATTTCGAAAATATTTAATTTTTCTTATTGTTCACAGAAACCTTTTTTTCAGTGCCCTTTGTAGGTATACAACAAATATCTATAAGGACGATCCATATATAAAGTACAATTCGTATTCTCAATCGAACCATCCACATCGAAAATATAATACGAGTCTATTAATATTTGCATCATAAAAAGCCAATCTACTACGCCTTTGAACGCCCATCCAAATTGCCGAAGGTACAGCAAACAATTTTCGGTATTCGAATCGTTTTCTCTCACTGATTTTTTTATCGTTGTTGTTATTCGAATTAGTGTCGTTTCAAGGCGAGCCACTGTCGCAATTGAATTCGTCAATGGGCTCGTCGTAATGAATGGAACAGGTATCATAATCGAATCGTACGCGACACGAACCAGTTTCGCGAAACTTTCATTCACACCTGGGCCGTTTCGCATGGCGTTTTTTATAGTGCGGCACGGATTCTGACGATGACAGATGGTCGGTGGGAAAGAAAACGGTTTGTAATTTGTTTCTGCTTTGCTGCCTCTTGCAAATTATAATTATTTAGATATGTATAACCAGTGACATTATCTGTAATGGATATTATTGCAGATTTTCTAGAAAGTTGTTTGATTACTTGATTTGGTTTGCGTTTTTAGAGAAAAAATGCAATAAACTATGATGGACTTACTGGAAATAAAAAAAACGTCTAAGGTTTTTGCTTCAGTAAATTTGTTGTATTATTAGAGAAATTTCGATAGTCTTTTTTTTTATTGGAGACGCATCAGTTACTAAGGCTATTAGCGACTGGACATACAGCTTAACATGGGCTCCGAAGCACGGTCACCAACTACCGATTAACCTAGGTCAGCAATCCCCTCGGGATGTTTGGTTTTGCGCTTAACCTTAAGTATTTCGAGAAGCTTACCAATTGGCGAGTGACCAACGTAGGTCACTATCCAACCTCGGTAGCTTTGCGCAGTGGCATTATCGTAACCGATGAGGTTTATCCGAGGTGCGATTATTACTAGGAGACGCTTAAGTGCTAATTCGAGTGATAACTTATTGGTTAAAGCGGCATTCCTTTCCGCGTGAGCTCCTAGCGGGCAACGAAGCACTGGCAATTAGTCGTGCTGTGGGTCTCGGGATCGCCATAAGCTCCAGTTCACGGTCAAGAGGTGTTTAGAGAGAGGTTGGGGAACCCCTTTCATTGGAAAAGGCAGGGAGGCTCTGTCAAAGTTCCAGTCGGACCGGCTTCCCGCCGCGAAGCCGAACAGCAAACAAAATGGAAACCGAAAGCATAAAGCAAAAAAGACCAAGTTAGACATCCCAGGGAATGGAATCTGAAGAGGACAGCGACCAGGCCTCTCGTGGAAAGAGAGCGAGAGAGATCACTCCCAAGAAAACTTACGCAAACTTACCGAACAAGAAGCAAACTTACCGAACATGTTAACGCTATCAAAGACTACATTCATAGATTGGATATTATGTTTGATCAGATCGAAGACAAAAATAAGAAAAAGAAGATGCAAAAGCAATCAAAGCTTATACTAGGCAAAATAGAGGAAATAAATTATCAAGTGATAGAGCTAATCAACGAAAGAGAACAACTAAGAACGCTTGTGGGTGCGGACTGGCCACTGCGGCCAGACGTACTACTCAGAAGACTAACCGAACTAAACAAGACAGGCCTGCTGGGAGGCTTCGTGGCGGAAAGACTGGTGACAGTCTGACCGTTAGAAATCTATTTCATATTTAACTTAGAGAAAAAACTTTTTAGTTCAGATCCAATTTAGATACTAATTACTGGGACATACTTTAACCAGACCAAGGAAATTCTTTTAATTTTTTTATGTTAAACTAAGATTTAGGCTAGGAAATTGAATTGTAAATTAAGAGATTTAGTTTCTTTAGTTATGTATACACAGACTGATAAAGACTTTCACACTGTGCAAAGTTCACTAATCAATACATAGCTCATTAATATCAGAAAAATAACACAAGGAAAGGTTTCAGAGACTTCCCGGGTTAAGGCCCACACTTGAGGGATCCTCCCTCACTACTTTATCATAAACACAGTGCCAGATTTAGATCCGTCCCACTAGAATATTTGTAAATCTATTTCTCAATAAAGAAAAAACATGGCAAGAACGAGAAGAACCACATAATTTAAACATACCTCGTTCAAGGTCTAAGTGATCTTATTCTCCCTTTCAAAGAAATATCTAAAAATTAATTAAGAATAATTAACCAAGATAAATAATAGACCAAGAGGGGCACCGTCTGCCCCCTTCAGGGTCAGACGGTGAAGATGGATATAGTGGGACCCCCTGCTTCTTCTTCTTACCCAACCTCGAACTGGCATGACTGAGAGACAATTCCTTATCAGATTTTACACTCTTGCCTGATGAAATGCAATACGCAAGCCTGGTCTCTCTCTCCCCGGCGGATCACCCGTCGAAGTACTGACTGCAACAGGGAAGAATGCATTCCGACCTCATATTGCCTTATTGCTACTGTTAATAAATATACACTATAATAAGGACTCCGTTTACATCTCTTTACTAATATGTTATGAAAAAAAAGTCAACAAGTACTGTATTCACCTGATGTGTTACCGTATTTATTGAGGAATTATTTTTAATGATTTTCGATAAATATATTACAATAGAGACTTCGAAAAGTAAAAAATATGCTATTTTTATTGGATTAATCATATTATTTTATTATTTATTTAGTTGATGCAGAAGTCCATCCATTTTTTGAGAAAAATTGAATTTACAAAAACTACTTTATTTACTAAAAATTAAATTCAATCAATATAGTATTTGCGGTTCTGCTCGCTGACCTTTCTCCATCTATCCGGTAGAGGCATAATCCCGCGCTCATAGAGAAGATAGAACGCTCAGAAGTCTGCTATTTCTGACTAAATTGGAGTTTTGAAAACATTTTTTTGTCACAAATGGAAAAAATCATATATAAGTTTTATAACAAAAGTATTTTTATTTAATTTTTTTTCTTTTAATTAAAAAGTTATATAAAATTGAAAATAAATTTTAAAACCTGGTACCGATGACGCACCGACAGTTCCCAAAAAACCCGAGCGCATGTGACGTCACCATGTTTTTCCCCCTAATATTACAGACAGCTGATACGAGTGTTTTAATTTTAAATCAATTTATTCTTGTTATTATCATTAGTGTATTAATACATTTATCCTAATCTAATTAGTTATCGTGTCTATTTCGTACCATTTTGTACGAATACTACAAAAACAACTCCCGAAAAATGTTTTTAAATGTGGCACAAGATGTTAAACGTCGAAATCGATGATTCCAAGCAACACGACGTGTTAATCTTAAAGCATCATCAAATTTTTACAACCACCTGTCGTCAAACATATAAGAAATATTATTATTTATAACATCAATTTTTTAATGTTTGAGTATTTATTACCTGCTGAAGCTGCACAATCGTGTCATTGGGTGTATCAATTTTTTCTTAGTTTTTCATTAATAATTAAGGTAACTGTATAAGCTTTACTCAGAACTTTATCTTCTCGGTATACACGTCCTTTCACCGTGCAAAAACAATTTTTGCGCTTAAATAGAACATAACCTATAACTTTGTCACCGTAACTTTCGTGTGACACCCTACAAATAATTTAATTATATTTTATATTTATTAGAAATATTTTGTTTCTTATTTACATTTACTTTTTTTTTTTAATCAAATTGATGCCTTAGCACCTCGACCTTACATCTCGACAGCTTAATTGAACCCATTGTCATTTTTGAGAAAATATGTTACAATAAAAATATCCACACCAGGTATATTATCAGAATTGGCCTTTATGAACCTTTTGTCATACATTACCGAATTATACTAGTAACCAACAATTTTTTTTGCACTAAACTTCAATAATTTAGTATATACTGTATATGAATAGGTAAAAGCCTGATAGTAGGTAAAAGGTTGACAGTACTTCCATGAAAACACTTTAACATAATAACGTCACAACCATGGCAGCCAATCGTGGCGATTTCATGGTCACGTGATTTTATTTTAAATTTTATAAATTTTAATTCATTTAATTAATTGCAAACAAATTTTTAAAAGTTTTTCGCATCGATTATTAGTATTATTTATGATAAAGTTTTAACATAAAGTAAAAAAAGATAATAATTTTTATTCAAAAACCCAATTACTGATTCTGGTGATTTTGTTCAACTCTTCCAATGAAGTAAAGTTTTTACCACCTAAGCTGTTTTGAAACTATCTAAGTAAATGCCAGTCGAAGAACGCAAGATTGGGAGAGAACGTTGGATAGACCAAAAAATACATCAAAAATAGTCAAGCTGTAAAAGTTTATGTTGGATAGCCAAAGGTACGTGTCGTATCTTGACTCGATGAAACGCAACGCCTGTCGCATTGCATTTCATCGATGATGAACCGCAATGCTAATGCATACCGCTCTGGTCAATACCTCGCTTTAATCTATATAGTTGTGGATAATATTTCTCCGAATTAATGGTCTGGTTTCCAAGTAAAAGCTCATAATAAACGATTCCCTTCCCGTCCCACTAAACGCATAGCATCCTAATCTTATTCGGATGAATACTGACTTTTGCGCTGGTTGAAGGAGCAACGGAGATGCTCCTTCAACCAGCGCTTCCAACCTTCAGCTGATATCACGATCTCTTACGCTTAACATTATTATAGATAATTAATTTTTCTCCAGCTGTAACAGCTGCTTTAAAAATAAAACGATTTCACAATCAAACAGAAATTCAGTCTATCAAATTTTGAACTCGTATAACTTTTCTGTTCAAAATTATATTACGAAAATTGCATTGCTACAAAATGACCTAAACAATAATTTGTTTATTTGATAATCCTTTTAATATTGCTGCTGTGATCTTGATGTAAATATAAAACTAGAATTGATAAATTTGCAATCAAACAATATGCTACAATCGTTACTTAAAATAAAAATCAGATTAACTTTTATGCTTACTTAACAGAAAGTCAATACACTAATATTAAGAAATTTGTAAGAAAAAATATTTCCAAATTTGGAAGTACATATGTATGTATATTTGCGAGCAATCATTTTCCAAAATGGAACATTATATCAAACATTCTCTCAAAATTAATTAAATAAGTGTTTTTAACAACTAATATTGATAATGAATTAGGTTGTTATTAACCTTTAAATTGAAATGCACATATTTGAACTCAAAAAAAAACTTTATTAATCAAAATAAAAACTATTACAATCAACACAATTTTGTCAACGAGAAACAAGTTTACTTATACCGGTTGGCTAAATTGTGGATATATATTTTGATTTAATATATTTAATTGTAATAATAAATTAATTTAAAATAATAATTAAAATAATTAATTAATTAATTATAATAATATTTTGATTGTGGATATAATAAGTCTTGGAGGGGACGAAGTCGTGAAGGGCAGTTTTTCCATCCTCTCTATTTTTAAAGCATTTATCGTGCATAATGTTGTGAGGTGAATGCTTTAAAAAGTGGTAATTAGTAGGCGAAAGGCCAGGCGAGTATGACGGATGGTCGAGTGTTTTGAAACCCAATTTATGTAGCTTTTGATGCGTGATCATTGAGACGTGTGGCCGAGCGTTGTCATGGCGGAGAATTGGTCCCTTCTTGTTGGCAAATGCCGGGTACATGCATCGCAGTGTTTGCTGCATTTAATCGATTTGCTGGCAGTACTTCTCAGCTGTACTCGTTTTGCTCGGGGTCAGGAAACTGTGATGAATCCGACCGGCCGCAGACTACCAAACAGTCACCATGGCCTTATTTTGGTTCATTTTCGGCTTTGGGAAGTGTTGTGGAACTTCGTCGAGATCCAATCACTGAGCCAATCGTCGCCAAGAATTCACTTTCCATCGCACATTATAATCCGTTCGAGAAACGAATCGTTTTTATTGCGCAAAAGAAGGGCAGACGACACTTCAAAACGATGATTTTTCTGATTTTGGTTAGAAATCGGCTTTGACTAAGGCGCTCAATTGGTCGTTGTCAACATCCGATGGCCGACTACTATGCTCATCATAGACAAGGCTCTCATCACCTGTACGATTTTTTCAAACCAACATTGCGCAGTATCTTTATTAGTGGTTTTTGGACCAAACGCATCGTTGATATCGCCTTATTTCTTCATTGGCCTTATTTCGGTACCGATGGCCAATTACAACATCTGAATATTATTTTTATTTGAACAGTTATTATTGTTAAACTTTGTAATTTTCCATGTGAATAATCTTTTTAGATCCGCCCAACTGTCGTTAGAAAGTCCTAGGAATCCTGGCCTAAACCATCAAGATCGTCAGACTGCAGAAATTTTTGCAGTATCCTACGTGTATTCCAAACTAAAAGTTCTGCATTAAAAAATGTATGCTAATAGTTCTTAAACATATTAATTTATTGATTATTGATTTAATGATTGGTCCATTCATTTAAATATTGCTTTCATAACAATTTATAATAAGAATAAAATATTAAAGTTCGTGAATACTATAAATATTTACATATTAAAATATGCATATTTTAGATAGCATTTTTTTTTTGTTTTAACGCCCAATTCGCTTAAAAGAATCTTGCACATTTAGAGAGCAAATAAGTGTGGGTATTAAACCGTAAACCCACATTAACAACCGAAGGTACGAAGTGACCCGTTGGGTAAACAAATTCATAAAGTCAAAAATTTTAATCGACAAATATCACCTTAAAAGTCGACATAGAAAGCGGACGCGCTTTCGCGGAATTTAATTACTTTTTTATTTATGGCAGAATAAATATATGAATCGTCCTGTAAGCCACAGGTGGTCTAAAACGAAATAAGTTGCTGCTTTAGAATACCTCATTCTTTATCGGGCATT
Source organism: Cosmopolites sordidus (assembly GCA_031761425.1). Taxonomy (NCBI): domain Eukaryota; kingdom Metazoa; phylum Arthropoda; class Insecta; order Coleoptera; family Curculionidae; genus Cosmopolites; species Cosmopolites sordidus. Next base: position 938,528 of record JARFXV010000339.1, on the reverse strand, counting down.
TTTTTCTAACTGATAAGTTCTACATCAAACTGAACCTGTCTAATTAAAGAAAAGAAATGTGAAAAAGGAAAACTATGGAAATACGAGGGTCGTTCGAAAATTCAGATAGAGCAAGTATATACTTACTGACTGTAAAATTTGTCAAGTATGATTCGTTAGATTATATTTGATAAAAGGTATGCTGTGAAATTTCGGAGGCGTGCGTTTAGTGGCTTGCTTGTTTGTGGGGATCGAGAAAAGCAAACGTTTTAACATTTTCTGAAAAATGTATGAAATTGGAGTTCGAGCTGCTTTAAAGTACTTTTACGGTTTACCAGGTGACGATTAATAGTTCTTAATTTAGTTTAAGAGATGACAGTGAAAACAAAGGTCGGTTCATAGTGTAATTTCTTATGTCATTTTGTTGTTACGGCTGTACCTTTCAAAAGCTCCATTGATGTTTAAACGATTTCGAGTTAGAGTCATATTTTTTCGTGTTGTAAACACGTTGAATTTCGAGCCAAATAAAGACCATTTGCGGCACGTACCGCTTTTCTTGTTCAATCAAAAGAAAAATGCGAGTGAAAACCGTTCTATATTTATGGAAAGTTACGGTGGCAATGTCCCAACGCAAGACGCTTATAGGCGTTGGTTAAGACGATTCAAAAGTGATAATTTCGGCTTGAAAGATAAAGAACGACTAGGTCAATCAAAAAATGCTGAATTACAAGCATTGCTGAAAGAAGACGATATGCAAGCTCAACGATAAATGGCAGAGAGGTTATAGGTTGGGCGCCAAACCATTTGTGATCGTCTGTATGTTATAGGAAAGATACAGAAGGCAAGAAAATGGGTACTATATCAGATGAACGATAGACAGATGAAAAAGCGAAAAATGGTGTGCGAAGTTTTGCTTTCTCGGCATGAAAGAAATACTTTTTTGCATCGGATCGTGGCTGGAGATAAAAAATGGATACATTCCGAGAACCTAAAATGCAGAAAATCATGGGTTGGCCCGGACAACCATCAACATCGATCGCAAGACCGAATCGCTTTGGAAAGCAGAAAATGCTGTGCATTTGGTGAGATCAGAAGAGCGTCGTATACGATAAGCTACCTTCAACAAATGATCAATTTGAACCATGCATTGATCAATAAGAAATCGGAATGGGCCACATGACATGGAAAAGTGATTTTGCAATACAACACCATACTCACTAGACTTGACCCCTTCGAACTATCACTTGTTTTCATCGATGTCTCACGCGCTTTTCATGAAACACTTCAACAATTTCGGAGATGTCAAAAAATGGCTTGATGACTGGACCACCTTAATGGACAGTCTTTCTGTGAGGACATCCACGAATTCTCCGACAGTTGAGGAAAATGCAGTTAGCGATGGCGCATACTTTGAATACCATTTTTTACTTTTCTCCCAAATTAAAGGTTTTTTTTTAAGAAAAAAGTAAAAAATTATTAACCTGGTAAAACCAATAAACATTCAAAAAAACTTTCCATGTTAAGGGATTTTTACTCTTCATTTTTGAGGGTAAAACATACCTACCTAGGGATAAACATACATCCATTAAAGATGATGAACATCGAAACGCCAAAAACCACAACGACCACCAAAAAGTTACAAAAATCCACAATATTGTATCTTTGATGGTTAGCGATCAAAGGTATGTGAGCTTGCTAAGACTGTATCCATCTGGTCAGATTATGTCCTATATATTTTTTACAATGTTTCGAAAAAGCCTTCAGTTCGATTAGTGCCGCGTTTGTGAACAGTCCGCCAAACACGCATTTGAATAAACACTTCTTAAGAGTCTTTAGACTTATTTAAACGCGGTTTCTTAGTTTTATAAGAGTGGATGAGACATTGATGCGCCGTTACACGCTCTAAACGAAGCAGCTACTCAAACGCGGGTGGAAGCAGGAAGTCATAGTTACGATTTTGTGGAATTCTCATGGTGTGGTGCTCATAAAAAACACGGCAAAAGGAAGGACCATTACCATACTATTCAGGCTAAACATCAACATCAGGCTTAAAAAACCTGCTTTTTTATCACGATAATGTACCTACACACGCGTTTTTGGTAGTTGCTACAAAACCCAATGATCTATGCCTCGAAGTGCTTTCACATGCGCCGTATTCGCATATAATTTCTTCCTTTTCCTATGCCTAAAGACATAGCTCGCTTGACGATTCACTTCACTTCAAATGATTAGATTTAAGTTGAGAACCACTTATTTTACATTATATAGAGAGTATTAAAAGGTTGGAAAGTTGTTGGTCTAAATGTACTGAATTACAAGGTAACAACGTCGAAATACAAAAAAATCTGTATGGTCTTAGCCAGCCCGAGAACTTTTCGAAGGACCCGTACCTAATTAGGGGTGTAGAAAATCAACCTTTAACCATATTCATAATTCAAAAAGTTAATTATATGGAATATGTATTTTTCTAGTTCTTATGTTTTTTTACATTTGGCTATTTCTAGGCTTTACATAGCCCGGTTGTTTGTCATATTTCTATTAAACCAGTAAAATTTACACAGTCAATCCAATGAAGCATGTTACTGTAGCAATATGAAATACGAAAGTCGATAAAATTCTTAACGTACTCCTGGTGGGACATGTTAAATCGTGGCATGTCTAAAATCGTATTGAAATGTTTTCAATTCTAGTCAGTTTAAGTTTAGGGTATAACAAGGTGTCAAACGGGGTCAAATCAGGCGAATGGCTAAGAATAACGATACTTTTTTAGCTAAGAAATCGTGAACAAGTTTGCTTATAGGGAATAATCTTGGTTTACAATGGATATATGAATGCTAGTGAACGGCTCGCTGAATTTAACAGATTTAAAACGATTATTTTGAAAAATTACAACCATTCTTTTGAAATGTTCTTCATTTCTGAACGATTGTTGTAATGCTTTCTTTGTCATTAGGAAACTGTCCAAACCAGAAACGTTCTTATAGATTATTGCTTTACTACCATAAACAGTTTGTATAATTACACAGGTTTTTGTGGCATTGCTAAAAAACTGTCTCTATGTGATGAAATAAATCATGTGTAATGCACCTAAACTCAATAATTAACTAAGTGATGTATTCTGATTACATGAGAATGTAATTAGAATATTTAGATTACACATTTAGATTACATCTCGAAGAGATTTGCCACTAAACACCAAATCACTTTTTTAACATGGACTCGCATTTGGGTAACGATTCAATCCAATGATGATTCAATCATCTCCTGATGGTGCTAACATGATAAGTAAAACGTGCGCCGAGAAGTTAAAAAAAAATACCAATTCACTTTTTTAGAGGTAAATCTCTTCGAGTTTCGTATTACACTTAAAGTAAAAGCGACAATCGAGTATCGCAATGAAAGTGCCCGCAAAATAAACACAATTGGTTACAATTTACATTAAAAAAGAAAGAAGCATTATTCCAACTCAGCGTCAATTTCGATGAACTTTTAACGGTAGGAAAGTTCTTCCAAGCATGTAATACGCAAATTTTGTAATCAAATTTTTGGAAAATAGGTCCCTGGGTGACCTTAGATGATGAACAAGACAGACGCGAACAGCAAGATCAGCTAAACCATCCAACGTGTAAGGAAAAGTGTACCCCTATAGCGTATTTATAAACAAGATCTCCATATACATCCATACAAAATTCAGCTAGTACAAGAATATTAGCTTGATTATTTAAATCACTATAGCTATTTAAATGTTATTCTTAAATGAATATCTACTTTGTGTCACCCTGGTACCATATGAAAAGTGAATAATTTAGCTCTAATAAAATAAAAATTACCTTAAAATTGAAACTCTTAAATATATCAATTGTTTTTACCAAACAATATTTAATCCATTACTGCATTTTAATATTTTATAGTAGGTATATAAATGTATGGACTAATTTTTAAACATTTATTCTACTAAAGTTGGATATTGATTTTCAGCTTTGACAGTACATTATTTGATATTAATAGGACGCATTGTTCTTTCAGTCATATTGGGATTACAATTCAATAAAAAGCTGCTAATGGTTTAAAAAAAATAGCAATATTTTTTTTTGTTGAACAACGAAACCACAAATTAACGATAAACGATGTAAAAACAGCACGATGTCGTTCAGACAATGAAAACCGTTCTTTTCGCCGTCCTAATTTCATTTCTACGGGTATTAAATAATAATTCATTGATTCGAAAATCGAATTAGGATATATGAGGCCAGGATCCGTTTCGTGGCCTTGGCAGTGTTGTACAGCTTTTCATTCACGGAAAAATTAATTAATTTTCATTAAAATTAATCGACATGACAAAACGGGTTATTACTATCAACACAGACATATGTCTATAGAAATTGAAACAGCCACAGATATGTAACAGGAATACCCATACGTAATATCGTCCCTTCTTGTAAAATTAGAGTGATTTTAAAATAAATTATTCTTCGAATACAATTTTGATAGCTGTCACAGTAGGATTTTTTCCCATGGAGAAAATATTCTATAGATCTAAAAAGATCATAATCTGGCGCTGCAATATTAGGAGAATACGGTGAACTCTTTGATTTTGTTTTTGGATTACTCTGACAGTATGAGGTCTTATATTGTCTTGCTGTAGAATAACACTTTTTCGATTAATCAGTATTGAACGTTTTCGAAACATAACCATGTTTCGTCTATCCATATGAACACAAGAATATTCAGCTCTTATGGTTTCATTACGATTCAGGACCTCATAGTGAATAATGCCTGGAAATCCCACCATACTGACAGTGCCCACTTTTTTTACAGTGAAGACCTGGTTTTAGAGTGGGCAAAGGTGATTGTCCTGGTGTTAATCAATGCTTTTTCTTATGTGGATTGCTGTATATAATCCACTTTTCATCTCCAGTACCAATTTGTTGCATAAAAGGATCTCTGCTGAACCGGGACAAAAGTGCACTGCAAATTGAATTTTCTTCAGTTTTGTTTTGAACTAAAAATTGATATAGTACCCACATTCCCTCTTTTTACACTTTGTTGAGATGTTTTAATCACCGTTGTATCGTAGATCATAAAGTTTTAAGCTTTGTGGCTAATCCGTAGATGGTTTGTTTGGGATCAGCTTCAATTTCAACCAACAACAGATCCTTATCAAACTCAACAGGTCTTCCAGATTTTTTACAGTCGAAAATATTGAAATCACCGCTCATACATTTGTTTAAACAAACGTTGATATTTTCTGCTATCCTAGGCACCAGTTTAAACAGCATTATTGGCATTTGTGGTATTGATATGCTTTCAAAACTCATAAAACATCAAATCACAGCTCTTCCATTGTTGTAGAGTTCACCAAATTATTTTCCAATACATTTAAGTAGAATATAGGTTACGTTGTATTACTGTCAATTATGTTAGATTATGTTACATTTTATTCTCAATAGATGTTGAATGGCAATGTTTTGAAATTTGATAAACAGATGGCAATGTTTAAAAACTAAAAAAAAATAACTTTACTTATGGGCACCCCTAATACATAGCTTTTTATGAATGTAACTTCTGTTTAAACTACTATTTATTGATGTAACTTCTATTTAAAGTACCACTCTTTTAGATATCTAGACAACTCAATACTCAATATATATGGTTAAGTATTAGGCTGGGATACCTGGAAAAATACGCCTATGAGTAATTATCCAATTATTAGCTACTAGAAGCTATTAGGCTATTAAAATCACAATTATAGCAAAGCGACAATTTTTAATTATCAATTATCAAATTATCAAACGTTCGATAATTTTCAAAATCATACCGCACCCATTTAATTCATATATTTTGCACCACTTGATGTTGACTATAAATCTAACAGAAAAGATCAGAAAAAAAAAGATGTGGAAAACTAATGCATACAAGCATACAAAGAAACAATGTATGGATACAAAATGTAAAAGTAGATATAAATATAAAAACAGACTTATAGACAAAGTGACTGCAGACCCAAAAACAAGAAGGCAGCGAATGAAAAACCAGAAGGTAAAGAAGAATCAAAATGTAATGGTTTACAAATGAAATAAATGCCAACAAAAATACTATAAAAAAAGGAACATTTTATAAGGCCCCCGACAGTCTGATATGTTACGTAAGAAATAAGTAGATGTTATTGTTTCTTAGCCCAAGCGGTTTTCTAATTATATTATAATAGTAATAATGTTACTATTATATACTAAGCACATGTGAAATTTGTTTTTCAGGTGTATGAAGCTAACATTGTTGGCTGTCCCTTTACGTATCTCTCGGTTTCTAGCTTTTCAGCCGTCATCAGCCGAGCTCCAGATGAACGCAAGCATGGCGGCGGTTGGGCAGAGACGAGCCGTGGCACCACGTGGAGAGAGGGTGAAAGATTTCTGTAATATTTCCATCCACGGTCCTATTACGCTATCTTGTGCCCATGTCCCAATACCCGAGGTTGCAGGTAGAATATTACGGGCATTCCGGACTGCTACGAGCATTCGCCGTATGCTGGCGCGAGGTGTGTGCTATTACGACCCGCCATCAAAATAGGCAGTTGACATGGCCTCGCCCCGATCGTCTCTCCCAACTGCTTTCCTTGCTTTATAAGGATATGAAAAAATATCAGAAAGAAACATCAACAAGAGCAGTATTTATAAAAGACAAAAAATAAATTTATTGGACAACTAAGAAAAAAGCAATGCGAGATGAAGAAGAACATTTTGCAGAGTTGTTCAGTGAAGAAGCAAGAGACTGAGAAGGAAAACGACCAAGAGAGGGTAGAAATAGAGAAATATATAAAAGAAACCAACAAAGAGAAATAGGGAATATAAATAAGTGTAGTAGAAAGTAGCATTGTAATTTAAAATTTAAAATGTGATACAAAAATGTTAATAGATAAACTGCACGAACTTGTAGAAGAAATCTGGAACACGAATAAAATATCATAACAATAAGGTAAAACAGTACTTGTTTCAGTTAAAAAAATAAAGGACAGAACAGGGTACACTTAATAGATAAAATGCACGAAGCTATAGAAGAAACCTGGAATACGAATAAATTACCATAACAGGTAAAACAGTGTTAGTTCCAGTTTAAAAAAAAAGTGACAGAACAGGGTACTCTAATAAAGAAGAAGAAGAACGCTCTGGACACACTACACAAAACACTGGCAACAGCGATCAGAAATTAAAAACTTATATCGAACCACTGATGAGCGAATATCAGGCAGGTTGTAGAGAAAATAAGCCGAATATTTATGTTGAAGAAAACTTATTGGTAATTACTAATATGAGATCCAGACGCAAATACTGTTCATTGACAAGCAGCGTCCGACTCAGATAAAACTTTTAGAACCTTTAAAAATGTTCAATATATCATAAAAAAAAACTAAGAAAACTTTACATAATAGCAACTAACATCTTTTGGCACAGTTGAAGTAAATGAAAGGATGTCAGAGAAATTTTAAAGTAGGAATACGCCAAGGAGATTAGTATCTGTTATGGATAGAATTATTATCTAGCAACACTCCTGAATAAAAGTCACCACTGTCATGCATTTACGGATGATATATTATTAGTACTAATTAACAGTATTACACACATTACAGTTACACATTAAGTTACAAGTTCATCCGTGCATCAAATTCAATCGTACTCCACGCTAAAATTGCCCATTCCTTCAGCCGCCACCATATAAAACAATTGCTGAAGTTTGGTGGCGCGAAAGGAATTGGTAATTTTTCCGTGGAGCACAGATGAATTGTCCTTGTTTTTGAATAATTTTAATATTCTCCACAGGCCCACTATGCAAGTTTTCATGAGTCCAACACTTGTATGTTTGCAAAACATAAAAAGGAAGCTTTGCAAAGGATATTCTGAGAGAAGAAAGCAAACGATATTTGGAAGAGACGAACCAATGAAGAAGTTTATGACTTAAACATTGATCCAAGCATAACATTAAATTCATTAAATCCCACAGACTAGAAATGATAGAGCACTTAGAGACACTGGATGAAGAGAAGGCTGTAAAATATGTGGAATGGAAGATACCAGAAGATATAAGGAGGAAGGGAAAGCTAAGAAGTAGATTACGAGACGCAATAAACGAAGATTTGTGAGAATTGATAGTGAGAAACTGAGAAGCGATATATAGAAACAGAAAGGAATGTAAACTCATCATCAAGTAACGAGTTGGAAAATGCTGTGAACAATGTCATCCGCATCTTGTATTGGTATAAATCAAAGTTCTTTCAATCGTATTAAGATTATTCTTCAATAAAAAAAATAAAAATTGTTTTAGTAAACAAAATCATTTTTTCTGAACCAAACCACAAATTAACGATAAACGATGCAAAAGCGGGCACGTTGTCGTTATAACAATGAAGACCGTTCTTTTCGGCGTTCTAATTTCGTTTCTACGGCCATTAAATAATGATCCGTTTCCTGTCAAAAATCGAATTGGGTTAGATGCGGCCAGGAAACCGTTTCGCAACCTCGTCACTGTAGTACGACATTTCATTCCGTTTCGTAAAATTAGTCGACACGACAAAAGCGAATGGGTTACTACGACCAACTTTCTCAACCATATTAGGGCATGCCTCATTACATGGACCATTTGAAAAGTACTCGAAATTGAATTACAACGAATTTTAAGTTGGTTTTTTATGTTATTCGTCTGTTGCAAACAAATATCCGTTCCTTTGAATTTTCTGTATTATTGGATTGTCTCGAATGTTATGAGTATCTCTCAGATGAAAGCTCAGTGATACGGAGTAATGTAGATATTCAATTATATTAGTCAGCTTTGTTTTATGGTTTGATGAGATTAGAAGGGGAAATACATATGAACATTTAAAAAAGAAAGGGAACGAAGATTTAACATAATTCGATATATGGAAATGTTTAAAACAAGGCTGTAAGCTTAGTCCAATATTGTTTGCGAAAGCTGTTAATGGAACCAGGAAAAGGCAAAACAAAAAATAAAGCTATATCTGGGACTTTTGGACCACAGAACAAATTTAATGGAACTTTTATTCAGTGACGATATGGCAATAATAATAGACTCATTGGCAAATTTACAACATAATTTGAACGTGTTAAACGAGAAACTATAAAATAATAAATAAAAATTATAATATGTCAATAAACTAAAACGAAAACTGATTATAATATACATAACAATAAAAACACACATTGGTTAAAATGAAATTACAAAAGGGTTAAAAGCAAAAATAGTCAAAAACGAGTAAATTCAAGACTAAGGGCATCGAGTTAAACATATATAAAAGTAAAATAAATATCGTGAAGATGAGACTGCTGATGAGGCAATATATGAAATGACAAAATCAGGAATGAAATATACTGAGAAATCCTTAAGACAAAGATGTTGACGTTAATCCAAAAGAAACAACTGGGATGGCTTGTTACACAGAATGTCTGAACAAAGGTTAACCAAAAGAGTATACGAAATAAAAGTACAGGAAAAGATAATAAAAAGAGAAACGCCATAAAAGACATGGAAAAGAACTGGCTCAAAATAAAATTAGTTGGAAGAAGAAAATTTCTTAACTCCCCCGATAGTCTAATATGTTACGGCAGACAAACGCAGGAAGTAAGTAGATTTTATTGTTTCTTAGCCGAAGCGGTCTTCTAATTATATTATAATAGTAATAATGTTACTATTTTATACTAAGCACATGTGAAATTTGTGTTTCAGGTGTATAAAGCCAACATTGTTGGCTTTTCCTTTGGAGGGGAGGCAGGCCAACAACATCTAGTGCATCTTCAGTAGGAGTTTGAATTTCCTAGAGTCACCTTAAGAATTCTTTTCGTGAACCGGATTTTTTTACAATAACAGGTCTATGCAAACAGTGTTTGTCATCTTCAATCGAGAATCGGCCGCTTGAGAATGCCTTAAACCACCTGAAAACTAAGGACCTTGACAAAATACTGCTTCCATAGGCCTGTTGAAGTATTGTAAAAGTTTTCGTCACGCTGTACATTTAAATCAACGACGTTCCAAATTTTAAATACCATCCATATAGTGTGATTTATCTCATCTTTGATCTCATCATTTGAAATGAATCTTGAAAGTAAATTTGGATATAAAGAGACGATTTTAATAGCTTAGAGTAATCTTACTTTTTAATTACAATTTAAAAAAATAAAAAAGCTGAACCAAGGTAAAATGATCCAACCCAAGGTAAAAAAGCTAACCCAAGTTGAAATAGTTAACCCAAGGTAAAAAAATTAAAATAAAATAAAAAAACTAACCAAAAAATACATACATCATAAAATAAATATTTAGATACATATAGCCACGCATTTATAATTTATGAAGTATTTATGAATCGTACCGTTCTTCATTATTGAATTCCTATTTTGATATACTAAAGGAAAATAAAACAATTTCAAGTACTTTGCATTTAAATTGTATTATTTATTACTTAGGTGAAATTAATTGAAGTAACTGAGACAAACTAAAGAAAACTAGAAGATAACAGAAAAAATATACTTCTGCATAAAATCAAGGTTTATTCTTAGAAAGATCAGAAAGTTCAAACATAACCTGAATTTCTCTGTATAGTTAAATTAAATAATGGAAATGTTAATATGATAATTATATGCAGTTTGTTAATCAAAAATGGAAAGTAGGTTCCAAGTGCATTCATACTGATTTGCATCCTCATTCTATATAACATTGAGTCTTCTGAAAAGTAATGTTCTTTTAGCATAATAACAAGGCAAATAATAAAATTAAAAACATGAAGTGGACGTGGATAACAAGAGTGAAGAAATGTTAAGAGAAAAAGTGCAGGAATATAGGGAATAGATCTAACAGTTAAAAATGAAAAATAAACTAAATTAATAAGAGCATATGAAGTTACCATAAAGAAACAAAAAAAAAATGAAACAAAAACCAACAATAAATAAGAGCGGGAAAGATGTGGTCACGAACATGGCACTGAATGAAGAAAAAGAAGTAAGAATGACAACAATATAATTAGAAGCGGGAGATAAAGAGTAAGGAAAGAAAGATGAAAAGCCAGACAAAAAGAGAAGTACAATAAGAATTGAAAAGTGACGTCAAAATATTGTTGAGAGTACGGAATATAGAAAAAGTGCCAAAGGATGTAGAGAGAGATCAAATCAAGGTGGCGGGTTTGTAGACTATCAGAATGGATTGAGAAACGGAAGTTCAAAGGGTCAACGCAATACACATACACTACATCATACACTACGTCATACGCTAATACATGTGTTGGAAAAGAGGCAATAAGATACGAGCGGTTAAAGCGGTTAGTTTTTTCCTAAAAAAAATACGTTTAATTTGGGAAAAAGGTAAAAAATGGTTTATTCGAAGTATACGCCATCGCTAGCTGCACATTCGTCCCATCTATCTGACAATTTGTGGATGGCCTCCGAGAAAAACCGTACATCTTTTGAGGTGGTTCAGTCATCAAGTCATTTTTCGACATCTCCATAATTGTTGAAGTAGTTCATGGAAAGCGCGTGAGACAACGATAAAAATAAGTGGTAGTCGGAAGGGGCCAAGTCTTGTGAGTACGGCGGGTGGGGCAAGAGTTCCCAGCCAAATGGAGAAATAGTATCTGTGACCGCGTTCGTTATGTGATGGAGCGTTGTGCTGCAAAATCACTTTTCCGTGTCTAGTAGCCCATTCTGGTCACTTTTCGATCTGTGCATGGTTCAAATTGATCATTTGTTTACGGTAGCGAAAAGTAATAATTGTTTCATCTGGTTTCAGAAGCTCATGATACATGACCCCATTCTGATCCCACCAAATGCACAGAACTGCCTTTTTTCCAAAGCGATTCGGTTTTGCAGTCGATGTTGATGGTTATCCTGGGTCAACCCATGATTTTCTGTATTTTGGGTTCTGGAAATGTATTAATTTTTTTGTCTACTGTGACGATCCGATGCGAGAAAGTAAAATTTCGCACACCGCTTTTCGTTTTTCCATCTGTCTGTCGTTCAGCTGATGTGGTACCCATACTCCTGTCTTCTGGATCTTTTCCATGATATGCAAACGATCACAAATGGTTCGACGACCAACATTTAACCTCTCTGCCCTTTGTTGTAGAGTTTGCATCTTCTTCCAACAATGTGTACAATTTGACATCTTCAAGTTTTTTCGGTTGACCTCAATGTTATTTGTCTTTCAAGTCGAAATCACCCCTTTTGAATCCTTTAAGTCAATACCCACAAGCGGTTTACGTTGGAACATTGTCACCCTAAGTTTCCACTAGTATACTATGGCTTTCAATCGTGTTTTTCTTTTGATCGAACAAGAAAAACAGAAAAACAAACAAACAACCATGGCGTTTTGAAAGGTAATGTCGTAGCAACAAAATAGACATAAGAGATTAGGCTGTGAATCGACCCTTGTTTCCACCGCCATCTCTTAAAAAAATTAAGAATTATTAACCGCCACTCTTGGTAATATGAAAATGTTCATGATATTTTATAGATTTCAATCAAGCCTTCAATTAGGTGAAGAAAAATAATGGCTAATGGAAGATTTGAAAAATAAAGATTACAATAGAAAAATCTAATGCAGTTATAAACACAGGACAAGAGTTTACATTTGGATAACATATAATAGAAAATATTATATTCACTCATTTTTAATGATATAAAGACTGACTCGGGAAACCGACAACAGAATACTCCAATATTTGAAAACCAGAGTGTACGATCAATGTACCCCCCTTATTTAAGGTATGACTCACAAGCATGGACACTTACAAAGACTAACAAGGACAAAATAAGTAAAAACAGAAGTTTGTTGGTGGTGTTTTGCTAACCACAATGTAAGATTGGAAGACAACAGATGAAATAATCTAATATATCAATGGAGGTCATGGTTGGGAAAGGAAAAAGGATTAAAAGTCAACATGAGAAGAGATGGTTCGATGATTTGAAAAAATCAACGGGCTACTCTAGAAACTTGTGGCATAAAGCAGAGATAGGTAGAATGAATTTAGGAAGGATTATGTCCAAAGTTGAACATATAGAAGGGCAGAAAAAAATATTAATTTTCATAAAAAAATAAAAGAAATAATATAAAGTTTACAATAATGGGGAAATACATATAAAGAAATAATGAAAGATTAAAATATAAAGTGATAAAGATGAAATTTTAAGCAATGTGCTTAAGGCGCTCTTTGAGGGTTCAATTCCTGCTCACGATGTGGATGTTTATGTACTTGAATTTGTTCTTCAGATAAGAGTGGAAAATCCTACGAAGAATTGTCCCTTAGTCACGCCAATAACCACACTGGGAAAGGTTAGACGCCTTCTAAAAACTCTTGTATGTTGTAAACTTATCAGTTAATAGGTTATTCCAAAGACTAAATGGCCAAATGCTATAATTACTATATATAATACCTATATGGTATAAGCTAAATGTTGATAGCCCATGAGGAGGTGCTTACTGAAGGTTACTCGATAGCTGGAGAACGTTGTTCGGAAGTTGCTAAATTACCCTAGGTGTAACGGGTTCCTAATACAAAAAATACTTACAGGCAATGAATGGCGACGAAAAAAATAGACGATAAAACACGTACTGTTGTTTATTTAAGCTATTACTAATCGTTAATAATAAAATTTAGTAACATATTACTAATTTAATTATAACATGTCATATACGGTAACTATTTGATTAAAATATAAATGAATAAAAATTAATACAATTAGTGATTTTACTAATTCTTGCTTCCTGACGTGATTTATATATTTTTATGCTATAAGATCTGAGAGCTAATACTACTAGAATACTAGTGTTACTATTTGAAATATGAATCAAGAAAGTGTCTTTAACAAAACCTACTCAGACCTTAGTCAGTCTCGAATGGACATGACTGGGTATCGATTCCTTGTTAGATTTATACTTTTAGCCAATGAAATACAATACGCAAGCTTGGTCTTTACTCGTAAGGTTACCCATCCAATTACAAGGTGCTCCATAAAAAAGTTTCTATTTCATTGACTCACTGCGCAAACGCAACAACTGTAAGGTGCGCGGGGAGCATATCAATCGATAGCCCTGCGTTTATTAAATTAGTCGGTATGGAGATTTTCTCGGAAGCAGACCCTGCGTTGTGTGAACGAGAATTTGACAAAAACAATGATTCGGTGTCTATAGCATAGAGAAAGTTCTGTAGTCATCGTGGTTTGCGTAACATTAAAGATGCACCAAGTATTTCCCTCATCCGGAAATGGGTTAAGAAGTTTGAAGTAACCGGTTCAACTATGGATAAACGTAAGTCCGGGTGTGGACGAGAATGTGGAAGTTGTAAATCAGTCCATTGGTGACAACCCGGACCATTCCGTTCGTAAGCGAGCGCATGCTTTAAATGTGCCTCGATCATCATTGCACCGCATTTTGCGCAAGGACTCATACACAGAGACTTCAATTCGTTAATCAGGTAAGTGAGCGTTTTGCTCACAACATATTGTTTTCGGATGAGGCATATTTTCATCTCAACGATCACGTAGATAAGCACACCTATTGTAATTGGAGTGCAACGAACTGGAAATACAAGCATCAAAAACCCCTACATTCACTTAAAGTCACTGTATGGGCTGCAATGTTAGCGCCAGAAATAACCGGTCCGTACTTTTTTGAAAACGGCAGGAGACGCGCAGTTACTAGCAATTCAGAGCGTTATGAGATAATGTTGGACAATTTTTTGGTATCTGAACTGCAAAACTTTGCTGGTTATAATCAAAGAACGTGGTTTCAACATGGCGGACCAACCTCACATACGTCCAACACGTCTCTGCCACGAGTTCGTGAAACTTTCCCAAACAAATTGACCTCCCGGAGAGATGACATAAATTGGCCTCCACGTAGTCCTGATTTGAGCTCTATGGACTTTTTCTTGTGAAGCTATCTAAAATCGAAAGTTTACGTCAATAAGCCGGGTTCTTTGGTGCAGTTAAAAGAAAATATCCGACACGAAATTGGAGGCAATCAAGAGATTATGTGCCGATCAGACCTAAAGAATTCCTTAGGTTCCTACTGCTCCGTTTATAGAGTTCCTGGTTAGGAAAAACCTGCTGTTCATTTAGATAAGGGCCGTGAGCATCAAGGTTTACATTTGGATGGCATTATTTTTTAAAGTAATTTCCTAAAATATTCATTTCAAAAATGAATAAAGGTTTTTTTAATGGACGTCTTACTTTTATTTATATCGCTTTATCAAAAACAAACTTTCATTTGGGACACCTGTTATTAAAGGAAAAAAAAATGTTACCACCAACAAAATCGTCACTACATACATACAAGTTACGCAGTACTGCCACCTTCGATTCACCGGATTAGAAGATGTCACCGCCCGGGCTTGAGTTGCAATAATTACTATTATAATAATTAAGCGAAATGCATCTAGAATCCATAATTGGTTGTTTCTAAAAAGTTAAAATGATTAAGCCTATATTTCTAAGTATAACCCAGTTTTTGAAATATTGGGCTTGAAGTTCATTCTCTTACACTCTTAGTTTCAAATTATACACCACAACCGTTAAATATATGCTAACTGTAGTGCATTCAAGATAAGAGTTTTCGAATAAGAATGTCAGAAGTTTGAAACGTAATAGCGGCAACACAGTTTGATATATAAATGTCATTCACAGACTACTATAATTAGTACATTGGGTCAATTCACTATGAAAATATGCACGATTCAAAAGCGCGCAAAAATTGTACGTAAGTTGGGAAGCGCCCCCCACTTTCAGGAAAGAAATAATCTTTTCCGACGATCGCACTTTTAGCTTAAGGGGGGAATTCCTTTTAGGAATTAAAAAAAATTTTTTTTTTTCATATTTCGAAAATATAATATATTAAGAGTATACTGGCAAGAGGAAAAACAAAAATATTAAATATTTTCGGAGTTAACGCACATACAGTAGAGCGCACCGGAGCCCGTATATCGCGACCTAGACAGCTTAATCCGCATCTTGGTCTCTAAGATGTCCAAATGAAAGAGTGAGTAGGTTGCTGTCTAACAGAGACAGAGAACGAAGAGTTCTGCGAATGTACAGTACTTAACCGACGTTAGCACAACGAATGCACTGCTTCGAATGAGCTCTGAGGCGTTAGGCCGTTTGGCTACTGCGCATCCAAACCTTAGATGCTGTGCTGTAAATATCGGCAGGTAAAAACCGGGCTATTCAATTACAATATGATCTTATCTATTACCAGGGCGTTTTGAAAATTTAGCTGGTCATTGGTTATTATATGACTATTTCTTAGTAATTAATTTACTGATAAACACGAAGAAAGTTTTGGGTCAAGTACAAGTGATAGTGCAAGTGTATTTGTGTGTATAGTTCAAGTATAATTATTGGCACCTATGCCGAAGGCCTAAGTTTTCATCGAAACAACCGATGAGGAAGTGGAAGTGGAAGAGGAAGTAACGAGACAACTAGAGGAGTCTTTCCGAGACAAAAGCAGCTCGTACAGCCCGAAAACAGCAGCAGGTTGAAAAAAAAAACAGCTTTTGGAGGCTGAAGGTCTATTATATGCTCCTGGGATCGCTGATTCATCGGTAAGTCACTAAAATAAATCGTTTTATCGTACTGACACTTTAAATGCGATTATCTCGAAAATATGTTTTTAAAAACTGCTCGCCCTGTAACTCAAAAAGTTATTAATCGATTTGGCTGAAATTTGGATGGACTTTTCTCTATATCATTATCGGAAGGATGTACCTACAGTTTTAAAGATTTCGTGTAAATAAACTAGTTTTTGGGATAAAAATGTCGAAAAAATAGTACAAACTTTGAACATTATTTGTTTTAAAGCTTACTTAATTTTTAATTTAATATTTTTGTATAGTTTTATAGGTTTATCCTTCCCGTGCATATATCAGAAACAGAATTTTTTTTTGTGTTTCAGATAAATAGAAAAAGAGTAACGAGTGCAGCACTTTTGAACCTCTGCAAAGATCAAATAAAATGATATTAAAACTTTAAAATAATACAATTATTTTATCACCTTTAAAAACACTTCTGAAAAATTACTTATTTTGAGGCGTCTTAAGATACCCCCCCCCCCTCTTAATGGGTTTGTGAACAAACAAAACTGCAGAATTTTGGCGGATGAAAACCCACAAGTGATTCAAAAGTTACCTCTTTAGAAAGTCACTGTTTGGTGCGGCTTTTGGGCTGAAGTAATAATATGATTTTATTTTTTTAGAGATGATGATGGAAATAGTGTTAGGGTTAACGATGAGCGCTATATGAATATGTTAACAGAATAAATTTGGCCTAAACTGATAAATGTGAATATAAATAATGTTATATTTCATTAAGTGCGTTCACTTCAGTCAATCTCAATCAATAAGTCAGTTCAGTCTAAACAGGCAATTTAGTGTAAGAAAAAATTCTTGGATATGTTATTTCCCGAAACGGTAATGTCCACTGGCCACCTAGATTATGCGATATCAAGCCCTGGGATTATTTTTGTGTGGGATTATGTTAAATCTCCGGTTTACAGAAATAAGCTCCGAACACTTCTTGATCTTAAACAAAACATTCAGGCCACCATTGAAAAGATGCCACGCGATATATGTGAAAAAGTGGTAAAAAATTAGGACAACCTTTTATTTCCATTGCTAATAACTAGAGAGCGAATTTTTGCATAAGCTCAGTCAAAGTCACTGCTTATCAATGTGTTTCGTTATAGTCGTACACATAAGATATTCAATTAAACAATATTTATTTCAATGACACAGGTTAACAAATTGAAACTTTTTTGAGGTAAGATTGATGAAAATAGGTGTAGATGAAGTATTTCGAAGTTCTAAATCTGAAAATGATAAGCAATAATTACTGTAAAACGTACAGTTTTTTGTTACAGGGAGTCAGTGGTGTGGAAAAAATAGGAGACGACCTATTTTTACCATCTAATATTTATTTAATATAAACATGTAAAACGTGTTAAATCTAAGCAAAGGCATTACTGAGGATTATGTGAATAATATATATATTTCATGGGATGTCATAACTTTTTTTTCTTGAGTTCTGTAGCATCATCTCTTTTTAAAACCAGCAGTAATCACACAACATAAATGGGTTCCAGCGTCCCTGGTATCTTGCTTCCATCGTCCTGATTGTTCGTCCTGTTGAAACCTCTCTCCTTGTGATCTCCAGATCCTGATGAAGAATTAGAAACTTGTTGTCCAGGTTTAAAGCCACAATCGGTACCGGTAGTTCTTGGTTATGAGGAACTGGCCTAGGTGCAGAACGAAAATTTGGATACTGAACTTTGTTCCTTTGCTTTATTGAATTCCCTTTTTTTAGTGTTTTAGTGAAACCAAAGTAGCAATCATTTACATGGTCAGTAAGTTCTCTCAACACCATAGAAACAGCAAACGGCATAGAATTTTTCTTGCGATGCATCCACTGCACTAAATTTACGTGACAACTCACACAGCAACCATGAGGTGCCGAACTTTTATCTTTATCTCCAATTTAGCACTTAAAATATAAAAGATCAGCTTTTTTTACTTCCTATAAGTAACTTTAAAATAAATCGTCCGTACATATAACAAAACTTATCAGCGGAATTTTTGCAAACTCGCCGACAAGAACTTGTCATTTGATATAAAATCGATTTAAACACTTAAATGTGCTGTAAACTCAGACAGAAACAAACTAAACTATAAAAAACAATAAAACTACAACAGTACCTTGTGCAATACTGTGGAAATACCCCCTCTACGGTATTGCGGTAACTCCTACATTGTTTAGTCCAAAGTCAGGTACAAATAATTTCAATGATCCCATGATATAAAGGAGAACTAGGTACTTGAAAATGGGTATAGATATGGTAACATTCTCATCAATGTTAATTTTCTAATTACACAAGTAAATTACACAAAGATATATGTGCAATATATAAAACTAATAAAAATGAATTTATAAACATTTTAGTAATACAGATATTTTCATAAATTGAAACGATGGGCGCACGCCATTGCATGAAATGATTTATTTATTCACTTATATTGCAACTCTGGTCTCTACTAATTTTTTTATTTCTTTTAAATTTCTTCCTTTTTTACAGTGTATGCCTTCCATTTATTTTTGTTCCCTATAGCTACATTTATCTTAATCTATCTGAATCTTGTACTTGTTAGTTGAGGAGTTTGAATGATTATTAATTTTGTGCAGATTTTTAGTTCACATAATATTTTCTAGAGCATTAAAAAAGTTCAATTTTTGCTTAATTAAAATGAATATTGTCAAAGGTTGATACATGTTAGAAACTTAAATAAGGTGAAATATTTTAGTTTTTATTAGTATTACCGGCATGCTAATATATGTATAATAAAGTAATGTCCAACATGAATTTTCTGGTGATGATTTATTTCAACTTTTTAATTATTAGGTTTTTAGTATAATTTTAAATGTGCGATAAATGAAGACACAAAATATGTAGGCTGAAATATATAAACACTACTGAAAAACGTTTACAATTAGTTTTAGGAAAATTGATGAAGAGTGAGAAACTTGCCTTTACCAGTACCACCAAATAGTTAGCCTAATAACACCAGTAACCCAATAAGGAACCAAAAGGTAACCCAATCTCGTCCTTACCTTTTTAGAACTCGTCGAACCCAACTTGAACCATAAAGGCACAAACCACAACCGGCGAGATGCGGCTGCAGGCCGAGGGAAGCGACGAAACACGAACCAAAAACAGACGACAAAAGAGCAAAAAAAAAGACGAAACCGTAGAAAAAACAACTGCGCAAAATGTTAACCGGTGGCTTTAGAACCGGACGATTTCTGTCGCGAGGCTGGCTGGATAGCTAGCTGCCCTACCAGCCGTTTTCCAATTTACAACTGAAGGCGTGTGCTAAGGTAGATAAGTGGGGAATTATGAAAGAACGTGCACGGTGGGTGGGGATGAGGAGCGCGGAGGGGACAGCGGACGGTTCATTCATAATGTGGCTGGCCTGGTATGGTGTGGAAAGGCCGGAAAGTGAAATTTAATCAATGAGATGCGGTGTAACAATAATCGCATTACCTCAATTGCACATATGATAAGAAATCTGAGTAACAGCGAAGATAGCTCGTAAATCGCTCTAATTAAAAAGACTTATAATTAAGGAAAAAATTAGTAGAGAGGTAACCCTAAAAAATAGTTACAACGGAAACTTACTACGTAAAGTGGGCCTCACGGAAAACAGATTTTTTTCAAAATAGCTATTTCTAGTGACGCCATCTTTTGATGCGGGAAAGGTGCATCATTCACTGATATTCTGTCAAAATTTCATGACATTCGGATCCTTAGAAGCCAAATTATCGTGCTTAAAGGTTCAGTGTGTTTATACCATTGGTGGAAAAATGAGCATCGAACAAAGAGCAAATATTAAGTTTTGTTTTAAACTTGGTAAAACATTCACCGAAAAGTTTCAATTAATAAAACAAGTGAGTGATTCAAAGATCGTGTGGACATCAAGAACGACGAACATCCTGGCCCGAAAAATCATGTGTTTACTTAAAGTAACATTGAAATTGTACGTGAATTTATATGAAAATTAGCCAAAATTTTCGTTGCGATACATGGAATAGGAATTGGACATGTTCAAAGCTTCAATGAATCGTATTTTTATCGATCATTTGGGACAGTTTGTGCACGCTTTGTTCCACACAAATTGACTGACGACCAAAAATTGCTTCAAATCCAAGATTAAAAGGACTTGATTAAAGAGCCGAAAAAGGACGAAAACTTCAAGTACAGCATTGTTACTGGTGATGAGACGTGGTGTTTTCAATATGATCCAGAAAGCAAGCGTCAAAGTGCCGAATGGAAGCATCCGAGCGAGCCAAATACGAAGAAACGCCGTCTTGAGAAGTCAAAAATCAAAACAATGTTGATTTGTTTGCTCTTCGAAAACTTTTGCCGACGAAAGGACACCGTTATGTCGACATTGAAGCATTCAAAACGCGTCGACGACCATCATGAAGGACATATCTTTGGCCAAGCTCAAAAATGAATTCGCCGGCCTAATTGACCGTTGTATTGACGCGCAAGGAGACTATTTTGAACAAAAATAATGATTTTTGCCGAAAAAATAAATGTGTTTTTTTTTTGAAAAAGTCTTCTTTTCCGTGAAGCGCATCTTGTATAACTAATTAACTAACTTGTTAACAATTGAAAAAGAATGAAAGAACTAAATAAATATAAATTCAAGAAAATGCTCTTTGATTTCGTTTTGGTTTAGATAAAATTTTTAGAAAAGTGGACATAAAGAGATCTTAGGACATAATGCAAGGAATAAGTAACTGTGTTACCCTTCATAATAAGATATCTGATATTTCATATGATGTTATTGTCAAGTTTTCTTCCCAGATACGTACATTCCTTCACAATTGCAATATTGTCATCAGCGATTATCCAGATCTGTTCTCTTCTTAGATTGGTTCTTTTTTCCATCACCTTTGTTTTGTCTATATTTATCATGCCTCTTTAAATAATTTTTTCGATTGGGTAATTACGTAAAGGTCATATCCCACGATCTGTTTTTTTTTATTTATCATTATTCCATTTACGTTCTAAGGTAAACATACTGACCATATTAAATATGACAGAATCTCGCCACAATTTGCCCAATGTGTTTTCGAACAGAATCAGAATGCAAAGCGGCCCAAGTGAAAAGGACATTTTTAGAGAAACAAGACTTCATTAATTTTTTGTAAAATAAATATTTATACATATAATACGTTAATAATAAAATATATAAATAATAAAAATAAAGATTTATAAACATAATAAACATCAATTCTTGTATTAGAACCTGCGTGAAACAATAAACTCGAGGAGAGTGGTAAATCTCTAACTCTCTCTCTGTAATCTAACATTATATCACTTTTTTTTTTTACTTTCCGACGCGCCTTTCGCTAACCATGTTAGCATCATCAGGAGATGATACAATCTAATTCTAAAACTAGGCTATGTTCTATTTATATGAAAACCGTAGCTAATGAAGCGTGTAAAAACCATGAACCGTGAAGGCCACTGAGCGTTGCATTAATAATTGCAAAAGTCGACTGAACAGAATATGTCTATTATCCCTATTCAAGGTTCTCTTACATTTTCCTATTTGAATGTTTTCATATGCATCCAAAGCAGTATTGTTATTTACAGTTTAAACATGTCTTAAATTACTAATATCCATATTGTGGTCATGCTCGAATGTATGCTGGACAACACAAGATTTTACATTTCTTCCATATCTAATGTGGGCAATGTGTTCTTTATATCTCGTTACTATGGATCTTTTGGTTTGACCATTATAGGTATGATCACAACACATATATGTATGACAATATACGTATGATCATAACACAACACATTGCCCACATTACATATGGGAGAAATGAAAAATCTTGTGTTGTCACCAGTTAGTAATTTAAGGCTTGTTAAAAGTGTAAATAACAATATGGCTAATAGAAAAATGTAAGAAAACCATGAACCGGGATAAATATTAATAATGTATCTAATAATAATGTATTTTATTATTAATGTAACGCTCACTTAACTTCACGGTCTATAATTTTTACACGCTTCATTAGGTACAGTTGTCATATAATTAGATTAAAGCTTCATTGATGATGCAAACATGGTTAAGGAAACGCCCGTCGAGAACTTTTAAAAAAGTGATTTGGTGTATCGTGATAAACCCCTTCGAGTTTAATAGTAAACAAAAATAATCAGTGTAACATGGCATTTTTAATGCTTAAGTGTGGAAAATAATGTCATTCAAGTTATATATCGCCATTCATTATTATGGTCACATTCAGACCTTCAAAAAGAAAATTTGCCACCACCTTCCTAATGTTTCTTCATCGATTTCTTCAATTCGATCACTTATAGCAGTCTGCAATTCTTCCAGTGTGTGCGGCTTAGCTTGATATACGCGAAATTTCAAGTACCTCTAAAGATAAAAATCACACATATCACCTGTGGCACCCATCTTATTGAAACCACGGTGTTGATTCCTCGTCTCCGAAGTTCTGGTTTAAAAAAGTAGCCCCATCTTCTTCAAAAAGAATTACCTGCAAATTACGCACTTGCCAATACCACACCATATAGTTGTTCTTGGACTGTGTGGTGATCTTTGGTATAATTTACGTGGATTTTCTGAGGCCCAAAATAGATAGTTTTATTTATTGATTACCCCATTAAAATTAAACTGAGATTCATCACTCATGATGACGGGCAAATCTTCGTTTTCTTCAAATACAAGGTGCGCCTCACGAAAAACACGTTTTTTTTAAATAGCTATTTCTAGTAGCGTCATCTTTTGACGAGCGTTGGGGGTGCATCCTTCACTGATGTTCTGACAAACTTTCAGGACATTCGGATCATCAAAGAGTAAATACTAAATTTTGTTTTAAATTTGGCAACACATTCACCGAAACGTTTCAATTAATGAAACAAGTGTATGGTGAGGATTGTTTATCCCGTGGCAGGTTCCAGAAGTGGTTTAAACGATTCAAAAAAAGTCGTGAGGTTCATCCTGGTCCGAAAAACTGCTCGAAAGTAACATTGAAATAGTGCGTGAATTTATAAAAAAATCAGCCAAAAATCAACATTTTCGTTGCGATACATGGAAATGGAATTGAACATGTTCAAACATTCAATTCATCGCATTTTGGCCGATCCTTTGAGGTTTGTGCACGCTTTGCCCCCTCGCCAAAAATTGCTCGAAATCCAACATTGCAAGGACTTGATTAAAGAGTCGAAAAAGGTCAAAAACTTCAAGTACAGCATTGTTACTGGTGGTGAGACATGGTATTTTCAATATGATTTAAAAACCCAGCGTCAAAGTAAGCGAGCCAAATCCGAAAAAATGCCGCCTCGAGAAGTAAAAAATCAAAAAAATTTTGATTTGTTTTTACGATTCGGAAGGAATTGTGCACAAGGAGTTCGTTCCACCTGGTCAAACGATCAATGCTGTGTTTTATCTTGGTATTATGAAGCGTCGCGTATTGGTCGTGTGCGGCCACAATATTGTCAACAATGCAGCTGACGCAAGGCAGCATAATGCGCCGTCTCATCGCTCGACGCTCATCACTGATTTTTTTGACCAAAAATGGCATTTTAACCATGAATCAATAATTCACCATACTCGGCTGATTTGGCTCCCTGCGACTTCTACCTCTTCGAAAAACTTTATTTGCCGATGAAAAGACAGCGCTATGGCGACATTGAAGTCATTCAAAAGGCGTCCACCGACATTCTGAAAGACATAGTTTTGACCGAGCTCAAAAAATCATTTGTCAACCTAATCGATCGTGCAAAAACGTTGTATTGACGCGTAAGAAGAGTATTTTGAATATAATAATTTTTGCCGAGAAAATAAATATGTGTGTTTTCTTTTTTTGGAAAAGTCCTGTTTTCCGTAGGATGCATCTTGTATATCAAGAATTGTTTGACCATATGTAAAACAACGTTGTTGATAACCTCCTTCATTCAAATCTTGTACAATCATCTATTTATATAGGTAAAAGCGAAATCATTATCCAAAATACGCTTTATAGTGCTCTTACTCATCCTATTCAGGAACGTACCGTCTAGCAGAGCGAGTGCAACTTTGCAGAATCCCATCCCACGCATTATCCACATTTCGCGGTGTGCCCGCTAATTAAGAAAGACCAGGTGGTTTTGTTTTATTGTTAAACCCTTCGTTCAAAGAGCAACTACCTTACCGCAATCTCACTACGACATCCGATGTTAAACTAACATCTAAAAAGTTGTTGCGTTTTAATCACGGACTCGCCAGTTTTGACAGACATATCGTAACACGTGGCGCTCTGGAGTCCACAAAGGTATAGAGTAGGTAAAGTCGAGGGACGACTCTATTATTGATCTTTTATTGCTTTTAGGATTTGATTTTTATTGAGTACTGAAGTGCACATTCTCCGATTAAACAAAAAATATATAAATTGTTCTAGTGGAACTTTTGGTGTAAAATACTAAACTCAAAAAGATTTACTACTATACACCAAATTATTTATTTTTAATTTTTTCTACGCGCATCTTGCTAACTATGTTAGCATCATCAGAAGATGATTCAATTTGAATCTTTTTTGAATGAATACTAAGAAAATTTTGAATGAATACTAAGATTTGAATGCTAAGATGAAAAGACGCGTTGAGAAATTAAAAATAAGTGGTTTAGTATTTAGTGGTAAATCTCTTTGAGTTTAATGAAAAATTACGTCGGACAAATGTCCATCTCGGCTTCGGTTATTTTCACACAGTTGTCGATTACAATTTCGTACAATATCTATCACAACAATTTCATCGATGACAAGTCGGATTTCAATTTTGAGGTCGTCCACTGGATTTTTTATATAACTTGTACTTCACATAACAATATAAAAGTCTCAGAGTGTTAATTATAGGATCTTGCGGGCCAAGTGACGTCGACATTTCTTGAAATTACGCAAGCAGTAAATTATTGGTTTAGTAAATAAACTGTTGCTTAAGTTGTGTAGCAGGTGGTGTCGTCCTAATGGAACCACACTTGTTCAAGATAGATATTATCTAGTTGGTGCCAAAAAAGTACTATTATCATCTTATGATAATAATCGCCAATCACAGTTACAGAATTGCCAATCTCATTTTCAAAAAAATATAGGTCTATTACGCGGCCTGCCCAACCTACACCATACAGTGGCTCGTTTCGGGTGCATTGGCTTCTTATAATTTTCCGTGCTTCAAATGCGACAATTTTGTTTGATTATGAAGCTTTCGACTTGAAAATAAGCTCCATTGTATAGCATTCTATATCTTCTATTCAGAAAGATCATATATTAAAATTATCAAAATATCAGAGTTACAAACCCTGAATCCTAAATGGAATCATGAATATGCTTGAAAAATCTCAAACTATTTTCGACAAAAAGATAAATTAAATTATGACTAACGTTCTCTCATTGAATAAAACCTCATATTTTATTGTGAAAGGAGATGGCCGAACAACTCAATAAAACAATAACATTTTCAAAAATACTTAAACTGTTTATTCTTAAACTTTGGTCGATTGTTCTTTAGTATTAGCTTTAACAACTTATTGTTAGGCAAAAATAAAACAAAACAAAATGCATTAAGTATGTCAGATATAATTTGATGTATATTCCTCGATATCTACAGAAACGATATATTTATGTTCTGTTAGTTAAATTACATAGCTAATAAAACGAAATTGTTAAATGCTATTTCCGGCTGCAACTATGTAGTAGGTCCATTAATTTTCCCATTCATACTTTAAACCGCAGTAACTCGCGACCTTTACAAAGACAATGCAGCGGCGTCCGTTCATTAGCAATGTCGAAACGGGCCAGAGTCTCGAAATAAACCAAAATTAAACATACAACATAAATAATAATAGATTGACGAAATTTGTATTAAAAAATAAAATACATAATATGACCATGGCAAATTCCATATTATTTGTACAACTGCACATTCACAGTTTCAATATGTACCACTTAATATATACTATTCGAAAGAAAAATGCATGAAAAAATCAATCATAAACTCATAATTTATAGTGTCGAGGGTGTGGTGGAACTGAGTGCGGTTTCGGAAAAAACATTCAGAGTGGTAATTGTGTCTATATCGTAGTGGAGCTGGCTCTTGCGATATTTTCTGGACAGGGTTGAACGGGTACTTAGTTTCATACAGGAAAATTATTCTAAATATAATGTAATCATAGCGAGTGATTTCAATTTGAATTTCTTTATTAATCCCAATAATTATATAAAAAGGCTATTAGATTTACTTTATAGTTATAACTTGAAACAATGCATTTTTGAAACAACACGGGAAACTAAAGATACAGCGAGTCTGATAAACAATATTTTTTGCAGGACATGTCTTGATGTGTCAAGTTATGTTTATAATTCAGCACTTTTTGACCACTATGCACAGATTATTAACATCAAAGAATTTAGTAACAGTTGAAATATGTAAATAAAAGGATTTTTCCAAAGAGTAAGATAATCTCCTTTAAATATGAAATTGAAGCTCTCGATTGGTCCACTGTATATGGAGCCAGATCGGTAAATGAAGCATATAGGGCGTTTATTACTCCAGTATTAAATTATTTCAATGTAATTTTTGTTGTAAAGGAGTGTCCTCAGACTAGAAGTGCCATTTTTTGGATAACACAGGGTATAAGAATATCTTGCAGGCATAAAAGCGTGCTACATTATAGAAACTAGAAAAATCAAATTTCTAAGAGCTTTATGGGACCCATTATAAGATCTTGAAAGCAAAAAAGATATTCAATAGAGATTTTCTAAATAAGACTGAAAATAAAATTGCAGCTACATGGTTGCTGGTAAAAAAACATAACACACGAGAGTAATCATTGTGGGAACACCCTGGATAATTTTGCTTCAGAATATAACGACCATTTTAAAACTGTAAACTTTCTGAATGATTACTTTATAAATTCATATCCCAAAGTTAATTCTGATGCATACAATCAGGCCTTTTCGGCATCTCGTGCTAATGAAACCATTTATCTGAGACCGACCGACTGGCATGAAGTATGCAAAATAATAAATAGGTTAAATAATAAAAAATCAGTCGGTGATAATAATCTGCCAACGCAATTATTTAGAGATATTTCAAATTATATGTCTAAGCCATAATCATGTATGGTGAATCTCTATTTTAGAACTGGTTCATATTTTGGTAGCATATTCGGAAATGCTGAAGAATGCACTTATAATATAAAGTCAATTAATTAAAAGGGAAAAATGGATGAAGAAAATAACTATAGACTAATATCATTGTTATCTAACATTAATAAAATTTTTGAGAAAATAATTTACAGCAGATTGATAGACTTCTTAGAGAAATATAATTGGTGATAATCAGAATGGTTTTAAGAAAGGGAAATCCACAATTAGGGTTGTATTTCAAGCAATTACATATATCTCAAATTCACTAAATGATAAAAAAAATACTTTAACCATGTGTATAGATTTGTTCAAGGTTTCTGACAACGTTAACAATAAGATTTTATGTACAAAATTGGATAGTTATGGTATAAGAGGCAATGCCTTACATTTAATAAAATAATACTTGGAAGATCGTACTCAACCAGTTGTAGAGAAGGATACTTGTGGCAGGGATATTTCATAAAAAAAAACTATTACAAGGGGTGTTCCACAGGGATCTATTCTGGGGCCGATATTGTATATCCAATATATTAATGATATATCTAGTATAATGGATGAATACACAATTATGTATGTCGATGATACAGCTCTGATATTTAGTGTGGAGAATTCTGACAGAATGTTTTTCATGCATACAACCTTCTTTTAAATGTGTCAAAGGCACAGTTCCTTTTGTTTGGAAAACGCTCGCTTGACACCTTAACGTTTTCATACAATAATACAATTGAAACGTCAGAAGATGTATCATTTCTTGGAGTGACAATGGACAGGGTACTGGATTGGAAGACCCATATTGAGATACTCGCGGTAAGCGAGTATCTCAATATGGGCCAAAATATTGTTATGCCTTAAGAGTAATTTCTAACAATATTGGTACTGATGCAGCATTGTCGGCATATCATGAATTTGTTGGGTCTAGGATGAGCTATGGTTTAATTTTCTGGGAAAATCCTCTGAAATACGGAGAATGTTTTGCTTCAGAAGAGATGCCTTAAATCAATTTTCAATATGAGATATACTGACAGTTGTCAAAAAGAATATTGACTTTGATCGATATGTATGTGGTCAGCACTTTTATGTTTGCTTATAATAACAAGTCAACATTAATATAATAGTATAATAACAACATTAATATAACAACATTAATATAATAGTATAATAACAACATTAATGTCTGAATGATTGTGGCGTGTTCATATATTTTTTCTCCTTTATTTGGGTTTTTCGCCACAGTGGCGAAAAACCCAAATAAAGGAGAAAAAATATATAATAACAATTACCTGTAAAATATAATTTCAGTTATATTAAAAAAAAATGCGAATTTTATGATTATAAAGACATACAATAGTTTTCCGGAGAGTATCCGAACTCTACCCAAAAATAAAGTACATGTTTTAAAGGAGTATTTATTAAAAAATGTATTTTACTCATTGGATAACTTTTTATTGACACCCGTAGACCTGAGTTGATATAAGATATCTTAGTGTTTTTCTATAGTGTCAAGGTAATTTATGAATTATCATAATTCCATGTATCAAATGTTTTTTTTTCCTTCCTGAATAGTGTTTTTTTTGTTTTCTTTTTCTTTTTGTAATCTTCTGTTGTTATTTTAGTTTATTGGTATGTGTTAATTTAGATTAAGTTTAATTTAATTATTTTACAATGTTCCATACCTCTTGGTTTTGTAACGTTATGTATACATACTGATTAGAACAAATAAAGATAAAGAGAAGATAAATATAGTCATCTTTTAACCGTAGGTGTAGCGGTTACCTATATATAGGGTTGCCTATATTATGGTCAACCTTTCAAGCCTCAACTCGCCAAACTTCAGCTATCAAGAACTGATTCTCGATGCGGTGGGACTTTTTTTCTTACATTCATCATCATTGGGTTTTACTTGTAAATGTTTGACATGAATACGAAGGTTGTTCGGTTGTTCTCGGCCTGACAAAGATCACACACGTATGCTCAAATGACGTTCACTATTACAAATATTTGTCCAATTTGAATTGTTAAATGGCGTGTTTCAAAATTTTAAACACGTGCATTTAGTTGTTTCTTTCTGGCGATCGGGTAAAGCAAATAAGTTTTGACATTATCTGAAAAATCGATAAAATTGAAGTTCGAGCTGCTGTTAAGTACTTTATTTTGGAGTCTAATCCCGATGACCTTTAGGAAGTTTAACCCCTTCCACTTGAAGTCTTTAAAGTCCACTTGAAGTCTTTAAAGAATCGTTTTCATTTTCGACGAAAAAAATGTGGGCTTGTGAATTTAAACGTGGTTGTAAATCTATTGAAGATGATGAACGATCGCGATATATTATAAAAAACCGCTAAGAATATATAATCGTCACAAAAATCATTAATGCCATAATAAATGATCGCTGATTGAAGGTACGCGAACTTGTTGACATTAAAAACATCTGGATAGACCATGTTCACTACATTTTACGCAATGTTTGAGTATGAAAAAGCTTTTCATTCGGTGGGTGCCGAGCTTGTTTAACAGATAGTCCTCCAAAGGTTCATTCGAATTAAAATATCTCAACAATGTTTAGACCAGAGGTTCTCAAGCACTTTTTCTGGAGCACCGCCCCCTTTACAAGAAAAAAACCCAACACTCCCTCTTCCATAATAGTTAATTATAGCAAATATTAAAATATTGTTGCACATTATCTATACCTATTTTATTTTCGATTGACTGCGCAATTGGCTCTTGGTCAAACATAGTAACAATGATTATAGGAGGAGTTATAGTAGGAATAGGGAGAATTATGGATAAACTTTAGTTTATAAACTTTAGTTTAGTTACTTTACCTATTCTTCGTTAGTCGGGAGTTTTATGAGTTCTTCTTCTAAATTTGACGACTCTGCTATATCTGCATTTACGAAAGGATCTAAAACCTACCACGGTGCATTCACGTTTTAAATTATTCTGGAATCGCTCCGTAAAATCAGCATGAAAAACCTCCAAGTGTTGGCAGTAAGTAACTAAATCTTCCTGTTTTGCAGATACTGATGATAATGTGGGAAAGTGGCTGTATTCACCGATACTTAGATTTCGTTTTGAACAGAAGTTTTCCCACAGAAGCAGCTATCACGTTTTCCGTTTTAATTAAATTCAACTCATCACCTCGCAATTGTTAATTGATTTTTTTAAATATTTTAAACAGGTCTGTCAAATAAGCGATGTCATTTCTGGATATAATCAGGTCTTCGCGCAGTTTTTCGCATATGTTTTCAAGGAAGTCCAGTACTGCGTCAAACAGATTGAAAAAACAACTGAGACAGATACCCTTTGAGAGTCAACGCACTCATCATTTTCACTACAAAGTTGGGCAAATAATCTTTCATTCAATGAATTGCTTCTAATCTTATTGACTGCTCAAATAACGTAACGTAGCGACGTATGCAGGTTCATTCAAATTTTTTACGAACAAATGCAGACTTCGAATAACACAATGTACAGCGAGTACATTTGGTACTGCTTGTTTCAAATGTGTTATGAAACCCTTATGATACACCGTCATTGCTAAAGCACCATCAGTAGCAGCTGACAAAATATTACGAATAGGAATTTCTTTCTCTTAAAAAAACTTGTTTATGGTATAAATACCGATTCTCCCTTTGTATCGGTTTCCATATTTTTGCCAAATAATAACTCTTGACAATTTTTGTCTTCTTTTAAGAATCGAATGCCTGATAAGAGTAGTGCTTTGTTATTTGGTA
This sequence comes from Cosmopolites sordidus, assembly GCA_031761425.1. NCBI lineage: Eukaryota > Metazoa > Arthropoda > Insecta > Coleoptera > Curculionidae > Cosmopolites > Cosmopolites sordidus. Next base: position 907,060 of record JARFXV010000339.1, on the reverse strand, counting down.
GAGTTAACAACTGCAAGGTGATGAGTTGAATTTAATTAAAACGGAAAACGTGATAGCTGCTTCTGTGGGAAAACTTCTGTTCAAGAGAAATCTAGGTAGAGGTGAATACAGGCACTTTTCCACATTATCAGCAGTCTCTGTAAAACAAGAAGATTTACTGACGTACTGTGCCAATACTTGGACGTTCTTCATGCTGATTTTAGAGAGCTTTAGAACTCACAGCTAACGAAGAACTAAAAGAACTAAAGGAACAGACTGCACATCACTGAGTGTAGCGATTTGCGGCTAATGTTATCGAAATTGGAACCCGATATTAATTTTGCGTTTGTTTTAAAATTTTTAATAAATAATTCTTTGCTTTTGATTGTATTTTTATTAATTTTTACTTTGTGATTCTTCACAGACAGATAGACAAATAAATAGGTATAGATAATGTACATCAATATTTTAATATCTGGTATAATTAACTATTATAGAAGATGAGGGGTTAGAATTTTTTCTGTAAAGGGGGCAGTGGTCCAGAAGAGGTTGGGAACCTTTAAAGACGATTCTGCGGAGTTTCTTTAATATTTTATAATAGTAGATGAAACATGGCTTTACCATTACATGCCAGAGATTAAGCAACATGGTGTCCTGTTTCTGATATTCTTGTGCTCATAGACTATCTGACAAAAGGAACTTCCATCATCGAGGAGCTTTATGCTGCACTACTAGACAAATTTAATGATCAATTCTTCAACTGAAGTCTTCGGTGTGAAACACTAAACTCAAAAAGAAACATTAAACAACAAATCACTTTTTTTAACCTTCTCGTATCGCGTTTTGCTAACCATGTTAACACCATCAGAAGATGATTCAATCTAATGAATTCAACCAGATTGAATAATCTCCTGGTGATGCCAATATGGCTAGCAAAACGCGAGTCGAAAAGTTTAAAGAAAGTGATTTGGTATTTAGTGGCAAATCTCTTCGAGTTTACTGCTCTTTCACAACGAAAATATGCCTAAGCTTCAAAGTACTTCCACATGTGCTATAGTTATCGGATTTGGTTTCCAGCAGTTACTTTCTATTCCCAAGCCTGAAGAAATGGCTGACTGCACCAAGATTTACTTTAAATAATGAGGTCAAAACTGAGGCGAGTGCTTATTTTTCAAAGCTGGACAAATCACATTAATATTGAGGGTATTAAAAAGTTGGAGCGTCGTTGATCTAAATGTACTGAAAACCTTTGCGAACAACCCTCGTATTTTCCAAATTTTTATCGGTTAATCCTAGCTACAATACTTATATTTTGCCAAAGATCATTTAAATCGACCCCCTTTTCTGGGGTTAAATATCTATATCACTTTTTTTGTACTTAAGTTAGAGACACGTCAACGCACTAGGTTATATTTAGCAGTCATTAGTCAGCACCCTTCCCCAACGGTTTATCAACACTTGGTTTTGTGCAGTCCATAAGTCTCTCGAGAAGCCTACCAACAGGCGAGTGACCAACCTAGAATATCTCTCTCAGAAGGCATCCGGCGATTTTACTCAGCCTCAAACTGGCCTGACTAAGAGGTGATTCCTTGTCAGATTTTACACTCTTGCCTAGAAACATTCACAAACATTTAGAAAAAGTCACAAACATCCACACCGAGTACGGGAATCGAACCAGCTACTACGCTAAATACCGTGTCATCAGGCCGCCGCCTTAGCCGTCACACCGCGACTAATGCGGCCTGCTTTATGTCACTTAGTTTAGTATGCTGTTTATAGAAAATTAAAGGTATTTAAGCCCAATACTATATAGAGGAAATCTTACAAAAATATTGTCTAATGAAAATTAGATATTTCAAAGATTGGACCAGGGATGTTGCAGATATTCGTATCCTCATCCACAATCGCAGAATTTCCCCATTAATTTTAGTATACCCATCTACAATACGCAATGCGGAGCTTTTGCGGATGCGGATGTTGCAAGTCGCGAACAGAAATTGTGGACAGAGTCAGCGAGTGCCACTTCGCTGATTAACCAATAACAATATTAATTTATTAGTCTCGTTTTGTAAAATTGATTTAACTAGTGTGGCAAGTTAGCTTTACCTCAGGAAAGTTACGGTCGTTAATAGGTTTGACACAGACATAATTAAGTATCGTATTTGTCTTTCATAAATTGATTCTCGAATAAATGAAAAAATCAAGAAATTAATTAAAATTAAAGAAGAGCTTTTACCGCAACTGCCCCAAATCAAATTTCATATTTTGTATTGAATAAAAAAAGTGTCCATCCAATAGATTTGACTTTTTAAACATGTTTTACGCAGTTTCTATTTTTCAGAACAAGTTATGATTTATTTAAGTATTCCTTTTTCAGGTAAAATCGCCACTCCACTGCAAGAAATAAAAAAAACAGTTTTCATTACAGGAAATAGTTCAAAAAGAGAAAAAATGTGGAAGAGAATGTGGAAAAGAATTAACTGTTTAATTTCGTGGAAGAAATATGATTTTGCAGACTGATACAAGAAATTGCACCAAAATATAATTTACGAGAGTGCAACTGTATTTACTGATTTCATGTGCAAGGAACTGTAGGGAAAAGTTGCTGACAAAGTTAAAGAATTGATTGAAAAATGTGATTACATGTAATTTACTACTGACATTTGTACGGATCCTAGCCCTAATGCTTCTTTGCTTAGTCTTGTCACGGAATAGTAGAAAACTTGATCGTCAATTGTATTGAAATGAGAGACTTTTGACGATCGTCACACGGATGACCTAATTGCCGGACTATTCGACATAATGCTCATTGAACTGAATATTTAAAAAGCGCAAGTGCATTGCATGATTCGAGGCGAATGCTTCAACATGAAAAGAGCTATGCAATTAGCAGTATTAAACGACTTGGATTTTAAAGTCCACAAAGTTTACAAACGCAGGCAAACATAAAAGACATCAAACAATTGCAAAAAAGTTCAAGACAGACTGAATCAACCGCATGTCAGAGTGTTTCAAGATTGAGGAACAGTACCTTTTACATGTTCAAGATATTTTTAAATCTAAAAGATGCTTTAAGTCTTTACATTAACGACAGTGACATTGAACCAATTTCCAAAATACTGAAAAATCTTAGAATGGTGTATTGAGCTATTGAAATCTTATGAAGAACCCACACGGCTTCTTAGTTCGAAGCAGCCTTCAGACCCCCATATCATCTGTGATTCCAATAATTCAAATACTTATAAAAAAATGGATGACCATTTAACAAGATCACAGGATTCTGATTCAATTCGGTTGGCAGTCACAACTCTGAAAACTGAAATTTCTGCCAAATTTTCTGTTTTGGAAGAAAACAATTTATTTACCATATCTTCTAACTTAGACCCTCGCTGTTTTGAAACCAGAAACCGAAGAAAGGATTAAAGATGAAATATTGAAGACTAAAAACATTGATGATGACGTTACAGGTTCTCCGAATTCCGAAAACGTTAAAAGAATGAGAATGAGAAATTTTCTGGAAAAAGACTACAGAACAACCAGGGACGACCGTAACAGCTCCTGCCATGATGTTAGATTCTTCAAGTGAGATGACAGTCAAGAGAAGACATCTGACAATAGTAGCCTCGGCGCTGTTCTTAAGAAAGAATTGCTCACGTATCGCAATAAAAAAGGAATAAGTGTATCTGAAAGTCCGAAGTTGCGATTTTAGTAGTATACGAACGGAAACTATTAAAAGAATAAATAACATGATCTGTATAATAAAATAACAATTATAACACTATCCCTTAAGTGTGCTAACAAAAACTATACATTAATCAATGCACACCTCCCAGTTAACGAAGAAAATAAATCTAATCCTGAAAAAGTAAATAAGTCCTGGGAAATTCTAGAAAAGACTATCTCTAAAATTCCCTCTAACCATGTAAAAATCCTATTGGGTGATTTCAACGCCCAGCTAGGGAAAGAAAAAAAGTACAGGAAAACAGTCGGCAGTTTTCCCGCTCATAAATGGACTAACCATAATGGTAGAAGATTGGTTGAACTATGTTCGCAGTTTAATCTAAAAATAATGTCAACCCATTTTAAGAAGAAAATATCAAAACAAAAAACCTGGAGGTGCCCAAACACGTACATGGGTGAATTTCAAATTGACCATGTTGCCATTTCGTACCCCAATTATAAAGAGATTTTGAATGTTCAAGTCAGGAAAGGAGCAAATATAGGCACGGATCACTACTTGACTAGAATCAAACTTAGCTTAAAACCTCGAAAACTTATTCAAAAGCGGCTGCTAATACCAAAGTTTGACCCAACGAAAATAAAACCAGCCCTAACAGAAGAACTTGATAAACAACCAGCACAGAACTGGCAAGAATTGAAACAAAAAATTATTAAAACAGCCTTAAAGTTGGTCCCTTTACAAAAACGTAGAAAACATCCATGGTGGGATGAAGTTTGCGAGCAAGCAGTATTAAGCCGAAGTGAAGCATTCAAAGATTGGAACAGTCAAAAAACAGCAATAAACTATAACATAGAAAAGAAACATCGAAGCTAATTAGACAAACTAAAAGAAAATATGAAAACAATCAACTTAATGAAATAGAAAAAGTTTTCCAAAAACATAACACTCGAAACTTTTACACAACATTTAAAACTAAAGTAATAGGCTATCAACCGCAAAGTCTTTGCTTCCAAAAGGAAAACGGACAATTGGCTCTAAATAACCAAGATAATTGCAAAGAACTTGCGAAATATTTTGAACAAATACTAAACTGTCCTGAGCCCTTAAACAAATTAGCAACACTAAAGCCTAAACAAACAAACCCAGATTCATTACCACCGAATGAAGATGAAATAATTAGGCAAATCAAGCGGCTTAAAAATAACAAAGCTTCTGGTGAAGATGGAATCACTGCGGAACTTTTGAAATCCGCTGGTCCAGGTACAATCAGGGAAATAACCAAAATTCTACAAGAAGTTTGGCGAACCGAACGGATTCCGGAAGATTGGAAAGATGCTCTAATCCATCCACTACATAAGAAAGGAGATAGAACGGATGTAAACAACTATAGAGGGATATCTCTTCTCCCAGTTTGTTACAAGATTCTATCTCAATGTCTACTAGATAGAGCACAGGGACAGTTAGAACCTAACATTGGTGAATATCAAGCAGGTTTTCGACCGGGCAGATCCTGCCCTGAACAGATCCTGAATCTGAAGTTGATTCTAAGACATCAAAAACTGTACAATAAAAATCTCGTCTGTACATTTGTGGATTTCAAAAAAGCATATGATTCTATTGACCGCGAATCTTTATTCCGAATCTTGAAAGAACAAGGACTAGATCTGAAAACGCTGGCAATTATTAAAGCAACGTTAACTAACACAAGGTCAAAAGTTAAATTCATGGGAGAGATCTCGGAGCCCTTCGAAATTAAAACTGGAGTGAGACAAGGGGATGGACTCTCGCCACTTTTATTTAACTGTGTTCTAGAAAAAGTAATACAGGAGTGGCGTGAAAAAAAGTCGGCCCTGAATATTGACCAGCCCATTAAACTGGGGAGAACCAACATCAAAATTGATTGTCTGGCATTTGCTGATGATCTAGCAATTTTAGCTCAAGATGTATTAACGGCACAGAAACCGATTGAAATCCTAAAAGAAACAGCAGAAAATGTAGGACTCCAAATTTCCTTTGAAAAGACACAATGCATGACCTGCAACAGACTAAGAACGCCATTTCTAAAAACAAAATATGGTAACATCAGACGAGTCTCTCAATTTAAACATTTGGGTGAAATAATCATGGAAAATGGGTTGGAAAAAGCGGCCAATAAGGGTAGATGTCAAAAAATGGAAACGGCATTGAGACTTACACAAAACATTTACAACAAAAAATGCCTATCTAAAAACACAAAACTGAGACATTACAACACAGTTATTAAGCCAGAATATCTATATGCTGCGGAAACGCTCATTTTGAATAGAAAGAGGGACATCGAGGACATTGAAAAGAAGGAAAGAAAAATCATAAGAAAAATCCTAGGGCCCAAACAAATAAATAGCACAACATACCGACTTCGAGAAAACCAAGAAATCAAACAATACACAGATATACATAGCGATATGAGAAAAAGAATACTTAAGTTTTACGGACACATAAAACGGATGAATCCGAGTAGGTTAACTAGACAAATAGTCGAATTTTATGAAAATAGGAGTAAAGCTAAAGTAGAAATAATTAAATGGATTGCTGCAATTAAAGAGGACCTAAGATCAGCAAATATTACACAAAGTGAAATTCAGGATAGAGGCTGTTTCAGACACAAGGTTAACGTTTGGAAGGTTGGCCAGAGAGAAAAATGTAGGAAGACTGGAACAACTTGGTCTGATGAAAGGAAACAAGCTCACAGCGAAAGAATGAAATCGGTATGGACACAAGGAAGGCTAACAACAACAAACGCCTCTAATTGTACTTCGCGTGGTCCACCAGGGCCCATACGTGAATAATAATAATAATAATAATAATAATAATAATAATAATAATAAAAATAACAATTTTTATAAAAATTACATTAAATACACATGCAACGGAACTAAACAACCTTTTTTCCCCGAACTTTCCTGACGAAATAAATTTCGCGAAAATCTACAGAGATAAATTTTTGAAGTAGTAATAATGACACTAAAGGTAAACATTACCAGCCAACATCCATACCTACTTTTCAACAGATTTATTTTACTAAAGACGACGTAGTTTCATGAAAAATTACATTGTTTATTTATTTGATATTCAAGGATGTTTATATGTGTTTGTTAAACGATATTTCTCGGATATTTGGATTTTCCCAACTATATACTGGATGCGAGCTGATTTTAATATTTTATTTTATGTAAATATTAATTTGATATGAAAAATTATGTTAGATCATTTAATGAGTGATTAACATAACAAGCCAAAAGATTCATCTGAAAGGTTTGATTAATTGGTAAACTAAGTTCTATAAAAACTAAGTCACTTGTTTACAGAATCTCGACAAAAGTTGTGCTAGACGTGTTAGACGCGCTAGACGTGTTAGCATTATCGGAATTGTTAATACAGAGTGTACGGGGAAGTCTTTTGTAAATTTAAGCAACGAATCTTCACATCATTTTAAAGAAAAAAGTTCCTTATAACAAGAGTCAAAACCCAAAGGATTCCCGAAAAAAATTGTAAAGTTAGTAAATCACCATTCGAAAAGCTATGATAAGAATTAATATTTTATAGTTCGTACAAAACAAAATCCGTTGCACGTCATCGATGACGCTATTGAAGAACAGCAGAAATACCACTACATAAAATATATAATAAAATAATCAAATGAATGTATTCAATAAATTTCAAATTTAGCGACTGTATTCGGTTAGCAGCATATGCGACGTTGTCGAGTTTCATATTTTACTTGAATATGAAACTTTGATTTTTTTAGTTTTACTTGATATAATGATATTTATTGAGGTTTGGAGGTTATCCCATATATAGATAATACAAAAGTACTATCTGAACGTTTACTATGATTTTTTACCTTACGATCGCAAACAGTTCTTTTTAGAAGTTTTGATTAAAAATTTTTATTTTAGATACATCATACTTCATGCTGACAATGAAGATGGATTTATTGAGAGTGCAGAGACCACATTTTCCTTAAAAAACGAGCTTACTGATTACCATGGTGAAATGAATCAGGAAATTTTCTTGAAAGGGTTTGAAAATCAATTATTAAAAACTTAAGTGAGCCATCTATAATTTTTTTTGAATAATGCACCTTATCATAGCACGTTATTAAACAAAAACCAGATAGCTCATGGACTAAAACTGTCATTCAAGATTGATTAACTAAAAAAAACATAACATTTTCAATCAAAATGCTTAAAACTGAGATTTTTAAAGTTGTAGCAGAGTACTTACCACAAGCAGATTTTTTAATTTGATATATTTCTTAAGTGGATACTTTTCAGAAATAAACCAGCACGAAAATATTTAGTAAACAGCTTAGCTCAACAATATGGGCGCAAAGTGTTTTACGTATTCCCCCATACCACTGCATTTTCAACCCAATTTAACTTATATGGAGAATTATAAAAAAATTACTATAACAAACACATGAGTAAAGATGGTAATAGACATTAAGGCTGTATAAACATGTGGAGTGAGGCACCTGTGGATTATCCTGAGATATGGAGGGCTACGAACAAGTATACAGAAAATGAAAAAATTAAATGGTATAACAGAGAGCACATACTTGGTCGAAAAGACGTTCTTCCTGCAGATACACTGCAGATAACAGCAATGATTCCAGTCAGTACATTTCAGATTGTAATGAAAATATATGTGCATGTAGATACTTCATTGTTTTTTCTGTTTTGTACTTGCATATTATATATCAATAAATGTCATTGGAAATTAAATAATATTTTGATTTTAATAACCATTCAAATATTAAAAAATGTCGATGGTTTATATCTAGAGGTACTAAATCGGCGACGCTTGCAATACTTTCAACATTTAATATAATTTTTTAGTTACTTAGTAATTTGCGTTTAATTTAGAATTTATTTTTTTAATTAAATTTTTAAAATTAAAGATTAAATTTCAACCGGAATTTATTTTGTACAAGCTATAAGCAAATATGTGTATAATCATATTTGGCAAATATTAATTATTAATTAATAGTTATTAGCTAACGAATAAACTACAAATAAACTAATAGGCATCGTCAAAACAATTTTTTAAAAAATTATGAATCACATCATACATCAACCAACATCGAAACGACAAAGTCGCAAATCAACCGCAAAGTATGAAGTTTTAACAATGCGACAAACATAATTTCAGTATAGTGCGTGTATTTAACTTCCATTTGAAAAATGTATTCTGTACGCAAATATCACGATATGTTTTATATTTACAGAAAAGTTCTCCAAAATTCCGAAGGGGCTAGGCATATTTACGAGCAACAATACCCATAAAAGCCGCTTCTAACTCAACAAACACTTGGCCAAGTTTCTAAAAAAACTTTTGGATATGGGTAGTGTGGTTCCAAAATTTGAAGAATGTGAGCGGCATCTAGAAATTTGTCCTAAAGTCAAAGAACAAAATTTTTACCTTGTTGAAGAGGATTATTCCAGAAGTAATCGTAGTGTTACGCGACAAGTTGGGGTTTCCTTTTGGATTGTATATAGAACAATAAGAGTAATTACCCTACCCTTATCATGTAAAAAAATGTACAATCACTATTACTGCTCTGATTTTTCACACATGCAAAAATATTGTGAATGGTTTATTAGTCAAAACCAAAGGAATTCAAATGTTGTGTTGAATATTTTAACAACAGACGAAGTTTCTTTCTCGAGGAATTGGAATGAGGAATGGATGGAGGAATGTGTTTCTTAATGTGACGTGAATCGTTTAAAAAGTGTTATGATGTAAAAAATTAGTGCTAGTAATTTCAACTTTGATATTAAACGACAATAATGTGTAAGTTGGAATAAATGGCAATAAAAATATTACATTTTATTTTCAAATAATATCTTAAGAGGTAAACAATCACACCACAAAAAACTGAATTCCTATCGACATAAATATACAGAACGATGTGATGTTGCTAACTGTTAATAACATTTTCAAAAGTTCCGAATTGTTTTCCACGAAAACAGTTGCATTTTGGATAAATATTTTAAGGAAACTTTTTGTTTAAAATGATGTAAAGAATTGTATCTTTGGTTAAAGTCACGAAAGTACTTTCCCTTATACGGAAATGGATCTGTGAACTGAATGGATTGAGATTCCTTTAGTTGATCCAGAAGGTCCCCTAGTGTTTTATCCCCTAGTGTCTCCTTTATTAGTCGTAGGACGACTGGTTTTTATTTTACTAACGGGTTTTCATTGAGTGAAGAACTCTGAATAAACTTCGCGGAGATCAATTCAGAGTTTAAGGTAACCGTGGAACAACGGATTCCCGATGGATCTGGTCATTCCTAACGTATCAGGGTGCGTTAAGAGCTATACGTAGGATTTTGTTAAGAAATTACTTAAGATGTTTAAATCGGGGTGTTTAAAATGAATCTAGTCTAAAGTTGTAGGTATATATTGTATATAATGTCACGGCTCGTACTTGAGTTTGATAGATTAGGAATTTGATTCTTACAGATAACTTCTTGGATCTGTAGTCTACGAGGGTTGCTATGTATGTATCCGGAATAATAAATATATTTATCATATTAAAAACATATTAAAAAAATATATATATTTATCATTGAAAATAGTTTTATTGTTTTCCAAAATATTCTCCGCGATGATCGGTACACTTTTGCATACGTTTAAACCAATTTTCATAGCACTCTTTCCATTTCAATTGAGGTATCTCCAAAACGTGCATTTTGAACGCTTCAACCGCTTCTTCTGGCGTCGAAAATCGTTGACCAAGTAGTTTATTCTTCACGGAGGGGAACAGAAATTAATGGGTTGCTAAAATCATTGGGTGCCAAATCAGGACTGTACGGCGGATAACCCATCAATTCGATGTTTTGACTGGTCAAATATTAAGTAAGTGTTCGGTCCGATGGGTGAGAGCTCGCATTGTCATGGTAAGGAATGATCCTGCGTCGCTGGTTGTTTTTTCTTATTTCTTCAAAGACTTCTGGCAAACAAATAGTTGTGTACCATTCAGAATTGACTGTTCTACGATTCTCTAGTGGCACATGTCAATTTATCCCAAAAAAACAGGCGACTTTTTGCTTCGAAGTGCTTCTTGTGCAAACCCAATTTTTTTTTTGGGTTTGGCTCATTTTGAATGTCGACTGCTGTTTACTTTCGGGCCATGCGCATAAATCCAAGATTGGTCACCTATGTAGATGTTATGCACGATTTTTGACGCACCACGATTGTATTTCTTGAGCACTTCTTTGCACCAATCGACCCAAGCTTTGTTTGAGCGATTGTCAAATTATGCGGAATTCAGCGCACACAAATCTTTTTTCACGGCTAAATATTCATGTAAAAATCTGATGTATGCTTGTCATATTAATGCCCAGGGATGCTTCAGTCTCACGGTATGTTACATAACGATCTTGCTTTATCAGTTCGCGCACAGTATCGATGTTTTCTGACATAACAATTGATTTTGAACGACCTTCTTTAAATTCATCCGTGAGCGAACGATGGCCACGATTGAATTCACTAAACCAGTGGTATACAGTGGTTTCAGATGGTGTTTCATCGCTAAAAATCTAAGTGAGTTGATCATGTACTGTCGCTTACATAATCCAGGTCGAAAGTCGTAGTAAACATCGCATGAAAATTCTCACAAGTTAATTCCATTTCTTGACTGAGATGAAATTTGGTCGCCAAAAAACACAAATAGCGTCCGACAAAACGTTTTGCCTATACAGTTAACAATGTCAAACTTTACGATGCTAGCAACACTATTGCAATGGTGTTGCAACCTGACAACATCACTGTTAGCAACACCATAAATATCAATCACTGTAATAGATATACTAATTCCCTTAAGATACTAATCAAACGTATTCTTCGCCACGAGAATACTAAATTAATAATATATATAATCAGAAACCTAGATAGGTTACTTTTTCAAAAATGTTACAGCCAGCCTCCCTTTCGGGTGAAAAGTAGCGCTTCGGTCTTCCCTGAATTGACCTTCAGACCCAAAAATGTAGGTAAGAGATGTGGCGCGAAAAATTATAGAAAAGCTATAGGAGTAGTTCAAGAAATAAATGGGTAATATCATTAGATCATCTGTGGACTCCATAAAGTATATTGAATTAAAATAAATCTAATCGATCAATCGCCTGTTACGATATCATATTGTTACGATAATAAACGACGATATAACGCTGACCCATTTCTTAATGATATGATGACTTCAAGCGATGATTGGGTACTTAGTATAATAAAATATTTCCAAATGCAAAATATCAGGTTAAAACTCTAAAAAAGTCTTTTGTGTTAGGTGGAATATTCAAGGCATAATCAATTTCGAAATACTAGAACAAAGTCAAATCATAATTTCAGACTTTATTGTCAACGATCAGAACTCGTAAACTAAGTGTAGTCGGTGCAGGTCAACATAAGAAGCGTGAGTCTATAGCATCACATTGCAGACCAGTTCTCTGCAAGAGAGTCTACGGATAATATTATAAAGTGAAATGGAAGATGAATGAAAATAATCCAGTTTTAATTCACCCGATGTTGCCCCTTTAGTTGTCATTTATTCAGATCTTTAGAGTACGTTTTGAGTAGAAGAAAATTTCAAAGAAAAAAATATATTTTTTTTAATCTACTTTCGTTCTATAGATCTGAAGATAAAAATCAGAGAATAAAATTAAGACGTTTTGTCGGACGTTATTTGTGTTTTTTGGCAACCAAATTTCATCTCAGTCAAGAAATGGAATTAACTTGTGAGAATTTTCGTGCGATGATTTACTACGACTTGCGACGTGGATTATCTCAACAACAGTGCATCGATCAACTCACTTCGACTTTTGACGATGAAGCATCATCTAAAACCACTGTATATCACTGCTTCAGTGAATACAATCGTGCCGGTGGTTCCCACACGGACGAATTTAAAGAAGGTCGACTGTAAAGATCCTTCAAAATGAGTCTAACTCAATAAAAGTTATTCGCGCAAGAAAAACTTCGAAGCAAATGGCCGTTTCTTTTTTTGGGATAAATGGGCAAGTGGCTATAGTGCCACTAGAGAATCGTAGACATGACAATTCTGAATGGTATACAACCATTTGTTTGCCATAAGTATTTAAAAAAATAAGAAAAAACCACCAGCGACGCAAGATCATTCTTCACCATGACAACGCGAGCTCTCACCCATCGGACCGAACAACTTAATATTTGACTGATCAAAACATCGAATTGATGAGTCATCCGCCGTAGACTCCTGATTTGGCACCCAATGATTTTGGTAACCCATTGATTTTTGTTGTTGTCCGTGAGAAATAAACTATAGCTCATTCAAAGAAACAGTAGTTGCACGTCATTAATCTAGCCAAATCTATTGCCAATTTAAATCCATAAGAAAGAAAAAATCATTTCAAGTTCAAAGCACTCTGTTTCCTTCTTCCTCTAATCCTATTCGAATAGGATAAAAATACGGTGAGCCGGCGGATTACATTCTGTGAATTCGCTGTCAAGATAACATTTAGGTTTGTGGTTCTGGACAGTCTTGCCGACCTTACACAAGTTTTTCGTAGAATCATGCCTAGAGTTGTGCCTTCAAACGTATCTGAATTATTTTGACTGTGTTCTTTGTTGTTTTAGCTATATTCTGGAATAGTTTCTGTTTTTGTGAGTTCTGTAGTAAAAAATCTGCGATTATAATTGCAAAAAAATGTCAAAACCGTTAAGCGATCAGTGTAAGCAGCTTGTATCGTCACTTATCAGTTATTTTGAACAGAAACGGGATGATGGGGCTCCTCTTTTGCTATTAAACGCTGTGAGAGAGGTATGTATCAATAACTTAGTAGGTCTCATGGTTAATTGGATTTTTTTAGCGAGTTTCAGCTGCATTAAATATTAGTATTGGTACAGTTAGTGCAATTTCGAAAAAGTTGAAGAAATGTTAAAATCACCGAAGAAAAAGCGTCAACATCCAAAACGAGTAACTAATCTAGATCATCTTGATGTGGACTCAATTCTCAATCAAATCTATGAAATGTATGAAAAAAGTGAGTAGATTTACATGGTAATATTGTATTTTCATCAAATTTTATTGAACTATTTCAGAACAAACGGTTAATCTTGAAAATATTCATGAAAAACTGCAGAAGAACATGTAGCTCTTTGATGGATGTAAAACTTCGCTTCATACACTTCTAAAAGAAATTGGTTTCAAATCGAGTAAAGATAATCCACGTAGGGGCCTAATGGAACTTCCAGATATTGCCTTTAAATGAATTCAACTTTTGAAGATGTATCAAAGTATCAAAGACGAATCTCTGTTTGATTTTGTTTATTTGGATAAAACATGGATAGTTCAAAATGATAACAAGAGGAGTGTAAAGACTACAAAAGTTGATGGAAAAAGGTGAGTGCTATACGTAATACTTAGGAGCCATTAAAGTCATGTTATAAATAATTGTTTTAAGACGTGTCAATAATAACATATTGTAGCGTTCACAAATTCTTGATCGCTACAGGTAGCATTCGTAAATTGTTGATCACCACTGGTAGGTTTATTTCAGACAAATTCTTAACTGAAAGAGCTCCGGTATCGTTTGGACAAGGCAAGACAGTCTAACTCCAAATCTCCAGGTGAGCGGACGTTTTCGCGCCTTACCCTTCCGACCGAGGTACGTAGGTTTGCTGGCCAAGTCACGCTTGGGTTGATTTTTCTGATATTCTTATAGAGGGTTTTACGACCCGGCAGCAGAGAATCCGATCAACAGACATCAGGCCATTGAACGACCACCTGTTACAGAGCCCGACCATCGTGGAAACCTTACACCTTTTTGGGGCCACATGGCACAGTAACCGGTTGGTCAGATCGAGATTATTTCGGGACCCCCGCATAGGGATACCGGACTGCCCGCAGTCGTACTCAGTGTTTTTGGACACCCAGTATCGGATAGGCAAGGATAGACAACATCAGGAAATAAGGCCAGATAAACATTTTTTTATTATATTTTCATGTACCGTTAAGGATTGTAGTTACCATTTATTTTTCACAAATACATTTTTACCATAATTTCTTATACTGATAATGGTCACGTTATCACCTTATATTTTGCATCTATTTGCCGTCTGACCATTCTTGGTTACCCTAACGTTATATATTTATCTTTTTACTATTGTCAGAATAGAGGAAATAACCTCTAATTTGTAAGTATAGGGACATAGAGACCAGCTGGTGTAATTCAGAGCTGTTTATTTGATTTTTGATTTCTTTCACGGTAAGGTTTGGAGAACCACCTTCCCTAAACCTTCCCGTGCCTTTTGTTTGATAGTTTTAGTTATTCAATTTTTGATGTGCTTTGTGTCGTTGTTTTTTGAGTGTGCTTTT
This sequence comes from Cosmopolites sordidus, assembly GCA_031761425.1. Classification (NCBI taxonomy): domain Eukaryota; kingdom Metazoa; phylum Arthropoda; class Insecta; order Coleoptera; family Curculionidae; genus Cosmopolites; species Cosmopolites sordidus. The sequence goes on along the minus strand of JARFXV010000339.1, from coordinate 892,004 downwards.
GTAATTATATATATATATATATATATATATATATATATATATATATATATATATATATATATATATATATATATATATATATATATATATATATATATATATGCGTGTTTCTAAATCTTTCTGGATGTCGATTCGTTCATTCTATGAAGAGTCACGACGTTTCGCCAAAATCTCATTTGGCATTTTCAAGTGTTGTTCGAAGAAGAGTCCAACTCGAAGCGGACAACACTTGAAAATGCCAAATGAGATTTTGGCGAAACGTTGTGACTCTTCACAGAATGAACGGATCGACACTCATGATTTAGAAATATTATCTACCATCCATGAAAATATTAGATGTAACATATTAAACATATTAAACATATTAGTATGTATAAAATTCTAGTAAACCGTTTTATTTAAGATAGACTCCTTCCCGGTTCCAGGGTCTTTTCCGATATATGAAGTAACCGGGTGGCGCTCAACTTTTGTCGTGGCTTCATTCTGTCCTGGACCTTCTTCCCGGTGCTCCCGGCGAACAGCTGCCGTCGCTGTGATCTATATATTTTTTATTTTATTTCAAAAGAGAAAATAATAGGTCACAATGTTATTGTAGATGCAGATGTTCGTAATGCTGGGAACAAGAATGGCATTATTCCAGAGGCCGAATTAGTCATCTCTTCTAAAACAAAAGGCGATTATCATGGAGAAATGAATAAAGATAACATTCTGTTTTGGTTTGAAAACCAGCTGTTGAAAATCTTGGAGGAGCTATCAGTTATTGTTATGGATAAGGCACCATATCACAGTACCCTGATTATAAATAACCTCCAACTAGTGCACAGACAAAACCAAAAATTGCAGAATGGCTGAGGGAACATAATATTCCTATTGAAAGCACTATGTTGAAAAGTGAACTGCTGCAAATCGTTATTCGGTAAGCAGTAATTAAAGGGACAGGTTTGTGTTTCATAACGTTCTTTTTAGGAACAAGCCTAAAAAAGAATATGTGGCAGATCATATGGCTAAAGAGTATGGCCACAAAGTATTACGTCTTCCCCCTTATCATTGCATATTCAATCCTATAGAATTGAGATAAGGGGTGGCCAAAAATTATTACAATCGTCATATAGGTCGAGATGGAAGAACGATTGATAACTGTTTGGATATGTGGAAAAAAGTTTTGTCAACAATTACACCACAGATCTGGATGAACAGCATCAGACATAGAGAAGAAAAGATTCAAAGATGGTCGAATAGCGAAAGAGTATTTGATAGACTAAGTTAATCCTTTAATAATTTACTTGAACAGCGATCCAGATGCTGAAAGTTGTTTCAGTGACACAGAATAATTAAACTTTATGTGAACTAAATGAAAAGCCCCTATGTTTATTAGTAGAAGTTTCGAAACATGTTTTTGATTAAAACTTTTAAAGAAAAAACTTTTCGTGTTACTTTTTCATTTACAGTTTTATCGATCATACAAACGCCAAAATCTGGGTATTTTGGTGTTGATGTGGCAACATTATAACGTGAGTGCGTCATAGATTTTGATGACGTGCAATCATTGTTTCTCTGAATGAGCTGTACGTGGTCAACGATTTTCGACGGCAGAAGAAGCGGTTGATGCGTTCAAAATGCATGTTTTGGAGATACCTCAATATAAAGAATGGAAAAAATGCGGAGAATATTTTGAAAAACAACAAAACCATTTTCAATGATAAATATATCTTTTTATTTATTATTCTGGATATATAAATAGCAACACTCGTATTTATTTCTTATCAACAAAAATCTCTCAAATGTCGATTAACATAGTTTACTCTGAGCCGAAATACGTACTTTAAAAGTTCGAGGTCAAAAAATAACGTAATTTTTCTTCTAACTTAATATATAACGTCATTGGTCGGGTGTGAAAACTTTTCTAAAGGAGAATTTCCACATAAACCCAAATCGCTTGTTTGCGTTTCCTTGGCATCATTAAACATGAGTCATTTAAACATTAAACCAAATTCTATTCAGTCAGTCAATAGAGGTTGACAGGCTAGTTTGTAAAAAAAAAGAAAATGTTTTAACACTTGGGGAGAATGTCTTCGGTATTGAACCAATAAATTTAATACTTGCACTCGATCATAACATAAGAACCTATCGATGGTTCAGATTAAATGATTTAGTACCCCACACACACTCACACACACACACACACACACACACAAACGCGCGCACAAGCACGTATACACGCACACACGCACGCACACACCCACACACGCGCACACACACACGCACACACACACACACACACACACACACACACACACACACACACACACACACACACACACACACACACACACACACACACACACGCGCGCCCACCCACACGCACGCGCACACGCACACACACACTTAACTTTCTAAAAGGAATCTGGAAATCCAATTTTCATTACTCTTTCATACATATCACCTGGTAAATTTTCAATTGTGCCCTGAATATTTCGTTTAACAGGAATTATTCGGGGTTTAGTTTTGTAAATCAGAGATTTAACGTAATCCACAAAAATATTCCAAAGGGATGAGATGGTTAACCTTGGTGGCCAATTGACATTAATATTTCGCGAAATAAAATCTAGCAATAATTGTCTGGATGTGTGGCAAGTCTTGTTGAAAGAAAAAGAAAACCTTGGTTATATCCACATTTATATTTATAAGATATTCTGTATCTGTATATGTATATATATATATATATATATATATATATATATATATATATATATATATATATATATATATATATATATATATACGCCAGGACTCATCAATGTCTGCGTATTAAGACATGCCGGAAAAACAGCTACATGGAGGGAATATGCCAAGAAATCGAGGATCACCACAATAGAAATAAAACCGGAGAGCTGTTCAAGAAAATCAAGAAGGTAACTCGAGATTTCAAACCGCAAACTTTAGTGATGCAGAATAAGCAGAGACAAATGATAACGGAGAGGACCGGTGTTCTTAAACGGTGACAAAAATACTGCCAGTCCCTTTTCAAAGGTCAACCAGAAGAATATCTCCGTGAGTATCGCAATCTGGATAATATGGAACCCAAAATCCTAAGATCAGAAGTTGAAATCGCTAAAGAAACTTAAACTAAAAAAATCCGCAGGACTGGATGGTATTGTAGCTGAGATGATAATGACTGACGATGCCAACACGATCAACCTATTATGCATCCTCTGCAACAAGATTAGGAGGTCTGGTGTATGGCCATATGACTGGACAATATCTATATTCGTCTCCATGTACAAAAAAGAACAAAAAACGCAATACTCAAACTATCGAACGATAGCTCTAATTTCTCACTCAAGCAAAGTGCTACTCCATATATTCCATGAAAGACTGAAAGCATATATTTACCCTGAAATCCCCCAAGAACAAGCGGGATTCATGCCGGGACGAAGCACACGGGAACACATATTGCACATAGACAGATAATCGAAAAGCTTACAGAATTCAATAAACCTCGTTACTTGTGCTTTAAAGACTACCAGAAAGTTTTGATGAAATAAAATAGCGCAGTTTATGAGTGAGTATTCTCAGTACCTTACAAATGAGTATTCTCAGTACCTTAGTCATCTTGTTGGTAATCTGTACAGATCAGCTGAAGAACAATTGAGAATACAGGATCAGCTGAGCGATTGTTTTGGGGTATATAAAGGATTGCAACAAAGATGCAAGTATGGAGAATGGCTCATCCGAAAAGCAACTTACTGGGACGGCGGTGTATGAGTCAGAGGAAATAGAATATCGAATCTCCGATATGCGGATGACACACATTGCTTGGAAACTCAGAAGAGGAAATCGTAGACTTGATGAGGAGGGTGGACGCAATTAGCAAAGAGGTGGGCTTAACGATAAACTTAGCAAAAAACAAGATAATGATAGTCAATAGGCCAATGGAGGGGGAGAACGGTCCTATCTCTATAGCCGGGATTGAAGTGGTTTTCTTAGTAACGAACTTAATACTTTCTGCTAAATGAGGTTATTACCTCACTTATCCGAAAGAACATTTTTTTATAATAGCGAGTAATATATATATATATATATATATATATATATATATATATATATATATATATATATATATATATATATATATATATATATATATATATATATATATATATATATATACGGTGTGTTGCATTTAAGATGAAGACACCCCCACATTTTCGCTATTTGAAGGAATACAAATTTGAATTTTTGCATAGTCAGCCATATTGATGGGTGAAGTTTTTTAAGATTACTCAACTGAAATCTGAACTTTAAACTAAGCCTACTACGTATTCACAAACAGGGTCAATTCTTGAAATTTTGCTTCGCGTTAGATATATCGAAAAAAGTTATTAGAAAAAGTTGTTCAGTATGTTATTCCAACCTCATATACCAAGTTTTATGACAAAATTCGCAATTTTTAATTTTGTCATTATTTTGGTCTGTACACAAAATTATTACAACAGAATCGTAAAATAATCGAACAATGTATTCGAATAGACGGAGGACTAGTTGTGAGAGATCACATTTGATAATTAATTATTTGTATTATGAAAATTATTGTTATATACTATATACTTTTTCCTAAATTTGATCAATTACCAAAAACTGTTTTCCAATTACCAAAAACTTTGTAAGGGCTATTTATTTTACTGAAATATTTGAATACATAACACTATTGACAATGTGTCAAGTTTTTACTCACCATGGCACACTAATTATCAAATTAAACAAATAAACTTATAATAATTTTGTGTATAGACCAAAATAATGACAACATTAAAAATGCTAATTTTATCATGAAACTCGGTATATGGGGTTAAAATATTATTCCGAACAACTTTTTCTAATAACCTTTTTCGATATATCTAACGCGAAGCAAAATATTCAGGATTGACCTTGTTTGTGAATTCGTAATAGGCTGAGTTTAAAGTTCAGGTTTCTAATCTCTATTCCTTCAAATAGCGGATATATGGGGGTGTCTTCATCTTAAATGCGACACACTGTATATATATTTATAATAGCGATTAAATATGGCAAAAAGCCTTGGTGTATATTTTGATTTTGTTTGAGATGTTCTCCTCAAACTGCACATTTAGTGTTACATACATTTAAAATGGCATTACTCCAACCCAAACCTATTATCATTTGAAATGAGAAGGAAACTGTGTCATAACCTTATTATGTCAAAACTATTATATTGCAATTCAGTATATTTTGCTTGCCTGGATTTAATCACATCGCACCATTAGCAAAAAAATCAAAATGTATTTCTTCCCGAATGTTCGTAAATATGATTACATTTTGTGAGGAATTGGTGCAACTGAACAACTTAAACACTGTAGCGTAAGAGTGGTACAGTGTTTAACCAATTCAGTTGCTATGCTATGCCACTACATATGACGACCATGTTTCGCAGATATTTCACCTATAATGCTTTTCATCAATATGCTGGTTATAATAGTAACCAACATACTACTGATTACTCAGGTCAACATGATTTTTTTGTAACATTGATGAGAACGCTCTTTTTGCGTTTCATTTAGGTAGTTATTAAAACACCTTTTCACAGAAATGGCCTAGCACATCCCATTTTCAAGTACATGCTTCTCCTTTATATGATGGGCTTATTGGGGATCGATTGGGAGATACAAAATTCAGTATCCAAATTTGCCTTCTGCACTTAGGCCAGTTCCACATAGCCAGAGACTATCGGCACCGATTGTGCCTTTAAATCTGGACAACATGTTTCCAAGTGATTCTAATTCTTCATCAGGACCTGATCTACAATTTCCTGAGAATTTTTTCCGTATTTTCATAGATTCGTCGAAATACAGCCTAAAAGCCGTCGTGCTTCATAATGGAAACAAAAACCCATCTATTCCTTCATCCCATTCAGTGAAAATGAACGAAACCTATGACAATTTAGCAACCATACTAAATCGCGTTAAATATGAACAGTATCAGTGGGATATTTGTGGGGATTTAAAAGTGATATTTATATTGCTTATACGACTTCAAGGGAGTTTTGCAAAGTATTGCTGTTTTTTGTGTCTATGGGACAATAGGGCGATAAAAGAACATTACAGTAAAAATGATTGGCCTCATAGAACCTGGTACATCAAATATAAAATATGCCCCCCTTGTTAACCCAAAAAAAGTGTTTCTTCCGCCTCTCCATATTAAGTTTCGACTAATGAAAAATATTGTCAAAGTAATGGACAAAGAGGTAATAGTTTCAAGTACCTATAATAAAGATTTCCTCAATTAAATCAGGCAAAACTAAAAGAAGGCATATTTACTGGACCTCAAATAAGAAAGTTTATAGGTGATTTGCAATTTCAAGAAAAAAATATATGAAAATGAATTGGCAGCTCTGAAGTGTTTTGTAGGTGTAATAAAAGGATTTCTGGACAACAAGAAAGATGAAAACTATAAAAACCTTATAGATGAACTTTTGAAAGCCTATAAAATACTAGGGTGCCGCAAGTCCTAAAAAATGCATTTTTTACACTCCCACTTGAATTTTTCCAAAAAAGATGGGTGCAGTAAGCCACGAACAAGGAGAGAGGTTTTACCAGGACATCAGGAAAATGGAAGCAAGGTACTAGGGATGCTGGAACTTCTATCTCTATGTTGTTGCGTCTATGTTGAGCGTCTATGTTGAGCGACTACTGCTGGTTCTTAAAAAGAGATGATGTTACAGAACGTAAGAGGAAAAAGTGAAAGTTTTTGATCTGTATGACATCTCATATAAAATATTTTTTATTCATATAATCCTCAGTAATGTCTTTGTATAGATTTAACACGTTTTACATGTTTATATTAAATATTAGATTGTAATTTTTTTTTCCCGCACATCGCCAAAAATTTGCCCCACCACCGACCCCCTGTCACAAAAAACTGTACGTGTTACAGTAATTAGCTTATCATTTTCGGATTTAGGTCTACAAAATACTTCACAGTCACCTATTTTCATCAATGTTACCTCAAAAAAGTTTAAATTTGTTGATCTGTGTTGTAGATAGTAGAAAAAGGTTAAAACTTCAGACTATAATAGGATAACAAAGATTAGAACTGATAAAAATGAACGCCTTGATTTATGCAGAAGATATTGTCCTAATAGTTGATTCCAAACAGAAGATACGGAGATTAATATGGATGGAAGAAAATTGAAATTAATGAGAATATGGAAATGAATGGAAAATGGAAATATATAAGAATAAATAATTTAATAACCATACCAACACTACTATACAGCTGTTACCTGAAAATCAGACCATTAATTCCGAGAAATACTGCTAGGCAACGAGACAATGCTAATCCACACGTGTCTTTGGCCACCCGATATGAACTTTTACAACTTCACTCGAATGTTTTGGTTCATCCACCATCCGACTACGGTATATCTAGTTTAGTTTCAAACTTAGTTCAAAACAACTAAGATGGTAAAAAAATTACTTCTTCGTAAGATATAAAAAAAACAATTCGATTAGTTCTTTAGCCAAAAACCTCAGAACTTCTTTGAGTGCGGGATTATGCAACTGCAGGACAGATGGAGAAAGGCCACCGAACAGAACGTCACACACTATACTATAATCCTTAATAAATTAAAATTTTCTTTAATTTTTCTCAAAAAAATGGGACGAAATTTTGCAACAACCCAATACATTATTGATTAATTCATCGAATACAAATTTATTATTTCATGATAATAAAAATCGTAAACACTTTTTATACAACCCTATATTATTGGCAAATAATTAAATATACCTTGTATACTAACACTGACAAGCATTGACTGCAGTATAAGTAATACCATATCTATAAGTTTAGCGGCAAAACATAAAAGCGTTCAATGCTCTTAACAGACGCAGTCAGTATAAAGGAAATAATTCACTTAATTTAATGCAAAACTGTTAAACAGAACAAAATTCATCGTTGACAGCTCGGAAATTGTTTATATTCTCATCAGTCATGGTCATGCCGTCATAGTCGCCTCCCATACAATTAGCAAAACAAATGTTGGCACGTGGAGAGCAACGATGTTAAATAAAAGCAAGAAAATTCAAGATCGTTTTTTGACCCAACGGCGCTACATCCGGTTGAAATGCATTACAATAAATTGTAATTTATTTCAATAAATTACACATTTTCTTGTTTACGCGGTTCGTTGGGGCTTATTTTCCTTGTGCAGCATTCCAGTTCGTTCGTTAAGGACTGTTTTATCTTGACAAACATACATCTTCATACTGAGTGCCTATTCAATACTTTTACCGGATAAATCAAAAGATAATGCAGCCTGCAATTTCAATAATTCGTTGGGATATTTGCTATAATTTTATTTCAGGTCTATTAGAATATATCATGAAAATTAAAGATCGATAAAAAATGGATATTTTTCTCATTGAAGGCAAATATTATCAAGTAACTAATAAATAACTAAAAATAAAACAAGATCAAGACTTGTCAGCAATGGGTTTATTCAGAAAAATGAAATACTTAATGCTAAGCCGCTAATGTAAGACTGTTGTGCATCGTTTCCTCCCTACGCGCTGTAGACTTCTTTTACTTATTTCCCTTGCATACCTATGTTCTCGATTTCTTCTTTTATATTATCGGGATGTCCAAAAAGTTTGTAAAATTTTTTAAGAGAAAGACAAATGCAAATAGTTTATATAAAAATTTGGTTAGTCTATTTCGTAATTATCATTACACAGATCGATATGATGTTTGTAACAGCGGTGAAAAAGGTCTTTTTGTATTTCATTTAGATAGTTATTAAAACACCATTTCACAGAAATGGCAGGTCCCATTTTCAAGTACCTGGTTCTCCTTGACATCATGGTCTAATTGAACTTATTTGTACCTGATTTTGGACTGGACAATGTAGCAATTATCACAAGACCGTAGAGAGGGTATTTCCACAGTATTTTACGAACCTTTAGGGGCAGTTTTATTGTTTTCAATAGTTTAGTTTGTTTGTTTATTATTTATGTTCGTTTACAGTACAGTCAAGAATTTAAGTCGATTTTATAGAAAAATAGCAAGCTTTAGTAGTCAATTTTACAAAAATCCAGCGGATAAGTTTTGTTATATATGCGGACGATTTATTTTAAAGTCACAAGCTAGATCTATATGCGAGGAAGTCAAAAAAGCCTATCTTTTTCCTGATGTTCACAGTGTGAATTGACACATAAATTTAGTGCAGTGGATGCATCGCAAGAAAAATTATATGCCGTTTGCTGTTCCTGTAGTGTGGAAAGAACCTACTGACCATGTAACTAACTGCTATTTTTGTATTACTAAAACAGAAACGATTTAAAAAAGCAAAGTGACAAAATACAGTATCCAAATTGCGTCGAGCAGTTCAAAAAAGTGTTTTGGTGTTTAGTGGTAAATCTCTTCAAGTTTAGTGTTTCACACCAAAGGTTCCAATAGAAGAATTGATCTCATAGCACTTGTTTTGAACTTAGTACTTCAATTATAAAACATGTCCCCTTGTTAACCCAAAAAAGTTGCTTCTTCCACCTCTCCATAGTAAGCTTGGATTAATGAAAAACTTTGTCAAAGTCATGGTCAAAGAAAGCAATGGTTTCATTGTGATGCAAAACCAAAAGAAGGTATATTTACTGGACCTTAAATAAGGAAGCTTCTAGGTGATTTCCGTTTTCAAGAAAAAATTTAGTGAAAAGGAATGGGCAGCTTGGTATTTTGTAAGTGTAGTGAAAAGATTTCTGGGCAACAAAAAAGATGAAAACTATAAAAACCTCATAGATGAACTATTGAAAGCCTATGAAATATTAGGGTGTCGCATGCTCTTAGAAATGCATTTTTTACGGTCCTATTTGGATTTTTTCCGGAAAATTTGGATGCAGTAAGCGACAAACAAGGAGAGAGGTTTCACCAAGACATCAGGACGATGGAAACAAGATACCAGGGACGCTGGAACCCATCTATGTTTGGCGACTACTACTGCTTTTTAAAAAGTAATGATGCTACAGGACACACGAGGAAAAAGTAAAAGTTTTTGTCGCTGTATGACATCTCAGGTAATATATTTTTTATTTATATAATCTTCAGTAATGTCTTTGTATAGATTAAACACATTTTATATGTTTATATTAAATAAATAATAGATTGTAAAAACATGTCGCCTACTTTTTTTCCCACCACCGACCCCCTGTAACAAAAAAACCGTACTTGTTACAGTAATTAGCTTATCATTTTCGGATTTAGGACTACAAAATACTTCCTATAAACCTATTTCCATCAACGTTACCTCACAAATGTTTAAATTTGTTGACCTGTGTTATTATTTACAACTTTTTGCTAAAGTAGTGGTAGATCCAAAATGCCTTTTTGCCAAAAATCTTTACTGTCAAAAAATGTCAATATGTTGTTTTTTACATCTTCTTCTGTTTTAAAAGATTTCCCTTTTAAACAAGTTTAAAGGGAGGGGAATAGATGGTAATCCGAGGGTGCGATGTCTAGTGAGTTAGATGGGTGAGGCAAAACATCCCAATTGAAATTCAACAATTTTTGCAAGGTCTTGATTGAAATTTATGGTCGTGCAGTATCATGATGAAACACAACCTCTTTCCTGTTAGCTAATTCTGACCGGCTTTTTTGAATTGCTGCCTTCAACTGAGTTAATTGTGAACAGTAGAGCTTGGTTTATGGTTTGGTTACGTAGAAGAAGCGCAAAGTACATATATGGGTCCCTTCCAATGCCATCAAAGTCAACGCATAATTTTCTTCGTATGAAGGCCGTATTTCACCGTACCGCTGAACCTGGAAACCCCATGATTTTGCGTTGTACGTTGTTGTACACAATCCATTTTTCACCAGCCGCCATCAGCTTCAGAAATGAAGCCTCAGATTTTTTTAAACAAAAGATCGCATGAAGAGATTCGGTCCAACAGATTTCGCTCACTGCGTTCGTGAGGGACCCACACATCGTACCGCCAGACGTACTCAGATTTCAGATCAGTTTTCAGATCTTTCAGATTATCTCACAGACTGTGGTGCGTGGATCTTCGGTTATTGTGGCCTTTTTTTACGCAATATCAGTGTTTGGACAACGGCCATAGCGATGCCGTTCTTCCAGGTTAAAATATCCGCCCCTGAATCGATCAAACCACTTTTGCATCGTGTTTATTGTTTGAACACCATTATTGCCCTTCTTGAAATTAAAAAGCATAATGTGGCGTAAATGTAAATTACCCACTGACATTTTCAGTTTGAATGAACTTAACTAACTGTAAGTAAACATTGTATATACCAAAGGAATGAATGATTTGTAAATATATATTTTTTTATGTTTATTATACAATCTGATTACACAACAAAAAACAATAAGTACATTTGAGGTAATGAAAACTGACATGGGAGAGAAACATTTCATTAATGTTGGAATGATGTTCTCTATCTAACTAATAACTATAAGATCTAAGTACAAAATGATATTAATATATACATATATACAATAAAACTCTTACACTTTGTTGAGTTTTAGTGTGGTCAAATAAGTGGCATTTTTTGTTTTAATCTTCGATCTTTTTGGCTGTTGTGAAGCAAATTTACTGTTATGGCAATTGAGTGGCTTTCTAAGCGTCGGATATAATTTCTGCTGGTGTTCTTTACTAAGTAATTAATGGAGAGTACTTCCAAAACGTGGCGAATGTCAGCGTTACTTATGAACGAAGGAGCGTCAACAATAACGCGTGGATTGAAATCTTTCCAAAATTGGGACGTTTGTTTTAGTAGCGGTACCCCAGAACTCAATGCCATAACTACATAGTGATTTTATATTGGAGTATAGGCAGCTTATTTCTGAGGCTGACTTGTGATTTGCGACATAAGAGCCAATAATGTTTATGGAAAATGGAGCCCAGTTGCTTCCGTTTTTTACAAATACACATTCTCCATGTCAGGTACTTATCGAGGTGAATTCCTAAGTACACAGTAAAAAATTATTTTTGTGTCATTTTAACATAAACGCTTTATGTCAACCACATAACACAAATTAGTGTTAAAAGTTATACAACTATGTGTTAAAATACTCTACGATCAAGCATACAAATTTTGACCCATTTAAATGTTAACCCTTTACAGAGCCGTGTTGCATGTCTGCAACATACCATTTAAGTTTACATAAAAATATACCAAAACGTAAATCGATCGTTTTTACGTAACGCTGTACCTCGGCAACGAAGCATTATAACTATTTAGTAACAGATCAACCAACTAGATGGCAGCACCTGTATTTGTTTGATCCATTGAAGTGATTGATTGAAGACATTGAACACGTACGAACGGTTTGTGTCGTTCGAGTTCAATTACGACGAGTGATTTATTGTGGAAATCCTGATAATTGGCTATTGACATTGACGTGGAGAATAGCCAAGAGTTTAATTTTCAGTAATCAAGTAAAAATCAATTTCAACCAGTGGGAAGTCAGTGAAGATGGCCTACACTTTTCAGAAGACGACGATGTCTTAAAAACAACATTTGTCTTACAGCGAAATGAGCGCGAAAGTTCTGATGAGGACCCAGAGGTACCACCTGACTTAGAAAATGAATGAATGAAGCATATTTATCCGTTGATGAACAAATGATTTCCACAAAAGCTCGAATCATCCATCGTACGCCTTGCCCGCGATGTGCCTAGCAATCATATTTTTTTCGGCTATTTTTCGATAATTATTACACCTCGTTACCACTTATTGAATACTTATGCAGCTGTGGCATTTTGGCTTTAGGCACTATAAGGAAAAACCGTATTCCCAACTGCAAACTACCAGATAAGAAAAAAAAACAAAAAAGAACAGCGTGGTACATCCATAGAACAGGCCCGTAATTTCTATGGAGTAGACGTAGTTGTGGTGGCTTGCAGGTACAATAAAATTATCATTCTTGCAGGGAAGCAAACTGCTTCCTGCAAACAACTTTGCAGGGAAGCATCCTATTTTTAAAGTAAGGAGATATGACAGGCCTCGAAAACAATATACTTCCATTGAACGTCCTTTCGTTCTAGCAGAATATAATCGACATATGAGTGGTGTCGACGTATTAGATTGTGTCATGGGTCACTATAAAATACGACTTCGTAGTAAACGCTGGTATCTACGACATTTTTAATCATTTTTTGGACATGACTATGTGTAATTCATGGCTCTTATACAGAAGAATAAACGCCGAAAACGGAAGTGCCAGTAAAATTCTCAACTCTGCTGAATTCATAATAGATATAGCTGAGACTTTATGCAAATATATGACAGCGAACCGTATAAAGCGTTATCGTGATATTGAATCCCTAATTCAAAATAAAAAGAAGAAAAGTCCAGCTCAACATGTTCCACCAAAAGATGTTAAGTTGGACCAACACCGACACTGGCTTGTTTGGACAAATAAAATAATGAGATGTAAGTTTTCGAGTTGCAGTGGGTATATTCAAACTGAATGCGAAAAATGTGGTTTTGCCACATGTTTTAGTAAACAAAACAACTGCTTTAAAACATGCATACCTCCTAACTATATTATAATATATAATAACCTTTTGATGTAATGTTGCATTTTTGCAACAGTCAATTAATAAGCCATAATAAATAATATTTGTGAAAAGCGATTTTTTAAATTATTTTTCTCGTTAACAAAACCCTATTTACTACCTAATATCGATATAATTATCAACGTTAACATTCTTGCGCCGTAAAGGGTTAAGTGTTTACACATTTAAATGTTAAAAATTCGAATTTCGTCTATTTCATCTCTTGTGTCTTGGTTTATGGGTTTTTATAAGGTTGTAAAGTTGGGGATTTAACATCTTATTGTTAGGTATACATCTAAGCCGTAACTATTCCTGCATTTGCGCTTTTCTTTACAATGACGTTGATGCATTTTCCACTTCTTTGTTATGGTATGGAGCGTTGTCGATTACCACAACAATTTTCGGTTGCAAATTTGAAATAAGTTTCTCCGAAACCCACTTTTTGTAATTGTCGTAATTCATGTCATGATGGAAGTCGTCACTTGTGTGGCTTGATTTCCATCTAGTATAGGCATTAGGAACAAACCCATTTTCACCACCTGCGCATACTATGATCAGACGTGGTCCCTTTCCTATTGGTTTTTGTAAGTGTTCTAAAGTTTCATCGCTTCATTCCTTTTCGTGGGTATATGATGAGTGAATGTACGTCTCGTCCATAAATATTATAGAGCGAGCTTCTTCCCGATGCTGACGCATTCTTCTAAGGAATTCAATTCTAAGCAGTCTGATGTGCTGACGTTCCATTAGTATCCGTCGATTATTCCTAAATTTTCTCCATCGAATAGCAATCTTGTGAATTTCTTTACGAAAAGATTAGGAACAGTCTTGGTAGCCAATATCATCTACAATTTTTTTTTTGAACTGTCTTTAATTTATCGTTCTTCGCAAAATTGTCAATCGTCGTCAAAAATGTTTTTTCTTAACTCGTTTTTTATTGGGAGTTGATAATTTTGGTTACATGGCCCGATTCGACTTCTTTCGCTTCATTTTTAATTCGTCGAATATTTTTAATGGCCCGTTGCTACCGCAATACGTTCTTGACCCTATAAATAAAATTCTAATATCAAAATCTATACCCATCACTCGGAATTTTATATTGATATATCACAGGAACATAATAGTTAATCCATTACGAAAATTAGACGTTGAAAAAAACTTACCTTTTCGAGAGGAATAGTAACCTTTCCAGCTATTGCTTTTGCTTGCATAAATAAGTGAGATAATAAGTTGCTAATTATCTCACGACTTTGTCCACTTAATACTTCGTTTTTTACTTTAATTGTAAACGGCATTTTAAAATTGACAACTTTTAAGAACACATAAAATATCACAAGTTTTAAATTTTCTGAGCGGAGTGTACTTAATCGATGTTAACACCACGAATGCACTGCTTCGAATGAGCTCTCGGGCGTTAGGTACTGCGCATCCAAACCTCGAAGGCGAAGCTATGTTGGTTGAGCTGTAGGTGCTTTTTTTTTTCAAATAATACAGATTTCACAATGTTAAATACTTGGACTATTTTTTTATTATTTTATTTATCGGAAGTATTTATAACTGTCAAATTGTTCAATAAGTTTTCTTTTCAATTTAATAATAAGCGTTTTATTTATTGCTGCAATGGACATATTTTTCGTTTTATCGATACTAATATTCATATTAATTTTATATAGTTCTATATCCAGGACTTCTACATTACATTGTAGATTTTTTAATGCTAAAATGGCTATCTACTTTCTGTTTTTTCATATATATCATAGCTTCATCCTTCATACTACTGAAAATATTAATGAACTCGCCATACATTTTTACTCGCCAACTAAATCAGCTGTTCCAAGGGTTTCATCGACCTCAGAACCTATTCGAATCACAATTTTTTCCCGCGGTATAATTATTTTGCGTGCCATCTTCCAGCTTCTAAACGAGATATAATATACGAGCCTACTGTGAATATAACCTGAAGAATGAGTTGTAAACGCGATGTGCGTATTGTCACTGGAATGAGACAAACAAAATACAAAGGATCATATAAAAACTTGCAATAAGATATCATATATATATATATATATATATATATATATATATATATATATATATATATATATATATATATATATATATATATATATATATATATATATATATCAATCAGTGCAGGTGACTGTTGCAATACTTAAATATAATTTACAAACTGTAGCTCTTTAGGCCAAGTTGGCTCATGACTCAGTTTGTTGGGTTGCCTATATTTTGATCACCCTTTCCGGTCTCGACTGCGACAGACGTCGTTTAACTTCAGTTATCGAGAACTGATGCTCGACGCGGCGCGGCTATTCGGACACCGACTCAATGCTTGTTTGCTTACATACCCATCTGGTGCACTTACATACCCATCTGCGATTCGTTGAGGAAAAGTCCAGAAAACAATTTATTAGTGGAGAATTACTAAAAGAATTACCAGAACTTCAGACTATATGTCTACAACTAACCAAAAAAAAAGTGCACGTCTACCACGATAATGCGCCTGCCCACACATATCATCTCAACATGATCATATTCGCCGGATTTACCTCCCAGCAATTACTTCCTCTTTCCAAACCTGAAGAAATAGCTTGTTACGCGAAGATTAATTTTAATATTGAGGTCAAAGCTCAGACAACTGCTTATTTTGCACAGCTGGATAAATCGCATTATTCTGAGGATATAATCCTTCATTATAATGACATTCGAACGTCATTCATTACAATGATTTTCGAACGACCTTCGTTTTTAGGCTGAATGGTACATCAAAACTAAAACAATCCCATAATTGAACTTCAGTAAGAAGTTCCGAACGTAATGTTTTAGGATATCACATTTTAAAATACTGTTGAGATTAAATAAACAACAGATCTCATTAAATTCAATGTTTTCATTTAAAACGTTGAAATCAGATTGTTCAGGCGAATTTTCAATTTTGAATGATGAATAATTCATTTATCGTGAATTTCATATTTTAGATCTGACGACTCCTAGAAAAACAAGGACAATTTGGTAAACATCGAAACATGAAAAGAGAGGTATTTGAAAAACATATATTTTATGTTATTTTAAATTGGAAACGATCTGTAGCGGCTTATAAAGATATGTGTTGTATGTATGGGAATAATGCCTAAAAATAATGCGTGTCAAAAATGGTTTCTTAAATTCCACCCTGGAATTTTCAGCTAACATGATCACTCGCCTGTGTCAGTGATCCGCTTCGGTTGTCCGACCGAGATGTATCAAATATTATCGTTAATAATAATCCAATCCAGTTAGAGCGAAAGATTATTATAGTGTATAATACACAATGCGCCCATTAAGTATCAGTACTTAAGATATATCTCAACAACCAGTCACGCCATCTATTGACGGGCGCCGTCGTTTCAAAGTTTGAACATTCCTGGACCTAACGAAAGCTACTTTACCACGATCGGTTAACATTTGTTAATTTTATAACGTCTTGTTTACAAGTCAAAAATGTTTGATTTACAATGACGATACGTGACTCGTGAACTAATAATATATGTCTTGTTGTCGCCATAGACGAATTACAGTCAAAGTTCCTTATTCACTGACTTGGAGGAAATGCTTAATCCCCATTCCATTAAAGAGGGCTCAACGAGAACTGAAAAGGTGACCTGAGTGAAGGTTTATGAATGGGAAATGAGCTTTGTGATTTTTTCATAAAAACTGATCCGTCTATGGAAATAAGTCTTGTTTTTAAAAGGCAAATTGTTAATGCCACAGCCGAATATCAATCGGGATTGAAAAGCCTTTTAAACGCGGCAAAACAAGAAAAAAATAATAAATTCTAAAGTCTGATAATAATTATTAATATTATTAAAAAAATCACTCATTAAATTGCTTTTATTATATATATATATATATATATATATATATATATATATATATATATATATATATATATATGGGTGAATATACAAAAATTGGGTAACTCAATGTCATCAGCCAATAGATACGAAGTATTATTATATTTCATTGATATCACAATTTATTTTAAAATAATTAAAAGTCCTTTATTTGACCACTCAATTTCAGCTTTTTATTTTAAATACAAGTTAGTAATAAAACACAATAAATGCTTAAAACGTCAGTCCTTTGGTATGTCACAATCCCGAAAACCAGCAATCAAGTGACTGTCTATTAAACATTATCATCGATTTAAGAAAACTTACTAATTCACTACAATATGTGGCGTACATAGTATTGTATATGATGACTTTCATAATGTAATATGCTCCACTTTATTTAACAAAAAATAAGAAACTTGTGTTTAGTTTCATTCGTCGTGTGTTGTTTAAATTTGAAATTCGCGCCAAATATCACCGACTCAAGGTCAAATCCCTGTTTGAATTTTAAAGCTGGTAATGAAGTTAGCTGCGGACTACGCCATTTAATGGCCGGCATTGCTGTACCAGTGCTACAGTTTGTAGTGTTTACCTTGTATACACGTGCTGATCCAGTCAAAATTTCAGTCCCTTTGTGAGTCGTTATTTTTTTGTTAACCTGAGATTTATTTTGATTTATACTTAGTTAACTATGATTTGTTAAAATGTAGCTTCTTGATATTGGAAATTACCAAAAGAAACATTAGTTTTAATTATAACTTACGATGTATGTCTTTCGTCAGTCCGTTGCCGTCAGTCCTTTGTCAGGTATTGCGCCAGAGGACTGACGTGTTTCCATGGTACTGATGTTTTTTGTTTTAAGGCACTTTAATCTTAATTGCTATCATGTATAAACATTTTTATTTCATATTTCAGTTTGAAACATCATGCGGCACGCTAAAAACAAATTGACCAGAGAAGATATATTAAAAAAAAGAAGCCGAAAAGGCTCGCTTGGTCAGAATTAAAAGCGACCCCATTAAATTAGCGGAATAGAAAGAAAAACAAAAACTGCAGTACTTAAGAAAAAAAGAGACAGGACAAAGAAAAAATGTTAATGAAATGACACCACGGGAGCAACGAATAACTAGAAAAAATGGAAAAATTATTCATCCAACTACAGACAACAGAAGCAGCTCTTGAAACAAACTCCTAATCATTTTATACGCCAGAATACGCCAACTACTGACGATGAAATACAACCCATACTTCGTGAAGAAAACAGAGCTGTTATTAACGAAGACCAAACGGCAAAAGAAGCTAAAAAGAGAAGTGAAAGAAGAAGAAAGTAGAGAAGTCTAGAAACAAGGAATTAAAAAAGATGAAGGCTATAGTTTCAAAGCTTACAACTAAACTAAATACTCAGCGTCAAAAATATAAACGAGTTAAAAATCAGTTAAAAAATGTTATAAAATCTGCTGAAAAAATACCAAAGCCCAGAATTGAAGACATGAGTGAAGATATAACTAAAAAGAAAGAATTAGTGAAAAAGGCACTTTTTGGGGAAGTCATTAAAATTCAGTTGGAAGAAAACTACACTAAATTAAAGACTCATGAAGAAAGAAAACAATTTAATGAAGCTATATCTGAAAATGTAGTAGACAAATACAAACTATGGAGAATAAAAAACAAAGCCGTCACCTATAAAAAAACTGGACATAACCTGGAAAATAAAAAAATTATTAAAGGCAATATTAAAATGCGAATATTAGTGCAGCAATTTTTAGAAGATGATTCTAACAGCCGTCAAGCTGCAGGAAAGAAAGAATTTGTGACTCGTAAACAAGTTAAAAAACAGAAGAGATATTTACTTGATACCATGAAAAATCTTCATAAGAAATTTTTGAAAACTATTCCATGTGTAATCAGTTATTCCCTATTTACTCGACTTCGACCATTTTGGGTGGTACCCCCTACATTGTCAAACCGTGATACTTGTAGTTGCATGATCCACGAAAACATGGACCTTCAACTTGCTGCTCTAAAGAAAGCAAATATACTTACAACAGTGAGTAATCATCAAAATATGTTGGAAATACTTTGCTGTGATCGATATTCTGAAAGATGTCTAGAGAGAACATGTTATAACTGTTATAACAAAATTTGATAACTCAAAACCGATCTTAATAAAACAGTGGATGAATAAGAAAGAGTCCATAACAGATCTGAAAACGAAGAAAGAACGATTTCTGATGAAGTGTAAAAAGGAAGCACAGGAAATGTTACCTAGAAATGCCATTACAAAACTTGAAAACGATATGGCTAAATTTTTCCGGCATTCTTTTAACATAGTACACCAGTATAATGCCATTAAGCAATTGAAAGAGTCTTTATCTGAAACCGATGCCATGGTACATATGGATTTTTCTGAAAATTTTTGTACTAAATACAACCACGAAATCCAATCCTTCCATTTTGGAGGTTGGCGAGCCCAAATTTCATTACATACTGTTGTCGTTTATCTAAAAAACGTCATTGTTTCACACTGCACTATCTCATCTAATTTGTCTCACAATGCTGGAGCAATTTGGGCCAACTCAACGCTGGAGCACTTTCTCAGTGATGGTCCTGTAACACAATACAGGAACAAATCTATGTTTTATGTATTAGGCTGTAAACTGCAAGACATGCTCCCTAATATTATAAAATATACCTGGAACTTTCATGAAGCTGGACATGGGAAGGGGGCACCCGATGGTGTAGGAGCCACTTGTAAACGAACAGCAGATCAAATGATTGCTGCAGATGGAGATATAACTAACTTGAATGAGTTTGCTACTGTCATTCGTGAAAGAGGTCCAGGTATAAAGGTGGATGTGATCGAAGGGTGTGAAATTGAGCAGATGAACACCATCATTAATGATAAGTCGTCTGAAATGGTCGCTTTTAAGGGGACACTATCGGTGCATGAGGTGACTGGCACAGCTTATATTCCAAATAATCTTACATTGAAGTCACTAAGTTGTTTCTGCAATCCTGATGGATGTTATCATTATAAGCTAGGATCTATTAAGTATCAAACAGAATTATGTGCAAAAAATAGTATACGTCTAAATACTTCTACCATATTCTCAGATTCTGAAGATGATATGCCACTATCTACATACATTAGAGACAATGATGATAGCTCTAAGTTAAACAACGATCTATCGGCACCAGGAGTTAGTGGTTATTCGCAGCCTCAAAGTTGTTATAGTAGTGGTGATTATGTTTTAGTCAAATATGTCACAAAGAAAACAGAATATTATTACGCGGTGATCTTCGGTTGATGATGAAGACGGTGAATTGAGAGTGACTTTCCTCAAGACTTGTAACCAGAATGGCACTCTGTTTACATTGGATGAAAGAGATGTGTCAGATGTTCCGGTGGACCAAATAATAAAAAACTACCCGTACCAAACCTTATTACAAAAGGGAATAGAGTTTTTTATCAATTTAAGGAAAAAATTGATGTTTTCGAAAATTAATATTTTATTGTTGCATAATTTTTAGTTTTTTGTGGAGAAAAAGATCTCATTTTACATTAATTATTACTATTTCTTGTTGATGCCTTTAAGGCAAAGTTCATTATATTTACTTGATTTATAAGATCCATATAAAAAAATGTCAAAAGGCTGTTATGAAGACTGAGATAGTTAATTTTCATAGTATTACATTGTAATTGTTATTAATTTCATGTTAATTAGTACTTTTAAGGTAAATATTTTTAGATTTTTGTTTCTAATGTTTGTTGATTACTTAGAAAATGTATACTGTTAAGTAAAACTAACTCAAAGTGGTACAAGTGAAGTGAGAATAACGTTACGTTAAATGTCAAAAGACTGTTTTGAAGACTGAGATAGTATTTTCTACAGTAATACGTATTAATAATTATTTTTAATTCTTACTAAGCGATTTTAATATTTAAAAGACATGTATCATTATTAAATACTAAGAGATTTGTACAAAGTTTTATTAAATTCCATTATAATTCTTATGAAGTTGTGTATTTTATCAGTTCTATGTCACTCTCGTCAGTCCCCTAGCAATGAAATTCTCAAATTTTGAAATATCTCATAATCTTATAATATATATTATGAGATATGAAATATCTCATAATCTAATCATACTTAAAAAAATGACTGGCCTGATTTGGAACAATATATTAATTACATTAACTATCTCAAATACCTGAATTTGTAGAATTTTAATTTAATAACTCTAATAAACAAAATATCCTCAAAATTTACCCAACTTTTGTATAAGCACCCATATATATATATATATATATATATATATATATATATATATATATATATATATATATATATATATATATATATATATATATATATATATATATATATATAATTCTGTAACCTTGGAACATATGCCCTATAATCCTGTATAAATTACCATTCCGAATTCACAGTTTCTGTATTTACGGCATATTTACTGAACGTATCCCCCACCAATAAGGGGTTTTGACTGTATACTGATAAAAAAATTAACGACAAATACACGTTATTGTTACATAATTAAATAGTTAGACGTACTCTACAAAATTAGCAAAGTGCAACTTTCTAAAACAATTGCATAAAAAAGGTGGGCTATTCAAATTGATCATTTCCTTATCGTCCACCCTGTATATGTAACAAAACAAATTAACATCTACCACATCTGATACTATTCCACTCTATATTTTTTTCAGTTAAATTACACAAAGTAATAACAATAATTAGTGAAGTATTTCATTATAGAAAATGATGCACATCCCGCTGGTGACTAATCAATAATTTCATCAATCAAGACTCTCAGGATTTGCCTCGTAACAACGCCAAATAGAAACGAAGGGCGGATGTGGGCCCTAATTGCCTTTAATACAGCCACCTAATTTACATAAGATACGAAACTCATTATCTAATTGTCACTAATGAGTGTGTGTATCCAGTATAACTTCATTTAACACAAAAACGAACGACGTCATTCTTCATTGAAAATTATTTTTGCCCGGTTAAATATACACCTCGTAAAAAGCAAATTAACCTTGCCTAGAGATAAGCGGCAATTTTAATATTTTTAGAATAATAAATATCTTAATAATAAATGTATAAATAATCAATTTCTATATTCAAGCTTTTTTATGACTAATAAATATTGGGTCCCAGGAGCAACTGTTGCTAATAGCGACAACACTGTTTGAAATGCTACTGTCAAAGCACCATGGAAAGATACACGATACAATATAGGGATGTAGAAATTGAAAGTTGGAAGGTGACCCCCACTTTGGCGAAAAAATGTCCGACGTAGCGCACATCAGGAGTTAACTTTTCGTCTTCATAAAGGTATTGTTTGGTGCGGTTTTTGAGCTTAAGGAGTTACTAGACTAATTTAAAAGTTTGCGGGGAGGAAATGATAAAACAAGTTTATAGTTGAAAAAATGACTTTATTCTTCCATATATTCTCCCTTAAAGCCAATACATTTTTTTCCAGCGGTTCTCCAATTTATGTATTTCAAAATAAAAATCAAAATATTCATCTACGGCTGCTATAACTTCTTCATTTGATGAAAAACCCTTGCCACGTAGGAATTTTTTGAGGTTTGGAACAGATGAAAGTCAGAGGGGACCAGATCTGGTGATTATGGTGGATGCTCTAACAATTCGTAGTGTAACTCCTTCAATTTGGCCATTGCAAGAACACCTCAGCGAGCCGGTGCATTGTCTTGATAAAAATTATCTTTTTCTTCGCTAAGCTAGGACTTTTATCATCAAATTTTGCATCCAATTGATCCAAAAGGTTTGAGTCATTCTGTCCTGTTATTGTTTTGCCGGTTTGAAGGTAATCAATTAACAAAATGCATTTTGCATCCAAAAAAATTGATGCCATAACCTTTTTTTGGTCGATATTGACTACTTTGGCTGCTTCGGAGCTGAACAACCGGGCTCAGTTCACTCTGCGGTTTGTTATCGCAGTTCAGGATCATAGTGCTAAACCCAAGTTTCATCCATGGTTACAAAACGAAGTTTAAAATCTATTTTATTCTTTCGAAAAAGATTCAAATTTTGGTTAGAAAGTTTTACTCGAAATCGTTTTTGATCAGAATTTAACCAATATGGCACCCATCTTGCACATAGTTTTCTCAAGCCCAATTCCTTTTTCAAAATATGAAACACCCATTCAGTTGAGATGGTCATGGTTTTAGTAATTTCACTCAAAATCAATTGTCTGTCATCCATAACCATATCATGTATAGAATTAATTCAGTAGTTGCCTTATTGGACCTCCAGAGCGAGGATCATCATCCAGCCTTGTAGGACCACGTTGAAACTCACCTGCCCACTTACAAACCATTGTTTTTGAAGGAGCAGACTCCCCTGATACATTTACCATTTCACTATGAATTTCCATTGCCTTTAAACCTCTTTTTACAAAGAATTTAATCACTGCACGATTTTCAATATTTTCCATTTTTAAAAATAACACTGATACGTTTACTTTAAGCTGCTGTTTTAGTACGAATGAATTATCAGATCAACTTGAAATTTCACATATGTTCATATGAGGGATGAAACTTCAAAATGTAGTAGATTATATAGTTCTTTTACTGCTCTATAGGTGTCGCTCCGCGAACTTTTCAATTAGCCTAATATATGACCTATTTTTTAAGACGATGATGGAAATCGTATTATGACGTTCGTACGTCATTTCAATTTATGAAAATATCTGTATCGTCAAAATGCTTATAAATTAATTTTAATTATGTTTTTATTATATTTATACTTTACATTTAGACATTCAACAGTTATATAATTAGAAAATTAGTGAAAGAAATGTTGTTTAACCTTCAAGCGGTCGCGCAGCGTGGACTCGACCGCACTTGATACATTTTCGGTCAAAAAATTTTACATCTACCTCACAAGTATTTCCCATTTTTAATAGCCTCTTATAGACTCACCAGGTAGACTAGATACTATATCCCCCTTCCTGCGCGTGGTCAATATAGTACAGATAGTATTTATTTTAGTCACAGCGTAAATATTATTAATTACGCGATTACAATAAATACAATATACAATTCTTGTTTAACAAAGCTCGAATTTTCTATTTTTTGTTATTAAAAATGCAAACATGCAATCGACATCAAGAAAAAAAAGACCTTTTAGATCTTGCAGGAAAAAACATCATGGTAATCTTGAGGGCAAATAAAGTAGTTATAGAAAAAAGGTAAAAATATCTACGTGAATTGAAAGTGCAGCTGATAAAAGTGTATGTAGAGAGAAGGTCAGAGTAGCTAAGATGGTACCTTCCGAGAAAACTCAAAAGAAAAATTAGGGACCACTTAAAAATAAGTGACGGAAACTCATGAACGAACCCTGCACAAGTTCCAGTGTATGCAGAGGAAGCTGCAAAATATGTCCTGCTAAAAAGAGAAGACAATCCAAAACAATATGCAGCTTGTCTGAGGAATAGTTGATGAGACCACACTGTATTTCTTTGCAATAAAATGAAGATGATGAAGAAAACTAAACCTAAGATAACGAATTAAATACATGCAGATAATAAAAATTTTTGTTACTGTTTGAATGATTTCATTATTAAACTTGCTAATTTTTTAAATTTGATTTTAGCTTACATTTTAACACTTTTCTGCACGGGCCCAGTTCACTATTTTTCGATCATACCTGGTATTTACCCGAGGTTAGACGGGTCATCACGGTGTAGACATATATGGGTCTGTTTCTTTCACTACTACTTTGAGTCTTATGCGCATGTCCGAGAATTGAGTATGCTTATAGACGTGCGTCAGTTTGTATATTTTAATGTTTTTGTGTCACGTTTGTTTATCGCGACATTTGCGCACAACGGGCCGAGTAGTAGAAAAAGACATAAAAGCAGATGTTTGCTGTCTCACTTACCCGTGACACCTTCACTTACAGAAATTAGCAATATAGTAGTATTATATATATGGGTCTCCTGATTGCTGCGACCGTTTGCCCCAGGATGGCGTGACTGCATGTGATTGCAGCCTTCATTCGACATGGCCAATTTATATGGTCATGGCTTTAGTCGTTCCTTCATCAGCTCCTCAGGCGTTCAACTTGAGCCCAACTGATGACGGCTTAAGGCCAGAAACCGGTTTTGTGGTTAATTGATTAAAAATGTCAGATCTATTTATAAAAGGTTGTTCAATAAGTGATATTAGACCTACTAGAAATATAGGAATTTAAAATATCCTAAAAAAATGGTCATATATATATATATATATATATATATATATATATATATATATATATATATATATATATATATATATATATATATATATATATATAACTAAACTTAAAATTAAGAGATAAATACAAGTAAATAATAAAAGTTGCTGGTTTTTATTACTTGATCTCGCCAAAGTGTAATTTTAAAAATCCAATTTTAATTTATTTCATATTTAAGCAATTTTTTTTACCAAATTGTTTCCTAATTTAAAGTTAATGTGTATAAATAAATGTGTGTTCTAATCATGCTATTTTTTTTTAATTCAAAAAGTTCCATTATTTTTCCAAAATACTGTGTATAATCCTGGAAATGGCTAAAAAAATGTATTTGATGACCAAATATTGAATACCCCTTCTTATGAAAATATTAATATAACTGAATCAGTTCCACACTCAAATAGTTCTAGATAAGTTCAATTTGGAGATTTTTGTTTGAGAGGCCGAACTTCGAAGATTTTGAATAATTGATTTTTAGCCAGTTCTCTATGGAAACAAAAGTTTGTCGATTTAAGAAATGACTTGAAATAATTGAAAATAAATAATTATTGGAGAAAAATTAAAAAGAATGCAGAATGTGAAATATGGAGAAGTTGGAATACCGTTTCTAAAACTACACAGCAGATTGAAAGAAACAACATCAGAAAGGAAACATCAGCAGGTTTGAGGTGGAAGAACTAGCTTCAAGTCACTGGAAGATCTTAGGAGGTTTATAACAAAAGTGATTATTATTATATCTGCATGCACTATATCCAAATAATTCAAATAAACGAATATTTTTTAATTACTAAATGAAGCAAACTCAGCGTGTAATGATTTTCTTATAAACATCAAAATTCGACGGTTAGATCACAGAAAAGTACTTCAAAAATGCATGGACTGTTGAGCTGATTTTTTTAATGAAAAGAACGAATGGAAAATTAGGTCAATTATTGGATGCTGAAAGGCTTTCCAAATTAATGTTTTTTTACGGATTTGTGCTTAATTTAGTAAGGGGTATGTATCACTTAAAGTTACAAATTATGAACCTGATATGCAACATTTAACATCAAAAGTGAATCTGGGCGTGATAGTGAGAGTTAAGTAACAATCTTGAACGATACTGAATGAGTGATATGAATAATAAATAAATTGCCATTATTTGGTTTAGCTCTGGCAAAAAAATACTAAGTCCCAAAAATCTTTAATCCAAAATATAAGTCCAAAAATATAGTCCAATAATCCAAAAATAGGTCTTTAAAGTTACGCGCCATCGGTGTCATAACAAATGACCGCGCGCCCGCTTGAAGAAGGTGAATTGAATATCTCAAGTGTACGACTCTGACTAAATACATCGTTAAGCAGTGACTTGGCCCCAACTCGGGCAAAAATCCGCTCTCTAGTGGTTACATCGAGGCAGGGAAAATAAACTGAATTGCGATAAGATTCTTTATAGTTTTTTAAACAAAAAGTTTATGTATCCAAAATGCAACCATTTCCGCGAAAAACAAATCTGAAAACAGCTTTAATTTTTTTAACAGTGGCAACTTTTATTTTCGTCTTGTTTATTTTCGATCTATCAGAATTCAGTTTTTGTTGCGTTTGCCTCTTAAGTTATTATTTGAAAATAATATATATTATTTTTAGTCATTTATTCCA
The DNA here is from genome assembly GCA_031761425.1 of Cosmopolites sordidus. Classification (NCBI taxonomy): domain Eukaryota; kingdom Metazoa; phylum Arthropoda; class Insecta; order Coleoptera; family Curculionidae; genus Cosmopolites; species Cosmopolites sordidus. The sequence continues at coordinate 864,606 of JARFXV010000339.1, read as the reverse complement.
TACGTTTCCGCATAAATTTGGTTTGTTTTGTTACAAAAAACAAACGAACACATTATTGTCGTTTAATGTCAAAGTTAAAATAACTAACACTCATTTTTCACACTATAACACGTTTTAAACGATTCATGTCACATTAAGAATCACATGATTAATTATTTTATTAAATTAACTATTCAAAATGTATATAATTTCATTCCTCATGAAAATATCGAACAAAAATCTGGTTTTCTTTAATTCTGGCCAATAAACCATTCGCAATATTTTTGCCTGCATAAAAAATCAGTGGGTAAGAGTGCTTGTACCCTTTGTACATGAAAGGGGGTAGAGTAATTACTCTTTCAGTGTTCTATGGAAAATCCAACTTGTCGCGCAACGCTTGGAGTTTTTCTGATAGAATCCTCTTCAACAAGATGTAAAATTTATTCTTCAACTTGAGGAGCGATTTCTCGCTATCGACCACATTCTTGAAATTTTGAAACCACACTTCCCGTATCCAAAAGGTTTTGAAAAACAAATTGACAAATATTTGTCGAGCTGGAAGCGGTCTTTCGGTGTATCGTTGCCCGTAAATACGTCTAGCTCCTTCGGAATTTTCAAGAGGTTGTCGTAAATATCAAGCATATCCTGACTTTCGAGTACAGAATCTATTTCTAATTATAAATCGAACTTAAATGCAGGCATTGAAACACTGAAATATTTTTGAGGTAATGTTGAAATAACAAACTTTGTCTTGGCGTGTCGTGTCTTTCAGACTTGATGTAGGTTATGATTCTTAATTAAAAAAAAAATGTTTTAAAACTCTTCATCAGTTTATTTGTTAAACAATAAGAAATTTATATTTGCCATATATGCTTTGTCACATATTTACTTAAAATGTTAATTCTAATCATAGCTTTTTGATTGCTGATTTAATAACTGCAATTTTTTCCCGAAGACCCTTAGGTGTTTAATCCTTGTTGTAAGGATTTTTTTCTTTAAAATAACGTGAACAGTCGTTGGATAGATTTATGAATGTACTCTCCCTTACACCCTGTATAAGCTACTATTACATTTCGATAGTCAGTTGTACAAAATAGTATCAATATATTCAGCAGATAATTTGTTTGCTTCACCAAGATGGCCATTCTTTAAAATTGAACAAATTAGACTGAAATACTTTCCCAAAAACGATCCCAATATTCGTTTGAATTTTAACTATATGAATAGGTTGCATTGTTCCTGAAAAATGTTTTTAAAACTCTGAACTTTATTTAAATTCAAACTCGTTATACAGCTTAGCTCAAAGAATAAATATTTATCTTCAATGGACAATCACGAAAAAAAAACTAATCTCTAATTAACATGCACAAATGGCTTGATTTGTGTACGTCAGCAATATTAATGCATAGACTACTAGACAGGATGGAGCGTTCCCTTTTAACACCAACATCCTTAATTCTGCCTCTTCCTTAGTGCCGAGAATACTTCAAGGACTCTGCACTTTCGTGTTGCTTGACACGTTTCGTCTCGAATTCAGTTTTTATTTTGCGACTTGCGTTTTTGTCTAGTCACAACACGACATGAAAAGGATCCCTTGTAAGAAAGAATATGTTTAACGAGTATTAATTTTGTGTGATGTAAACAGGAATCCTTTGTAATGATAGTTTGTTTTATCTAGAATGCACACAAAAAATATATTATTAAAGCTATATTTTAATTAAATCATTTAGCTATTTTTTTTATTTTATAATAAAGACCATTTGGTTCTATGACTTAGAGCCGTCTATCAGAAAGTTGAAACGCATCGGAAACCGTTCTGCGTTTTTTTAACTAGGATAGAGGCGCATCAACAATTGAGGCTATTAGCGATTAGACCTACAGCTTAACAGCTGAACGAGGGCTCCCAACCACGGTCATCAGCTATCGATTAACTTGCACACACCCCTCTGGCTATCAACCCTTTGTTTTGTGCTACCTTAAGTGTCTCGAAAAAGCTACCAACTGGTGAGTAACCAACGTAGAATACATCCTTGCCTTACCAAGCATCGAATTGTCACGCCAATTCGAGGGGAATTCTTTGTCAGATTTTACACTTTTGCCTGTTGAAAGGCAGCGCACTAACCTGGTCTTCTCGAAGGGTTACACATCGAAGTAATGACCGTAACAAGCGATGGTGTATTTAAACCCCCGAGTTGTCGAATTACAGAAGATGCCAACCTCCCGGTCTTCTTGTTTTCAGTAGTTCAGATTCACGGCATCTTATTTATTTATTTTTTAATATCTATTAACATAAAAATAATCGATTTAATATGCTTATGTGCGGGAAATAATGTTATTGTCATTGAATGATAATGTTATGGTCATTCAAGTTTGGAGCTGTTCAAACCAGGGATGTTGCGGATGGAGAATTTTTGACATCCGCGGATGCGGATATTTTTAGGCTCACATCCGCGGATGTCAAGTTTCTTTTAAGAGATGTACATGTATAAATGAAAAATATTTTTTTTTATGTTTATAATCTTTATTTTATAATCAAATTTGTAGTACTTAGAAAAACTGTAGAAAAAACTTCAGTTTTCAGAGTCGTGACTGCCAGCCGAATTTGATCAGAATTCTATGATCTTGTTCATCCAGTTTTTTCATAAGCTTTTGAATTATTAGAATCACAGATGATAGGAAGGTCTGCGAGCTGAGTAGTTCTCATGTGGGTTTTTTAAAAGGTTTCAATTATAAATTGTTTCATTAATGTAAAAACTTAACCCACTTTAAAAACGCTCAAAAATGTAAAAGCTACTGTTCCATCGCGTTACACAATCTTGGAACACTCTGAGATGCGGTTGATTCAGTTTGTCTTAAACTTTTTACAGTTGTTTTTGAGCAATCGTGGAATGGTTAAAATGAGTCGAAATTTTCTTAGATTTTTGTTTAATGTCTTTTATGTTTTCCTGTCATTGTAAACAACTTCGAATAGCAAAATGCATTTTGTGAACTGTACAATCCAAGTCATTTAATACTGCTAATTTTATAGCTGTTTTCATGTTGGACCTTTCGTCTTGAATCATGCAATGCACTTGCTCTTTTGAAATATTCCATTCAATGAGCATTGTGTCGAATTTTTCGGCAATTATTGTGACGATCGTCAAAAGTCTCGCATTTCAATACGATTGAGCATCGATCAAAGTTTTCTGCTATTCCGTGGCAAGTCAGGTTAAGCAAAGAAGCATTAGATGAATGCGTCTAAATGTCAGTAGTAAATGATATGTAATCAAATTTGTCAGCAACTTTTCCATACAGTTCCTTGCACATGAAATTAGTAAAAAAAGTGGCGTCCTCTTAAATTATATTTTGGTGCTATTTATTGTATCAGTCTGCGAAATCCTATTTCTTTCACGAAATTATACTGTAAAATTTCAAGTACAATCATTTCTCCCATGAATTTGTAATATTTTTTTTCGAATTCAGATTGTTAGTAGTATCTCACTTTTTTTCTTTTTGAACTACTTCCTAGGAAAGCTGTTTTTTGCTTCTTGCAGTGGAGTGACGATTTTATCTGAAAAAGGAATACATAAATAAATCATAACTTGTTCTGGAAACTAGAAACTACATAAAAAATAGGTTTAAAAAATCAAAACTATTGGATCGATATTTTTTCTCCTGCTCCTTAAGCTCCTCTTTAGTTTTAATCAATTTTTAGAAGTTTATTCGAGAACCAATTTATGAAAGAAAAATACCATATTTAATTATGTCCGGTTCGTACCTATTGCCGACAGTAACTTTCCTGAGATAAAGCTAACTATCCACACGAATTAAACGAAATTTTAAAACGAGACTAATATATTAATATTGTTAAAACTTACCTGATTCATTTTTTTTCTTCTGCAGTTGTTTTTAGTTAACTGAGCTTTGGAATAGACTAAACTGTCATGCATCGATGCAAACTGGTGCATTGATTTCAGATGATTCTACAAAGACGTGGTTGTACAGCCCTTGCGAGAGTATGTTTTATTGTATTTGAAATGTATCTCGGCCATGCTCATCTGGTTTAAAATAAGTCCAAATCTCACTTTTCGTCGCTGGTGGTATTGTAGATTCACTTGTCGAATAGATTATCCACGAAATCGCGAAACACTCAAACAATAGTGTAAATTGTCAAATAAATAAAAAACTTCCATATGATAAGCTCGTCTAAACAAGTGATTGATTTGATCGAAAATGCTAAACGAAACAATCATATCAGCTCTTATCACTTGCGAGTAAGCGAAATCAAGATTCCTATTGGTTAATCAGTGAAGTGTCACTCGCTGGCCTCGCTCACAATTTCTCGTCGTAAAAACTCCGCAGCAAACATGGTAAGTAACGACCGAATTAACGACTACTGCGGCTCCATCTGCTTCAAAAAAAATGTCACGAAAATTCCGCACTTGCCAATATCATACTACATCATTATTTTTGACCTGTGTAGTAGCCTCTGGTGCAATTCACAGGGACTGATGAAAAAACGTTGAGAAGAGTGGAGGTAGATGTTCGAGAACGGCTCCAAATGTGTGTTCGTGAAAATGGCCATCACTTGAATGACATTATTTTTCGGACTTGTATTAAAATTATTATTGCAAATGACATGTTACTCTGATTTCTATGTTAACAACTGACACGTACTGACCTCAGTTTTTGAATGTTTTCAACTCAAATGTTAATTAGCTCGCCTTGAAGTAATTTTGTCCTTAAGCAATCTGTGACTAATAACCCACAATATTGCTCCTGGGCAAACTACAAGGTGCCCAAGCTCCGTTTCGAGGTTAAATTCGTTCTATATAAATTAGGGTCAATGGGCCAACTTAAAAACCAGGCTGAACTAACGGCAAATATTATTTGACGAATCATGCCTGGGTGAATCAATCAACTCTGACGATCATAGATTTCGGAGCTTCATCTGATCTTCATTAGAAGAGTTTACTTGAATTCCCAAAACGACAAATAATACATGATCTTTGAATTAAATTACAATATATTGTAAAAGGTATAAAACTTTGCTCCCGCCGTTTTCCTATAGATGGCGTTATCGGTAAGTAGTTGTTGAAATAAATACATCATAGACAGCATGCAATACCTTTAGGCATCTTGTAAACATAATCCCATAGCACCAGTAGTTGATTTGTATTATTCGCAATTAAAAATGTCAGTTTATGAGCCAGATTCTCGTCATTTAAGCGAGGTGTTAATTTATTTCTTTAATATGAAGAAATCTGCGGCAGAGGCTCACCGAATGCTCTCAGACATTTATGGTGGGCCGCTATGAGTGAAAGAACGTGTCGTGGGTAGTTTCAAGGCTTCAAGAGCGGATTGTTTCACGTCAAAGACAGGCATATAGGTGGAAGAACAAAAGTTTTTGAAGATGAAGAATTAGAGGCATTGTTTAATGAAGACTCGTGTCAAAATCAAGGAGAGTTGGCAAGATCATTGGGAGTGATTCAACAAGCAATTTATAAACGCCTTAAATGCCTGGGAATGGCCCAGAAGCAATGGTATTAGGTGCCATACGAGTTGAAACCGAGAGATGTTAAACGCCGTTTGTTTGCTTGTGAACAGTTGCTTGAAAGGCAAAAACGGATGGGATTTCTGCGTAGCATTGGGGCTGGAGGTGAAAAATGGGTTTATTACAATAACCCCGAGCGTCAAAAATCATGGGGATATCCCGGCCACGCTTCCACGCCAACGATCAAATCGAATATTCAGAGCTCCAAGGTCATGCTCTGTGTTTGGTGGGACCAGCTCGGAGTAGTGTATTATGAGCTGTTAAAACCGTCTGAAACAATCAGGAGATTGTTATAGAACGCAATTAATGCGTTTGAGCCGAACATTGAAAGACAAACTGCCGCAATACAGCGAAAGACACGATAAAGTGATTTTGCAGCATGAGAATGCTCGGCCCCATGTTGCGGAAGTGGTCAAAACATACTTGGAAACACTGAAATGGGAAGTCCTACCACACCCGCTGTATTCTCCAGACATTGCTCCTTCTGACTATCACCTGTTTTGGTCGATGGCACATGGCCTGGCTAACCAGCACTTGACCGGTCTTATGAAGAAGTCAAAAATTCAATCGGGTCGTGGATCGCTTCAAAAGATAAACAGTTTTTTCAACGCGGGATTCTAATGCTGCCTGAAACACTGTTTCCATAGGCCGAAGTCTTTATAAGTTCTGAAACAAAACTAGAAAACTTGATATTGCACCGTTTACGTGGACTTGTTGTCATTCATTTTCAGAACACACTAGAAAAATCCGGTTCACGAAAAGAATCGCTACGAATCACCAACTAGCACCGGGGAATTGAAACTCATACTGTACGCACATCAGATGTTACTCCGCCGCCCCTCAAAAGGGAAGATAGCAATATTGGCAGATCGAACGTTACGGCACCAGTCTCATTACTTTATTTACACATCCCGTAACTTCAAACAGTATTGTTTGTTTTAAGTTACGCGTATTTTTATAGTATTTAAAAACCATAATATATATTATTCTGCTTTTATGTATTAAATCATCCCAAATTAAACCTCTTCACGTTATCAACTCTTATTTTGTGCTAAATCCTAAGCACAATCTGAAGAAGCCTACCAACTGGCGAGTGATCAACGTAGAATGCCTCTCAGAAGGCATTCGACATCGCCCAGCTTCGAACTTGCGTGAGGGATGATTCCATGGTTGGATTTTACACTCTTGTTTATTGAAATGCAGTATGCAAGCTTGATCTCTCCATGGAGAGTCGCCAATTTAAGTACTATCCGCAACAAGCGACACTGCATTTCAACCTGCGAGGGACCAGATTACAGGAGAAGGCAAACTCCCGATTAATCTGATTAGGATTTTTTTTTAAATGTAAGAAAAGCAAGAAAGGCCTATTGTTAAAATTTATTTACAGTTAAAAAGCTGTTGTTAGTATCAATATCTCTTTGACTGCTTTTGATTTGTAGTGCAGTTAGTCCATATTAATAAATATTTCAGTTCAAAACAAGTCAATCAATGAAAAAATAGTTTAACGCTTGGGGTTTTCAGGCCATTTGGCATATGGTCCAAATAAACCATAATACTTTCCTACTATAATTTGTTCCTATGAATGTTTCTGATATACATTTCAAATTGTTCCTTTTACAAACTTAAAAAAAATATATGTTTCTTTTCTTTTTTCTACACAATATATACAATACATATTTTGGAGAAATATTCGCCACATATAAAGTAATTAATTATACGCCGTATGCTGATATGCCAAGAGTTTTCCCAGACATCCAATTAGATGTGTTGAATTCGGTATAGTATATTTTTATAAATTACACAAAATTACATAAATCTGATAGAAACAAATATCAATCATTATTATATTTACTTAAAATTATCAGCAGATTAATAACTAACTTATCAATGACATTTTTTACGTATAAATATTATGTAAAAACTAAATTAAACCATTTTAATACAAAGTTGAAGTGATATGGTTAAGTCTTCAAGACTTTCATAAAAACATTATCTTGTTTTAATGTTAACTTGATTCAAACTAACCAACATGTTTTTCTAGATTTAAAAATGCCAATATTAAAACCAGAAGGCTTTTTAAGCTCGAAATTATTATTTAATTTCAGACTAGAATTACTAACATTCCCTGAGTTCAATAATTACCAAATTTAAAATATATTAATAAATTACTATTATTACCTTGATAAGTCAGTACTATAAAATCTCCCTCCTTTTGTGTATTGACCTGCCATCTCAACAACCAATGTCCATCTTCGATTTCCTTTGCAAAAATAAAATTTTTAGTTCTATCCGGCACTTCACTAATTTCAGTACAATTTTCTTCCAATACACTAGAATCACCTTCACAAATATCTTTTAATTCACTATTCTCAAGAACAATAGCAGCTTCTTCATTATATATTAAATTAACATTTTCCTCTTCTTGACAAGTTTCAGTTGTGGTTTCCATTGGTTGTGGGAGATCAGTGTCATTTGAACTAGATTCAATACATTCGGCTAAATTATTATTTTCTTCGCAAAAATTATACATATTTGAGTTTTCTGATACATCTGACATTTCTTATTTTGTTTTTCAATGAGTCAAAAAATATATACCTGTTATATATAAAACTATAACTACTACTTTCATTTCATTCTACTATTCAAGAATAGTATGGAATTTCTAATCTATTCTACTTCCCATATCAGAGGTTTCCATGGAGACAGACTATCTGGCGACACCTCAAAAATGTTTTATCCAGTTAAAATTACCCCAATCCATATTCATAAAATGAATTAAAAATAATGACAATTCATTATTGTTTGAACATGTTAAATTATAAAATGTAAAAGATTAAAATTAGTTTTAAATTTAGAAGTAAACAAATATTGTTGTTTAATTTCACATTTTTTTATTTTTGAAATTGTATACAGCTGATTTTGACATATAAACTTTAGTTCTATAGCTAACCAGTTAAACCAAATCACGCGGGATGGCTAGGCAACTTTAATTATATGTTAAACTAATTTCCATAGCAAAAAAACTTAAAAATGGATACTAACGTAATAACAGACAAATATTTTGATATTTCTCTTTCAAGAAAACATTTATTCAGCTTCAAATTATGAGCGAAGAGCGATTAAACTACGACGTAACTGCCTGAAAGAGTTATTTGTTCAATCTAATACACTCATTTTCAGAAGCCATCCTATTATTCCCAAAAGGTGTTAGTAGGTAATTGGTTTGAGGAAGCAGTAGGCAAATTTAGTCGTTGCAAACATAAATCAACTTCGACGTATGAAACTCATTATAGCACAAAATATCCTGTTGATAAACAATACAATGATAACATTAGAAATGATGTACAAATAAAATCAGAAGTAAAACAATTTGTACAAATAAATTTATCTGGTAAAAAAAAATCTTTTAGCATAGCGACATTTCACCATCAAGAAACGCAGAACAAAATCAGAATTATTTCGACAATTTCACAACTACATATGATTTATCATACAAATATTTTCCCCAATGGATTCATGGAACTCTTGACAGAAAATTAAGATTTGCCTTACTAAAATATGAACCTACAGAAGAATATTTAAATAGTTTTGTTAGTATTCACGTAATATTAAAGTTATTTATCTAGAATTTGAAATGGTTGTAAAACTAAAATATTATTTTACTCATCAAATGTAACATACCCAGTCATTCTACTACTTAAATTCAAAACCACCTGTTCATTTAAATTGTATCGGCTTTTATTATACAATTGACCATAATTAAAGGCTAAATCCCGTCTGCACAAGAAGGGAGATAGAATAAACTCAGTGAGATACAGTGAACAACTACAAAGAAATCTCCTTACTACAAGTCACGTACAAAATCCTCTCAAAATGCCTTCTCCAGAGAACACAAGAACAACTCGTCCTGATCGCTCATACACTGAACAAATATTTATCTCAAAAACAATACTGAAATATAAAGTTATCAGGAACGTCCCAATCATCTGCATGTTAGTGGACTAGAAAAGCAATCAACTGCATCTACCGAGAATCTCTGTTCAACATCCTAGAAGAACAAGGACTCGACCCCAAAACACTACGATTGATCAAGCAGACACTGACCGACACCACCTATGAAGTGAAATTTATAACTCCTCTTCAACCTGGTTCTGGACAAAGTCATAAGGGAATGGGAAAATGAACTGAAAAATCAAGGTCACTGGAAACCAATACGACTCGGACGATCCAAAAACAACATAGAAATATGCTTAGCTTTCGACTTAGCTTTTCGTCTTAGTTTTCGAAGACGACCTAGCCATACTCGCAGACAATGAAACAAGGGCAACCAAACAGATAGAAGTCCTCAAGGAATGTGCAGAGAAAGTCGACCTACAAATCTCCCTTCAAAAACCGATATTTTCTGCTCAAAATTAGATGTCCAAAATTAGAAAACCAAATACGGCAAGCTAAATAGGGTTGCTCACCTGGGCGAGATCCTCGAACCCACAGGAGGAGAGAATATATATATATATATATATATATATATATATATATATATATATATATATATATATATATATATATATATATATATATATATATATAATACGACTCGGACGATCTAAAAACAACATAGAAATATGCTTAGCTTTCGAAGTCGACCTAGCCATACTCGCAGACAATGACACAAGGGCAACCAAACAGATAGAAGTCCTCAAGGAATGTGCAGAGAAAGTCAGCCTACAAATCTCCTGTCAAAAAACCGATATTTTCTGCTCAAAATTAGATGTCCAAAATTAGAAAACCAAATACGGCAAGCTAAATAGGGTTGCTCACTTCAAATACCTGGGCGAGATCCTCGAACCCACATCTAATATATATATCTCTCTCTATATATATATATATCTATCTAATATATATATATATATATATATATATATATATATATATATATATATATATATATATATATATATATATATATATATATATATATACGTATGTAAACTTGTCTATTTATTTATAGGGAAATCTTACTCTTAGAAATAACCTAAGTGATATAAAATGGCAAGAATGGGAATGTGATGTATTGGATCCAAGAAGATCTGTTTTATCAATAAATCAAACTGACTTTATCAAATTCGATGCGAAGGAATACAAATTAGAACGATGGTAAAATTATGTTTGTTTAGTCATACAATAACGACATAACTGAGCTGCAAACTATTTTAAAAACTTAAAATATTTACTAAGCAAGTTTCATAATACTGTAAGGTCACAACTTTAATTATTTATAATTTTTAGGCCAAGACCAGTTCCAGTCGAAATTAAATGCGGCAAAGCAACAGAAATAATTTATCCTCAGTTGCCATCAAATCATCCCCGAAATATACTGAATAACTGTAACCCGATTACGTGGGAGTGCAACGATAAATTAGATTTGAAAGAAAAATGCGTTTGTAAAAATTAGAATCCAAAACAAAATATATTTAAAACAATATTCTTAATTAATAATTTCAAAAACAAAAATCAACACACAATCATAAATAATTAAAACTAATTACACGTCCTTATTTTTACGTTAACATAAGAATTAATAAGTATACTTCACACAAATGCACACTGCAACTCATTAAAACAAAGTTAAAAAAACATATTTCTAGAAATCTAACTTTAGACATTCTATTTAAATTTCAATGGGGTGTGGTTAAAATTTAGTTCCAAATTTTATGAAATGTAAGTCGCTAATCACCACTAATTACATTTTCTTGTACAATATTCACTGATATATTTAAAACTCTAATTTAATTTAAGTTAGCGCATAAATCAAAATTACAGTTATGGCATTTTGTATTACACTAACTTATATTTCGTAAATGTATATTGGTGCACAATGGTGTAAAAAATATAAAAGTCTAGGACTATCATTATTGATAATGCTTATAACATACTATGATTAATAAATACAATTCAGTTGATTCTTATATCTAAAACATAAATGTAAGTTAAAAAAAAAGACAACTTAAAATAAAGTATGGCAAAACCAGTATTACTAAGAACTGTTGTACGTTAAAGACCGGATCGTAACTAATAAAAATAGGAGCCGCCATTTTAGTAACTACGTTGGATTATTATTTACACTAAAATACAAATCAGCTAAGAAAGTATAATGTTTGTTGTCCATTTTAATATCAGAATATAACTTCATATAATCTACTCTCTTGTAACAACGGTAGCATTAAATTTAGGAATAATTAATTTCAACAAATATATATGTGTGGCAAAATACGATGCTCCAGATATTAGCAGGAAAGTGATGTGGTTGAAAGGGTAAGGCATGCTATTATAACTAAACATATTATTGAAGCTCCCACCCTATTTTTTTATGTTTTAAAATGATAATATAATGTAGCTGTAATTTTATTATTTATTAAAATAGTGTTTTGTGCACTTAGTTGACGAGCGCTTATTTTACCTTTTATACGTGATTTTCCAATATTTTTGTAAGGATGTTACTTTCACGGGTATACCCAGTTTTCTGAAAATGTATATTTTGTATGCTTTTATGACCAATACACTGCTAAGGGAGATAGTACTGATTGTGCTAATGTTAATGACAGCAAATAATTAATTATAGTTAATAAATTTTAGGTATTTACATTTATTTAATAAACTGTTCTATTGATAACTAAACTCAAAGATATTTACCACCGAACACCAAATAACTTTTTTAAATTCTCTAAGCGCGTTTCGCTAACCAGTTTTTGATGTGTAGTAGTTCTTCAGCATCTCTTCTTACATTGAGAAGATTGAATCATCTTCAGATGATGCTAACATGGTTAACGAAACGCACGTAGGAAAGATAACGAAAAAGTGATGATGTTTAGTTGTAAATTTCTTTAAGTTTAATGTTAAATATGTAACACCAAATGTTCCATGAGAAGGATCGATGTCCTATTGAAGTTATCACATATTAAAAAATTATTTATTTGTAAAAAAATAAAAATCGGGACCGAATTGGCCTCATAAGAGCTAATCGCCTTACCGACCACTACCGACTTTGCTGCTGACGTTAGGCTCAACTAATATTTGTTGGGCATTTTTTGGCAACTCGATTATCTTGGAAACTACTGCGCGTTTGCTACTGCTTGCCTGCAGCAGGAATAAAACCTATCGACATTGATAAGTTTGATAGTCCCTTATTAAATTTTACGATTGGCATTATAAAAAATTTGAGTGATGGAAATTATATTTATGGTGTTTAGTTTTCGACATACACTCTTTCTGACTTCTATCACACGTTTGAAGAAAACGTCCATTGTAATAGTATTTACACTGTTCTTGTTGTGACATTTTCGAATATAAAAGTCTTGATTTCCTTCGAGTGGCAAAAGGTTTTCGATGGCAATAACTTTTTCTAGTGGTAAAACTCAAGATATGTATTATTATAGATATGATTGGCCTATCATAAAGCTGTGTGAATTTCATTCGTTTTAAGAAAATTTGTCAAGGAAAACTTACTTTATCTCAATTAGGTATGCTAAAAATTAGGCTGATATTACTCCCATAGCCTTATAAAATATGAAAGCTGTATATCTCTTCTATAAAACCTTCTCTAAAGACCGCCATCATTAGAATCGATCAACGAATTGTCAAGTTATAGCACTACTATACACTACATAAAGTGACACTACTTTTTGTAATCTCGTCACAAAAACACGATGGAGCAAAGGGCTAATATTAAATTTTGTTTCAAGCTTGGTTGTTTATCTCGTACACGTGTGTTCGAGTGGTATAAGCGATTCCAGGACGGCCGTGATGCTTTGGAAGACGACTCAAAGCCAGCCCGACCAAAAATCAAAAATTGCGATGATTTGGTGGAAAATGTGCGAATTAGACTGTGAGATGGATAGCGGAAGAACTAAATACGACCAAAGATATGATTTGCGAAAAGGTTGTTTGACAAAAGATGTAAACAAATGGAAAGTCGGTGCTTTGTTCCCTAGCCATAAATAAGGACCAAGAAATTGCTCGCGTTAAACGCGGTAAGGACGTTATTAAAACAGCCAGACAAAGCCCCATATTCGTGGAATCCATTACCAAAGTGTTACAATGTAGCTCAAAAGCTTTCCGAAATCGAAAAAATTGCGTTTCCAAAAGGCACGAGAGAAGGCAATGTTGGTTGGTTTTTAAGGTATTATTCGGGAATTTGTTCCACAGGGCCAACATCACCGGTGAATATCATCTGGGTATTATGGAACGTTTGTGGATGGAATCGTTCGGGAGGAGACCGAATATTAAGCGTCAATAAATTGGTTTTCGTTGCGTAATAATGCACCATCTTATAGGACCGTCGCTGTACGTGAATTGTTGGCAAAAAAACAAGCCTATGTCTTTCAACATCCTCCGTATTCGCCTAATTTATCTCACGTGACTATTTCCTGTTTCCAAAACTCAAACTACCCATAAAAGGAACGTTTTATGACAGTGTTACGGAAATCCAAGAAGTCGTGGCGAGGCCCATTGATGCGATTCCGAAGAACGGCATAAAAAATCTTAGCATTGGTTGAATGTGCCCAGCGATGTACTGATGTGGAGGTGATGTATTTTGAATAAAAAGAAATAATTTTGGCTAAAAACTTTTTTTTTAATTTCCGTTCCGTTTTTTTTCAGGCACACTGGGTATTTACGTATTAGTAGACTAAACATCTTGAAGCACTAAATACTTTGCGAAATGTTAGTATTGTAAGAATATTATGATGGCCATGATCAAATGGAGAAAACAATCAAATTTGAAACTCCTTTAGTCCAGATGTTCATAGACTTAAGACAGGCATACGATCGCGTACAAAGAACAATAATACATGAGGCCATGGAGGAAATGGGAACACCAAATGACGATGGTTAATACCATGGCAGCAGTAAAGTATACAAAGGAACATGAAAATTAGGATCTCTAAAATAATCATTAGGCCATTAGTCACTTATGGCTGCGAGATGTGGATCCTCATACAGGAAATAAAAGAGATGCTTGCAGTATTTGGAAGAATAGTACTTTTTTGGTGCTGTAAATGATAATGGAATTTGGAAGATCCGGTATAACTTCGAACTCTAGCAGTTTTGTAAAGATCTGGATATTGTAAACTATATGACGAGGTGAGCAAAGGCACGATTGCAGGTCAATGTAACCAGAGATGCTGAAAAACTACTACACATCAAAAACTGGTAAGAGGCTGCTGGAAATTGATTTGATTACAAATGTTGAGGTCAAGCCTCACTTGACTTATAACACCACGCGAAGAAGATAATAAGTAAAACACCTATTTAAACAACAAACAAATTTGTCTTTTGGAATAAATTGAAATTTCACAATTGACTTGCACTTTATGATACTTTTGCTTGACACTACCTAAGCATTTCTATAAATCACAATCAGAAAACTATTACCCATTAACAGGGTAGGGTTCTTTTATCATATGATTTAAATTAAGTTCCTATATCAAGTTCCTCACTCTGCAATATGAAATGTTAAGATCAATCTTATTGGAACATTTGGTGTGCAACACTAATGAACTACTACTAATGGTTGGTGAAACACGCGTCGTGAAATTAAAACCTAAGTGATTTGAAGTTTCGTGGTAAATCTCTTTGAGTTAAATGAAGTTTTAAGTAAATAATTTTGTCTCTACAATCAATTCTTACACTCCCAATGAGTGTGATGTCATTAATAAATAATAACAAACGTTAACTAATCAAATCTATTCGAGAACACTGGTTCTGACAGTATAGAATTCCTGTCTGGAGAATGATCTCTGGAATTTGGTAAAGAGTTTGATTGTGCTTTGGCGAAATCGCCATTAGATGCAAAACCAGAACTACTACTTGAAGACCGGCTAATTGGGAAATGTTTACAAGGAACTTTCAAAGACTCGCTTAAGTCATAGGGACTTTGTATATTTGTCATCGAATTAACAACAAATCTCTGACTGACATTAGAACCGTTCATTTTCGACCAAAGACTAGAATTGGCAAATTGTGAAGAAATATTTAAATTTTCGCTTTCTCTATCTGAAGGAAAATGTTTAATATGGTTTAATTTAGGAGGTGATAGAAGAGTCCTGTTTGATTTCTTTATGGAGTCAACAGGGGAAAGTGGTCTAAACAAATTATTCACTGAAGTACCCAGATTCTTTTGGGAGAACTCTAATTCACAAGCACTTATAGGAGATGATTGACTAATATTGTAGGACAATACACTAGACGTGTCTCTAGGCCAAAAATCGTCTGAAATCTTATGTGGTATTTTATGTGACTCTGAATTTTGTAGAGTACCATTAAATGATAAGTTTTCGGAATTAAATGCCGAGCGCGGTGGCTCAGAAAATGATAAGTTGCATGGGACATTCAAACAAGTGTTTTGTAATTTATAAAAGGAATTTGTGGGGCTAACATGAGATCTAGATACAGGATTATTAATATTGTTCTCAATTACTCGAAAATTGAACAAACTATTAGGCGATTGCGGTCGGCTGATATTGAGAAAAGGATTTGTCGATGTACCTTGAAATGTTTGACAGGACATTGGTCTTGGCGGTCCAAACGATCCTAAATTTAAACTATGGAAGTGTTTATTTAGTTCAACATTTCCAGTATTGTAAAGAGTGGTGTTTCTAATGGTGTTATTAAATGTGGCTGGACTTTTTACAGATTTGAAACTTTGATTTAGGCCACCTTTTTGAAAACTGGCAGTAGAAGGTGAATGTTTATTTATGGCAGTTCGATATGAATTTTTTGTCTCATTTAGTGACTCAGTACTAATGTTTTCATTATCAAAATCTTCAAGTTCTGAAGAACATCTTTTGAATCGTTTTAACTTGATTTTTTTTTTTGACTTTTCCTTCAAATTAAGGCACATAGAACCATAACTATATATGAGATAAAGTGTACAAAACAGTTGCAGATTATTAATGTAAGAGCTTACTAAAGTACTGAAATGAAGTGACGATATTATGCCTAAAATTAACCATGACAACAACCGGTTGCCTTTACGAAATAAAGTCCATTTTCTATCTATAATGCTCCAAATAATTTCTAGGCAAAACGCTAAAACACTTATACATAAACTGCTGGACTCTTTTGTTTTAATAGTTTTTGGTAAATATTTTAAATAATCTGACCTAGCAAA
The DNA here is from genome assembly GCA_031761425.1 of Cosmopolites sordidus. Taxonomy (NCBI): domain Eukaryota; kingdom Metazoa; phylum Arthropoda; class Insecta; order Coleoptera; family Curculionidae; genus Cosmopolites; species Cosmopolites sordidus. The sequence goes on along the minus strand of JARFXV010000339.1, from coordinate 847,927 downwards.
ATTATGTTGTATAAAATTGTAACCTGTTGAATAAATATCAGAAAATATCACATTGCTTGGCAGTATTGATTCAGGTAAAATATCCTTAAAAACTAATAGTTCAATACCACATAGAGAAAGTAAATTGAAGAGTGATATAATAAGTAAAAATAAACTTATTACGCTAAAATTAGGAAAAAAATGTATGTCTTCTGAAGTTCCCTGAGAATGTTTTTTTAAGTTAAGAAACAGAAGCCCCTTTTTCTTTAGTGTTCTTAAGTTTTTCAATTTATCTCCAAATATCCATGCATTCTGTTTTCTAATTGTATTATTGACAATATTTTCACATTTTTTACAAAGTTTGTAAGTCTTCTCAATCTGTTTTCTAAAATATAAGCAATATATTTAATGTTGGAATATTAGTATTTAGTACCTTACTCAAAATGTTCTATTTCTACATTGTAGTTCTTTTCATTTAATGGCTCATATTTGGCAAGTTGCAATACCTTAAGCTGTTGATTTTTATTGCAAGAATCACATAAACCATTTGATAATAAGTTAGTTGTAGAAATTTCAGATATTTTATAGAAATTAGTATTTGAAGTATTTAAAGAAATATTACTCTGGGCTTCAATAATTCGGTTGTAGTCGCCATTCTAAAAAATTGAAAATCATTATTAATAAATAATTGAAAATATAAATTTATACCTTATTAAATCCATTATATTGATAACAGAATGAGCAAATAAAGCTATTGCGATCTGCATACAATACTTTGGAATTCTTGTTACAAAACCAACAATTTACACTGATACGAAATCCATTCCTAGAATTAAATTAACTTCAATTCAAATTTTACCGAAATTCACTGGCACTTACTTAGTTATGAAATATACATTGAGAAGAGCAGTGTATGTTATTAAAAATATAACTGTAAACATAAACAACGAAGATATATTATCGATCACAACATCCATTCTTAAAACTACGGAACACTAATTTTCTAGTATAAAATTATACTTTCGGCGGCAACGGCATGACATCGTTATACATAACCTAAATTTTAGTTTCATTGTGAAATTATCGTTTAATATGGCGGAAATAACAATATGACACAAGGTCAGTATATCAGTCCTTGGTTGGTTTTACATATTACTTCAAAACTATTTATATTTTAGAGAGGTTAATATAATTTTCTGTTTAGATGTATGTGTAATAAAAAACCAATGCTAAATAATGAGTTTGCCTACTGATTTCGGTCCAGATTCTGGAGGCCGCATGAAGGTACAGAAGCTTAATATAAATATTCACTGTAATGATAATTCTATTTATCAGGGTGTTTGCATTGTAAAACCAATAGTATATGGGAACATTGCAAGATATTTTGGGAAAAAACGAGAAGAAGATGGACATACTCATCAATGGACCGTTTATGTGAAACCTTATATTAATGAAGATATGTCAGCTTATGTTAAGAAAGTTCATTTTAAGTTACACGAAAGTTATGCCAATCAAAACAGAATTGTTGTTAAACCGCCCTATGAAATTAGTGAAACGGGTTGGGGTGAATTTGAAATTGTTATTAAAATTCACTTTCATGATCCTAATGAAAGACCAGTAAGTATTCAAATGTTTATTTCATAAAATAAGTTAAAATGATTTTTATAGGTGACAATGTACCATATTTTAAAATTATTTCATTCAGGAGGAACTCAAGATATAGGAATGGAACAAGGCAAAGGGTTGGTATCGGAAAGTTGCGATGAAATTGTTTTTCAAGATCCAACACAACTCATGCACCATCTTTTAACCAACACTAAACAGTTAACGTTAGGTAGATGGGAACATAATACAGATTGTAAGTAGTAAGATATATCCTAGATATATGAACAGCAAAGCATTGATTAATAAGCAAAAAGAAACATATTACACTAAAATTGGAATAAATACATTCTTAAATTTACCTGGGAATGATTTTTAAGTCAATTCTATTAGAATCTTTTGTGTGAAACACTAAACTTGGAGATTTCCCACTAAACACCAAATTACTTATTTTTAATTTCCTGACTCACATTTCGCTAACCATGTTAGCATCATTAGGAAATTATTCAGACATTTATACAAAGAAAACATATTGCAGATTTTCTTGATTCTATTCTCATTTTATTTGCCCTGACCCGCCTGTCTGAGTTTGATGCGTTCAAAGTGGAGGTTCATGGTTGTAGCTAGATCTCCATATTCGCAAAAGCCCCCAAATATTGCACTTAGTAGTTTTCTTTAGAAGATTGGGAGTGGATTTGCGTCGGCCTTAGCACCCATGTTTCTGAGGCATATGTGGGACCTGGCAAAATCAATGTTTTGTACTGTCGAATTTTCGTAGTGCCAGTTAAGTTGTGACTTAAGTGTTTACGCAAGCTGAAATACCATCAGTTTACCACTAAAACGTTTGATTTCATCATATTCGCTGTTTTCAGAGTAGATTATAGATCAGAGATGGTGAACTGACCAGAGGTTTCAGTCGCCTACTGAGAAATTTTGACCGATTGAGGATATCATTAACTTGTGTTGTTTTTATGGATGTTGAGACCTATAGTTAATATATACTTTTTTAAATTTCAGTTGAGGAAAAAAAAGAGAAGACTTTAAAGACAATTGTAGATGCAAAGCAGAAAGTAAGATTAGAAATCGCTACATATAAAAATAAGTTAAAGTTAGCGAAAGAAACTATTCAGCAATTTAAAGATGAAATTGCAAAATCTCAAGATAGTCAAGCATCATAATAAGGAAACCAAGATGTATACAATATAGGGTTTATGGTGTGAAAAAAAACAACAAATTTAAGCCAATATATTTTTTAAAAAGTAAACATAATTGTACAATAGGTTTTATTCTTAATACATTGTTTAATTGAAGTGTATTCCTCTTAGCCTACAGCAGATGTAATGAGTTCAGCAATAGTTTCATCTGTAGACCTTACTGTTAGTTGCATTGTAACTCCATCAGCCAAAGCCAGTTTTGCTCTTACTAAAATGTCTATTCCTCCCCGGAAAATACCTTAAATAATCACCAAAATCATAGTACATTTCTTTTATTAAATAAATTAAAACACGATACCTGCTAATAGGAGAGTATGAGTGGTTTTGCCTTTTGGTACTTTATCAGTTCTTTCAGCTGGCTGCAAACCCAGAAATTTGACAATATTTACTACAGCTTCTTCCAAGGTATTCATAGAACTTAAAGAATAAGTATCTTCCATTTCAAAGAATATAGATTCAGCTTCATCCCATGCTGCTCCCCAATTTGCCTTGCTAACTTTTTGTATCTGATCTCCAAGAGTTATTTCAAGTTCTTCTAACATGTATTCATCATCGTAACCTAAAGTAAACCTTGTTTGAAACATATGGATCATATAAATCAACTAAAATAAAACCGAACTACTGTTCTAGAAATAAATTATTAAAATATAAATTATTTTAAATTATAATTATAAATTATTTAAAATTATTTTTTCCTGTAGGCTTCTTTCTGTAATGGCACCTATTAACGACGATTAACGTGGTTGACAACAAAGTTGAACCTGTTTGTCACATACTTTCAACACGGTTGCCAACTATATCACTGATATCACTTTTTGTCTACAGATTCAACGGTTTGTTCAAGTTTATTATTTGTATCTATGCGTTTTGGGTTCATTTGTCATGGAGTAGGTTTTTAATTTTAAAATGAGTGAACGATTGTTACATCTTGTTATTTATAAATTATGTGAAGAAGAGAACAAACAGCAAGTTAAAAAAAAAGAAAAATATGGTCAATGTTTTTGGTATCAAAACCAATTTAGTCAAAGAAATCTTTTTTTTTATCTCTGAATATGACGGATTATACTTTCCACAGTTCTGGCATATTTCTCTAACATTCAAAAAATTCTGCCCAAATCTCATTTATTTTAGATATTAGTTATAATTTTTCGTTATATGATGATCACTAATGTTTACAACCTGAGTGTCAACCTAGCCACAGACGCTTTAAGAAATTAAAACTTCTTTTAGAGATTTTACTCTAGCCTGGCTGCAGACTTGAAATTTCAACCTTCGACCTCTCTACATACATTCAACATGGCATGTTGACAACATGGTTGTCGAGTTGCCAAGTTGACCATCTGTAGGCCGCTTTACGGACAATATACCAGATAGATAGGTATGACGAAGGTCTGGCTTAAAGCCATAACTTTGTCACTGTTTATACAGTTTAAAACGTATTACTGTAATCAAGGTCAGAAGGGTCGACTACCACACAAGTGATGGTTCGAAAAATTATTGTGTATGATTACTATCCGGTCTGGTCACCGGCGTGACAATACTCAACGTTACAAATATATTTCTTTAGAATATACAGGAAATCTACGGACGGAATACCGAAATACTACTTGATTGGCTCTCTCCACTATTTGCTCTTAATAAAACCCGTCCGAACAAATTATTGATATTAAAATGTGTCAGGATGCACGTGAAAATAAACCGGTGATTGACACGCGTCTTGTTTTTCCACGGCGTGAACACCATGAGAAACGAGGCGGCAATGTTTTGAAGGTCTGTAATAATCCTAAGTTTGAAATAAAACATACAGAGGTTGTTTCGTAACTATAACGGAGCAACAAGGCAATATTAAATTCTGCTTAAAATTAAAGAAAATTTCTGAAATGTTTAAATTACTAACACAGTTATATCGTAGTGATCGTCCAACTTGTATAGATTTTTATTGTCGAGCCGGGAGTCAATTAGAAATGGTCCGAAAAGTTGTTTGAAAACATCAACTATGAACAATAAGAATAAAAAACGTATGTTAGCTACTGATGACCTTCTGAATGTGACCTTTTCAAAAGTTAACAATAATAATACACTAAACATCAAAATGGTTTGCAAAAAAAACATTACTGATGAGTATACCTAATATTTTCTGTTCCCAAATGTAAGAATTTCAATGAAAGCTCGATTTCCGGAATTGGGGATCATCGAACTTCTGGCACCGAAAATGATACCCGAACAGAAATTAAAATCATTCTTGAATGTTATATTGGTAAAAATGACGCTTATTTAAAATAAATATAGGTAATAAAAATAATTTCTTAGAGCAAAAGTTCAAGAGTAAAATCAAAAATTAATTTTTATCAATTATATGGTAAGAGGAAAATAGGGTTTGCCTAAATATAGATATTAAATTGCCTCAGTCAATGAGGTGAAGTTTCAAAATGCTCAAAACCATTTAAAGGAAAGGACATTCCTTAAAATCCAACAACATAGTATTATATAACTTACCTTCATCAATGTCTGGTAAACCTGTAGCTGGATCACAATCTTTAACAATAAATTTAAGAACTGCACCAAAAGTACCAATACTATTAGGCAAATCACCTTCTGGAAATTTTACTATGACATACGTCGTTCCTGTTTCATTATATGGTAGTTTAGGACAAGGTATCTCATTTACAATTTCATAGCCTGTATATACAGAAAAGGATTTAAATTACCTCATACAACAATATAATATGTACAAACCTTCACAGACATCTAATTGAACCCTAACATTTTCTAGTAACTGATCATTTAATGTATTCAGACAATCAAATTGTAATATTAAGTGTTGAGCATAACAATGTTTAATACATCTAACAACATATTCTGTTTCGGATTCAGTTAATTCAACTACTTCTGAACTTTTGAAGTGAGGACCAAGTGCCTGGACACCTGCAAATAACAATACAAATTTCTAAGAGAAGTGGCACAAGATTATTTATAAAGAAACTGATTGACTCTCTTACATAAATTCTCTAAAATACTGGGTTGATAACAAAAGTTCGCATCCCATTTTTTTTTAGGAAAAACTGAATTTAAGATTTTATTTACTAAAAATTAATCTATATGTTAATAAAGGTAATAATTAATGACATTTCATCAGTATGTGCCATTCTGTTTGATGATCTGTATCCATATCGCCGGTGGCGCCGCTATCCAGTGCACTTATAGATATTCTGCGGTTTCTGGCTAAAGAACTAATCCAGATGATTTCCCAAGCCTTCCAAGGAAGTAGCGTTTTTATCATCTAAGCTGTTTTGAAGGCATCTAAATAAAAGAGAGTCAGAGAGCACAAGATCGGGAGAATACGGTGGAAGAACCAAAACACCTCAGTCAAGTTGTGAAAGTTTGTGTTGGGTGGCCAAAGAGGCGTATGGACTAGCATTGCCTTGATGGAATGCTTCTAGTCTTAACAATATTTTTCCGAATTATTGGTCTGTATTTCAGGTAACAGCTCATAATAAGCGATTCGCTTCCAGTCTCATTAAATGCATAGCAAATCCTTCTTCAGATGTCATATGGCTTTAGCTTTGAGTGAAGCAGCATTTCCGCGCTTACACCATGATGTAAGTGTAAGTGTGCGCTTACACACAATCAAAATATTCTCCGTTAACTCATGCAATATTCATACTCGCCTTGCTAATCATTTCAGGTTGGCATAACCACTTGACACTGTTGATACCAAGAATTTCTCCGATCTCTCGAGTTGTTCTATGCCAATCACATTCAATTAGCGCCTATATTTCATTGCCATTAGCTTTGGCCTGTCGTTCAAAACGTGCATGAGGACACTAACATTATGTTCAGCATGGAAGTAAATAAAACATCTACTGATACATTTAAATTACTCAAATAAGTATATGGCTATTGCTTTTCCTGCTACAATAATGTTAAAAATCAATTTTTCTTTTGAAATTTTTGGTTTGGAAGACTAAAGTCAGAGATTTAGCACTAAATACCAAATAATTTATTTTTCCCCACGCGTGTTTCGTTAACCACGTTTGCATAGAAGGAAATGATTCAATCTCCTCAGATAGTGGAAAATTTCGTCGGGTTTAATGTTAAGAATGTTTATTGCAATTACATTGCCATATATATCCAAAAGTTGAGTTTTCATTTACGGAAAATGTGTATTATAATTTCTTTTTAGCACAAACATTATATATTTATTTAGCCTAATGAATCAAATATAAGAAATATCTTTACCAGGAAGTGAAATAAGTTTCTCTGCAAAGTTTTCATCTCTAGATGGGGCGATCTTAACAGGACCAGAACTAATCAACATTCCTTCTGCCTTCTGTTTTACCTCATCATCAGGTTTTGAAACGGCTGCAACTGGTACAGATTTTATATCAAATGGCTGTGCTGTATTGGAGTTTGTATATTCGCTTAGGGATTTTTCTAAAGCAGGTATAGAAACCTATAAAATGATTGATTATGGTTAAAAAGAAATTGCATACATTATTTAAAGAAATACCTGCAGGGTATTTAAAATATAGTTATTATATAAGCTTTTATCTTGCCTATTCAAAATACTGCTGTAATAAGTGGCACGATCCCTTACTTCATCGTCAGAATCCATTTGACAACGAGCAAGTAAGACTTGTATGTTTCCCAACAAATCTGGACAAGAAGCTCCAAACTGAGCCATAGCTGATACGGCAGCTGCTCTGATTGAAGGACACTCCAAGATAACGCGATTATAAATGAACCTGATGTACCTTGACGGCTGTTTAGTTCTCGGGCCCTCTTTGCCTAATAAATGTAAAATTCTCACAGCAAGAGATACGTGTTCGCAATCTTCAATAAATTCGCATAAATGAGCTAATCCAGTTTCCTTAGCTTCTGGGTTGTCCTCGATTATGGTGATAATGGTATCGGCTATGGAGGCTTTGTATTCCAAACCACCTTCGTCTCGCAACATTGCAGATAAAAAGTTCATCAATACACTGTGTTTTCTTGGAAACTTTAAAGCCAAAGCTCTGATAGCTTGTACAACAACTACTTTAAATTCATCACTTATTTCTGACACAAAAGTTGCAATCTGTTTCATGAGACGATCAACGGAAGATTCAGCTCCTAAAAATGTTTATTAACAGTATTTAACGATTGCTAATTTGCAAACAAACCTGTTTTTAAAAGTGTCGTAATAGCTAAAGTAGCAATTGATCTATTTGAATCTGTAATCAAATTTTCTAAATCCAAATTGCAGGCAGTGACAGCTGCAGGATGTGATATAGCAACTTGATTTAATGTTCTTACAGCAGCAAACCTAGTAAACAAATAATCTTCAATAAAAATACGTACATCAAAATCATCTGATGGATAATTATATAAAGATCTTTAAAATAATTAGCAAAATATTTTAGAGTAAATAGAACTTCCTGCATTTCTTTGGCACATTACCAGTTGATTATGGAATAATTTAATCATTTGCTGATAAAAATCGTAATAGTTGTAAAAATAATGGCTAGACCTACAGTTTAACGTGGGTTCCGAACCATGGTCATCGGCTACTGATAGCCCCGTTCAGTCCCTTCTCGAGGCTATTAACCCTTGGTTTTGTGCTAGTCTCTCGAGAAACCTACCAACTGACGAGTGTACAACGTAGAATATGTCTAAGAAAGCATCTGGCCTTACCCAGTCTCCAATTGGCATGAGTAAGGAAAAATTCCTCGTCGGCTTTTACGCTTTTGCTTGTTGTAATGCAGTATGCAAGCCTGGAGATTGTCTACTGGTTATTATTTAAGTAATAAACTACAAATAAACTAATGGACACTGTTAAACATTTTTTTTAAATTAAGAATCATGCCTACATTAGCCTTGAAGGATATGGCAACAAAATATCACCACAACCAGGACTTATTTCAAAATTGTTGAAAACATTATTTCAGTTTATTAGTGCGTGTAGTTCGATTCATAGCCAAAATATATTCTCTACGTGAATATCAGGATATGCTCCTTATTTACGGGGAAACTCTCCAAAATTCCGAAGGAGCTAGGCGTACTTACAGGCAACGGTACCTCAAAAGGCCGCTTCCAGCTCGGCAAATATTCGTCCAAGTTTCTGAAAGACCTTTGTATACATTTTTTTCGTCAAATATTTTGAATATAAAATTTCAAGAATGTAGGCGGCAGCGATAAATCGGTCCTGAAGTCGGAGAACTGTACAAGTTTTACATCTTGTTGAAGATGATTCTACCAGAATTACTCTGTTGTTGGAGTTTAGCTTTGGATTGTACATAGAACACTAACAGAGCAATTACTCTACCTTTATCATGTACAGATGATACAAGTACTGTTACCCACTAATTTTCCACAGAGGCAAAAATATTGTGAATGGTTTAAAAATCAAAGGAATCCAAAATTCTTTGTTTGGTATTTTTCAACTGACGAAGCTTCTTTCAAAAAGAGAATGGAAGGGTGGAACTTTTTAACAATTAATTTAATAAAACAATTAATCAAGTGTTTCTTAATATGATGTGGAATGTTTAAAACATGTTATAGTGTGAAAAATGAGTACTGGTAATTTTAAATTTGTGCTAATAGTTTCCCCTTTTTTTGTAAACAAACCAAATTTATGCGGAAACGTACACAATAAATGGCTATATAAATGCCCCATTTTATTTACAAATAATGCTTTGAGAGGTCTATGCAACAAAAAACTTCATTCTGATAAATCGAAATAAATACAAATAAGACGATGCGATCGAAATTAACGCAACGTTGCCATTGTTAAGAAAATTCAAATGAACGTTCTGACCTTTTTTCCGCAAAAAAAATGTAAAGAATCGTTGGTCATATTTACAAAAGTACTTTGCCTTATACCCTGTATGTTATTTTGATGTGTGTTTATATAAATAAATAGTTTTCTTAATACCTCAAGGTAGGTTTAGGAGATCCACAGAATAATTGCAGTACACTAATTGCTTGTGCTAATTCTCTACTATTGTTTCTGTTTAGATTAACCACAGCATGTGCAGCCTCATATACAACCATTTCTGATTTGTGGCGGAAGCAATATTCAATATACTCAAAATAAGGGGAATTACTATCTGCACCTTCTTCTTCAATCAATTTTGCTGCTATTCGGATCTACATTTCATGTGATATTAAACATAAGTTACAAACCCCACTTGTCATATTTGATAACAAACTTACCAACATACAAACTGCATAAGGAGATTTCAAAGATAATGTTAACTTTGTTAATCTTGTAACCAATTTTGTTACTGCCAATCTATCAGTTTTCCTTATGTGATACAAAAGACCTAATGCATGGAACTGGACCATTATGCTAAAAAGATTTTTATTATTTTTTTATTTTAAGGGGGGAATCCCTTTAGAAATTCCAAAAAATCGATTTTTTTTATATTTCGAAAATATAGTATATTAAGAGTATACTGGCAACAGGAAAAATAAAAATATTTACGGAGTTATGGCCTATACAGTCAAGCGCGCCGGGGCCCGCATATCGCGACCCAGACAGCTTAATCAGTATCTTAGCCTCTGAGATGCGCAAACGAGTCAGTGGAGAGTGAGTGGGTCACTGTCTAGCAGAGAGAGAGAAGAGTTCTGTGAATGTACACAAGTTGCATACACTGCTTCGATGTTAGCAAGATGCATGCACTGCTTCGAATGAGTTCTGAGGCGTTAGGCTATTAGGTTACAACGCATCCAAACCTTAGATGCTAAGTTGTAAATATCAGCAGGTAAAGACCGGGCTATTCAATTACAATATGATCTTACCTATTACCAGGGTGATTTGGATATATATATATATATATATATATATATATATATATATATATATATATATATATATATATATATATATATATATGACCATTTTTTTAGGATATTTTTAATTCCAATATTTCTAGTAGGTCTAATATAATAATTTAACATTGTTTATGTCTATAAAATGATTGTTTTAAATACGATGTGTAGACATTCCAGTGCTTTTTATTTTTAGTCACTTCTTAAAGCTTTAAAATGATACAATTATTTTATCACCTTTTAAAACACTTCTGAAAAATAACTCATTTTGAGGCATCTAAAGGTATTTTCCCCCTTAATGTATCTAATGTATTAACATACTTGTCACTATTAAATGCTTCCTGAGCTTCATTAACCCATCTTTTGACAACCTCAGGGGCAATTTTTGTCATATGTAGTGAACTAACCAAAGCTGCAGAACTTACAGCTGGATTGCGATCAACAATAGCTTGTTTCATATATCTTTCTATGGCTTGTAACATAGTTGCATCTAACATTTTAATATCCCATCATAAAACAATTTCACTTAACTGTCTGTATAGACATTACCTGTAATACTGCAAAGAGCTCTAATAGCAGCAGCTCTGTAAAGGTCCTCTTTTCCAGTCATATCTTTGGTTAAACTAGATGTTACTATGATGACATCATCAGCGATTGAACTTAATTCTTTAATGCCTAAGTAAACTAATCTCCTGAGAATAACATCTTTAGATTGGAATAATTTTGTCATTGCAAAGAAAGCATCTGTTGCTTCTTTTGCACTTAATTGTTCACCCTTAAATTAATAAATGAATTAATGAAATATTGCAAAAAACAAGCATTACTTGGTTCAGCATATAAAGTAGTTTAGCCAAAATTGGTGTACATTTTCTCGGATTAATAGAAGTTTCATTGAAAATACGAGCCTCTTGTAACACTGTTGTTTTGTCAATAGTTTGAAATGGGTTTCCACCACCTGAAATATAATAATTTAATACAATTTGTATAGGATTTTTGATAAAAGCAAACCATCTTCTTCCTCTTTTTTATCTCTTTTAAAACTGCTCATTTTGTTTTATACTGTAATGAGATTTGATGAAAATATATCTTTAAAAACAAGAGAATCAACACCAAATTTCTCCACGTCACAAACAATCCGGTTGTCAGAAAACTGTCAAGGTGTCACATAAGTCATTTGTTTAGGCAAACTGATATGGATTGAAAACTTGAAAAATTCAAATAGAACTAGAAAACCACAGAGTACCAATAGAAAATAAACTTAAACAGCTGTTATAATTTTATCTGTCAAGGTGACGGCAAGAACGTTAGAAAAATCGAAAATGTCTGTTTCCGTAGATGTATTGGATATGTCGCATCTTTTAACGCTAGCGAAAAAGTTTAACTGTTTCTATTTGTCAGGTAAAGAAGAACATATTTGCTGTAATAAATATGTATGTTTAATTGATACAGTTCTTTAAATTTGCGAAATATTATCACATATAGGAAATATTGATTTGTTTCACCACCCGATCTACATAATAAAATATTTGTTTAAGGATTTCGTTCTTCTGAATGTAAGCCTTTCGTTGTTGAAGGCTATCAAGTGGGACTAATTAGGCCAGATGTCATGAAACAATTGATAAATTTTCCAGAGGTAAATTTATTAAAATATCTATTTGAATATTTTTTCATATGTTTATGCAAATATTTTTGTTTACTTATTTTTAAAATATTTATAGGTATTCCATGTCACTTCTGGATGCGTAGAGTTAAATCCAGCATTTAGAGATTACCAGGAAAGGAGTGTCAAAGTTGATGGAGTGTTAAGGGAATTAAGAAAGAAAAATACATTCATTACATTAAAAGGTTGGAGGGATGAGGTATAGGAAAACTGAATTTCTTAATATATTAATGTCTGATATAAATGAATTGTTTCAGTGTTATGAAGTTAAAACAGAATTTAATACTTCTAGTCTCTTAAAAATGGATAGATCTGCTACATGCCTGTTTGGAATTAGGAATTATGGAGTAACAATTAATGGATATGTAAGAGATCCTCAGCAAGGCCAGTGCCTATGGTTTCAAAAGAGAGCTAGTACTAAACAAACTTGGCCAGGTACTTGATGAACATGTCATAAAAGAATTAATGTATTTTCCAATAAATGTATTAATCAATATTCACAATGGGAGATTAAATGTATTTTATGATTGTGGTAAATTATAGTGATATATTTATCTTGTCAGCTTATATTAGCATTTAATAAGAGCAAACAGATGAGTTTAACCAAAAATTGATGAAAATTATTGTGATATAAGTTACCTTAGAAGAAAGCTTTCCTTAAAAAGCATCTTTGTATCATCCAAGATAATAAATTTTGTTTAGATATTTTAATGACATTCTTATGCTGCGGTTTTTGTTAATATTGCATCCATTTCAATCTTAAGGTCAAATTTCTAAATAAAGATCAATTGATTCTGTTTTGAAGTAATTAGAAAGCTATTTGATCCTATACATTCACAGCATCCCATTTCAATATTGTTTACATTATTGAGCTCTGTTTGGCAAGGACTGTACTTGTAAAGGAAGAAAAAATTACAGTTGTAGAATTGAATGTTCTAGAAGTTTGATTGCTTCAAAATTGCTTTTGATTCACTTATCTGATCAACACTGGATATTTTCAGTGCAGTTTTGCATAAATTCAGTCTACTCGCACCAAACAGATTTTCTTGTCTATGGTCATCCAACTTTGATGACTAGGCCAACATCTGATGCAAATTCATTACAAGTTTGAACTCCCCAAAGTCATTTGGTGAAAATGAGTGACAACAATTTCGAACAATGCTCAAGTTTCACTATTAAGTTTTACTTCATGCTTAGCCACAGTGCGACGGAAATTTTTGCAAAACTTTAACAGAGAAGTGCTCTGGTTTTGTCAAGTGCCCAGGTTTTCAGATGGTTTGAGGCACTCTCAGTAAGCTGAAACTTGATTGAAGATGAACTTCGCAGCGGAAGGCCTTCAAATGCAAGGAGTGATGAAAATGACCACATAATTGGGGATCTTATTCGTTTTGATCGTTAGTTGACGGTCAGAATGATTGGGGAAGAGTTGAATCTCATTTACAACCGTTGTGATCAATGTTGATCAATGCATTGGGGGTGAAGAAAATGTGCGCGAAAATGGTTCCGAAAAACAGGATAAAAAATAACAGGAAGGACACACATGTCTTGACTTTTTATGGTGTATTGAAAATTACTCTCATTTTCTGGAATGTGTCGTTAGTTGTGATGAGTCTTGGATTTTTGAATAGGATCCGTAACCGAAATGGCAGGACCCGGAAGATCAGAGGCATTCTGATTTACTTTTTTTTTGTGAGACGAATAATTGTCCATAAGGAATTTGTGCCTTAAGACCAAATTTTAAACCAGCATTTTACAGAGATTTTCTTGAAAGACTTCGAAAAGAGAACATTCGTATTAGACCGAACATCAAGAACATCAGGGTGCTGCATCACAACAATACGGCTTGACACAGCGATATCAATTAACGAGTTTTTGACAAAAAACTTTTCCCAAAAATAAAAATTCGTTTCAAATGACACTACTTTGAGGCATTGGAAAACATTCCAAAAACCGTAATCTAACCGACTGAAGGCGGTTCCAGTATCGGAGTTCCAGCACTGCTATGAAGTGTGGACAAACCGTCTCCATTGTTGTGTGGCATCCCAAGTTAACTACTTTAAAGGAGACAATGTAGAATTGTAATTCCAATTGAATAAAAAAAAATCAGTCCTATTACTTTTTTTACGTACCTCGTATATAGAATTTATGCCATGCAATAATTACAAATTAAACTTAAGATACAAATGAATTTAAAAAGAATAATTTTAAATTATTACCATTGTAACAATTTGAATATTTAGTTTTCAATATAAAAAGTAAACTATTTTTTAGAGTGATACATACGAATTTATTGGACTGTAAGTCAATAAAATTAGATATCAACATATGGGTACTAAAAATATCATATATTTATCGAAGACAAATATATCTATCAATATATGAAATAAAAATGCAAATTATAGCCAAGCCATTGCCATTGCAATGTATTAATAAACTTTTGAGATATCAGATGACCGTGTTGTATGTAGATAGTAAGGGTAAAAACTATTTCAACAGTCGGTTTTTTAGATTAGATCTAACAATATTTTAACAGTCACAAATATTTTGAACTCGCATCAATTTAAATTGTTTTAGAAATGGTGGTTAAGTAATTATAAGAAGAATAGGTATTTTAAATTTGATTTAAAATTAATTTGGTTTGGGATAGGGTATTATCATAGTTCACTAATTCTGTATACCGGGTGTGGCGGTTAATAATTTTTATTTTTTCTTAAAAAAAAAACACGTTTAATTTGGGAGAAAGGTTAAAAATAGTTTATTCAAAGTATGCATCATCGCTAACTGCACATTTTTCCCATCTCTCTGGATGTCCTATCAGAAAAACCGTACATCTTTCGAGGTGGTGCAATCATCAAACCATTTTTCGACATCTCCGTAATTATTGAAGTGTTTCATGGAAACTACAGCCAAGTGCAGAAATAGTTATTCTCGCTGTGCGTGATGGGGTGCTGTCGTGCTACAAAATCACTTTTCCGTGTCTTGTAGCCCATTCTGATCACCTTTCGGTTTCACATTGTTTATTTATTGATGGTAGCGAACGGTATTAGGTGGTTCACCTGGTTTCCATTTTTCCCATCTCTCTGGATGTCCTATCAGAAAAACCGTACATCTTTCGAGGTGGTGCAATCATCAAACCATTTTTCGACATCTCCGTAATTATTGAAGTGTTTCATGGAAACTACAGCCAAGTGCAGAAATAGTTATTCTCGCTGTGCGTGATGGGGTGCTGTCGTGCTACAAAATCACTTTTCCGTGTCTTGTAGCCCATTCTGATCACCTTTCGGTTTCACATTGTTTATTTATTGATGGTAGCGAACGGTATTAGGTGGTTCACCTGGTTTCAGAAACTCATGGTACACGACACCCTTCAGATCCCACCAAATGCATTGTCGTCTTTCCAAAGCGATTCGGTCTTGGGGTCGATGTTAGTGGTTACGGTCCTGGTCCTGGGTCAACCCACGATTTCGGGTTATCGAAATATATCCAGTTTTCGTCTCCAGTCACAATCCGCTGCAAAAAAGTCTTTCTTTCATGCCGAGAAGGAAAAACTTTTCACATCTGTCGAAACACACCGTTTTACACTTTTCCGTCTGTCTGCCCTTCAGCTGATGTACCTATTTTCCAGTCTTCTGGATCTTTCCAATGGCATGCAGACGATCACAAATCGTTCGGCAACCAACATTTAGCCTCTCTGCCATTTGTTGTTGAGTTTGTATATCGTCTTCTTCCAACAAGGCTCGCAATTCGATATCGTCAATTTTTCGGCTGAGCTGAGCGGTCTTTGTGCTTCAGGTCGAAATCACCATTTTGAATCGTCTAAACTAACGCCCACAAGCGTCTTGCGTTGGGACATTTACACCGTAAGTTTCCACAAGTCTATGATGGATTTCACTTGGGTTTTTCTTTGAATTGAACAAGAAAAGCAGTACGTGCCGCAAATGTTTTTTATTTGGCTCGAATCTTAACATGTTTACCACACGAAAAAAATATGACACTAACTTGAAATCGTTTAAACATCAATGGCGTTTTGAAAGGTACTGTCGTAGCAACAAAATGACATGAAATTAGACTGTGAACCGACACTTGTTTCCAGAGCTATCTCTTTAAAAAAAAAAGAATTAACCGCCACACCTGGTATATCAACATAATCTACAAATTAATTTGTTTAGGAGGAAAGTTTTTTAAAAAGTAGTTAATAAAGTATCGATTTTTCATGGAAAAAAGTATTAAGTGTTTTAGAGGTAATATATAACTTCAGCAAACAAAAACAAACAAGTTTAAGGCAGGAATTCAACTAATTGAATGTGAATTAGTTAGTAATGACTAATAATGGGTGATTAATAAGTATGGGTGCGGCTAAACTGATTAAAACTCCTCGTAAATCCACTAACGCAAAGACAGTTTGAAACTAAAGTAATAAAATTCAAATATCAAATAAGACAAAGCTAACAATTGTTGCTTATAAAAACAAAGGCCGCTAGTGAAACATGTATAAAAAATTGTTGTTTCATACCCCATATCTCCTCATCTTCCTCAAAAAGATTATTTTAATATCCTGAAATAATGAGTGTACACATTTCTATATCAGTAGTATACGAGGATTTTTCGGTAATGGCAGTGTCATCGCAAATGTGATGACATTTCTGAAGTAGCTTCGTTTCTAGTAAAGTTTCATATATTTCAAGCCGATATAAAATTTAGTTTTAACAGTCTTCGAAAGCAGATGAGTTAGATATTTTTGCTGTCATGGCAAAAAAACGAATTTCGTGTATTGACTTAACACTACTTTGTACGTGGAAAAAAACGAACACCGATGAAAAGTTGAAAGAGTACCGGAACTCGGAATTCATCTGCGGTGAGTTCATTCATAGCAGCGAACTCGTAAAGAATGCGCTGGAAAGGTTACAGCCAATGTTCTTGGATTCGCAAGCCATTATGTTCATCAACTATTTATTATCTAATCTAATAACTTTCTATTATGCTGTATTATAGGTCCAATTTCACGAAGAGATAATAAAAAGTGAAGAGTTATTAAAAGTCAAACAATGTTTTAATGCACCAATACTCTGGTATTAATGTAATACTCTCGAATTGATGTATTACAGGAAAAGTTTTTTGGACGCGTTATTTCGCGAAATGGTTATATCAACTGGCGACGAAGATCATGTGATCTGACATCTTTGAATTATTTTTTGTGGGATTATCTCTGGTTCACAAAATTAAATCCCGAACAATTATTGACCTTAAAGGAAATATTCAAGTCTCTATTAAAAGTATACCACGCGATATGTGTGAAGAGTAGTCGAAAATTGAATCTCCCGAATGCATTCCACCAAACGAAGCTGAGAATGACATTTGAACGACATTATTTTCAAAACAATGCCATTATTTGTTCTTCAAGATAAAATTAGAATTATCAGTTTATCACGTGTAGTTATTGTGCCTCGTTTTAAAGTTGATTGGACAACCCTTAATATTGTTGAATTACTATGTCGTGGTTCTCTAACAGGGATCAAAAGACAATCATTAGATTTCAAAATGCAATAAAGAATAACTTAAACCAATTCATATGCCTATTAGGTTCCTTTTCCACAATTACTGATTAGATAGTTCAAATGAATAATTTCCAGCCTCACTATGGAGATGGCGTTAGTCGTCAAAAATATTCTGCTAATATAATTGAGCGTGTGCAAAGATTACCTTGAAAATTTCATCCACATTAGATGCTCATTTGCTGTTTAACATTAATTTATATCAACCGATGTTAGTGTTTCTGTAAAGACGGACAAAATCGAATTTCGAGCCATCATTAAGCTTTTGCATTAGAAAGGCAATAGGCCTATGCAAATTAAAGTCGAGCTGTATGCTGTTTACGGGGACTGTACACCATCATTTGTCACCGTGAAATTTTGGGCAGTTGAATTTAAACGTGATTTTACCAGCTTGGCTGACGAACGTTCGGGACCAAAAACGGTATAAAGCCGTGCGCAATTATATTGCCAGAATATTTTTAAGGAGTAACGTCATCTTCATGTTCAGGCTGGAAACTTTTCATACTACCTTTGTATACTTTAGTTCTTTGTTTCAATACCATTTTTAATACTGGTTATTTATTTGTCTTTTTGATGGAATTTTAAGGTAAATGGGATAATATGGTAAGCGGAGGTTTGTCAGTTGGTCATGGCATTTTAGAAACTGCCCACAAAGAAGCAATGGAAGAAGCTTCAGTTCCTTCACGTCTCTTACAAAATCTAATTAGTGCTGGTTGCGTATCGTAAGTAACGCAGGAACATTATTAATACTTGTTAATGACGTTTAGTTTTTAAGTTTCTTTTTTGAGTCGGAGAGAGGCTTATTTCCTAATACAGAATTTGTGTTCGATCTGGAGTTACCTGTTGAATTTATACCGGAAAATGCTGACGGTGAAGTTGATACATTTGAAATATTGCCAGTCACTAAATGCTTAGAAAAAATCTTATCGCCCGATTTTAAAACAACCAGCTCTCCAGTCGTTTTGGATTTCTTGATTAGACATGGTGTTGTGACACCAGAAAATGGTAAGTAAAGACTTTTTTGGGTAAGAATGAAATTTCCATCTCGAATATAATGAATTTATTGCATTACAGAACATGTTTAATATATTTTCTTTTAATACGTTTAACATATATTATATCAAATAGTAGTACTTTTATTAACTATGGAATCACAAACATCGTGAACTTCAGCTTCATTCATATCTCCAAAGCTTATGGAAACAGCCTCCCTTCAGATTATTAAACCTTATCAGTTCCCTTTTGAAGATAGTGAAGCGATTAGACTCACCGGTGGATTTTATCAGGTTTTTCAGAGAAAACATCGACTTGGTGCTGTATTTCTCAATCTTACAAGAACGTTTAATAAAATTTGGTAAGACGGATTTAACAATAAAACCTCTTCCTAGTTATTAGGTTCTTTCTGGAAGGTAGATTCTTTCAATTTAAACTGCTTTCTAAGAGAAAACCCATCGAGTTGGGAATCCCCTAAGGGTTCACCGGTTGGTTCTGTTTGAAGAGTGTTGAATAGAATCCTCTACAAATATCCTGAAGTTAAGTGACGTCAAATCCGTTGGCACATCCTTTTGTGGCACTTCATGTTGTACAAAAGCGAATTTCCAATAGACTGCAGAAGCAGCTAATACTGTAATTCTGGCGTCGGCAGATCGATCTTTGCAGCACCCAAGCGGTAATTGTTAATTTTTCAGAAAACACTATGTAAACGAAGCTACATTGCTGGATTGCTGGTATCTCGTACCTTGATTGCAAAAACAGAAATTATTTAAGCCTACAATTTAATAGATCACTTACATCTTTCCTTCAAATCCAGAAATTTAACTGCAAAATGGTTTGGATTTGGCTTAGATTCACCCCCACGAATTCAACACCAATCGGAGGGGCACTCGCCAAAGGGGTAACCGGTCCAGACCGTTGTAGTAATTTATACTAATACTCTTGAAGTGGCAAAACAGATAATCGATAATAAGTGCGCAAAGTGTGCAAACCTTGCTTGTAATTCTTAATGCAGGTTGATTAGGTACTATCAGATCTATCCAGTAAGGCCTTCGTATTCGCGAGAGTTTAATTATGCAGTCTTCCACGGATACTCCATACATTTAAAATAATATCAGGAAAAAAGCCGCGTCTCATCGGGCTCTCGATAACTGAAGTTAAGCGACGTCAGGCACAGTCAACACCTGAAGGGTGACCGTGCTGAAACAATATAGGCAACTTCGATAGCTACGGATAAAAGAGGACTAGATTGAGTTTGAATGTGACGTAAAAAGCATTTGTTCTTATGCTCTTGCAGTAGAATTAACTGAGATCAAAACACCTTATCTTGCATTTGCATCAATGCATTTATTCATCTTTCGAGTTTCAACAGTGCGTATGTTTTCTTGGATCTCCTAATGATGAGGATGGCTGAATATAATTGTAGGAAGTTGTCGTTTATGGATTTTCATTTTAGTAGACAATTTTTGAAATGTTCCAATGCTTCTGTTAATTCGAGTATATTTTTATGCTGCGTTCCATTATTCGATTTTATTATTTATATCTGTTCCTTTAATGTTTAAGCTGGTATCCTGAGTCAATTGTCACAGAAGACGAAAATGTTTAAGTAGTTTTCTTACCACCACATACGACCCCATTGCACTCGCCTACGCCCCAACGCACTCGCGTACGTCTTCACGCTAATTAAAAAACCAATCCAACTATCGGCCGATCAAAAGTTTGCAGTGTGTGCGCCCTTAGTCACTTGATCAAGGTATTATTCCGCTTCTGTATCACCTCGTGGCCCCATGGCTTTATATATTGGGTTGATGCAAACATTCGTACCGTTTTTGGGCCTAAATGACATTGCACCGCAAAACCGAAGTGTTATTGAGTTCGTACGTGTAAAGTTTTTTTTGTGTTGTGTCAATGTGGCAGAAAATAACAAGCATTTTCGTCATATTATGTATTTTTACTTCCGAAAAGGCAAGAATGCTTTACAGACGCAAAAGTGGTGTATATGGTGAGGGTGCCGTTGATGATTCCACGTGCCATATGTGGTTCAGAAAGTTTTATGAAATCAAGCGTAATTTTGACGATGCTCCACGTTCTGGACGACCCGCCGAGGCTGATGGCAACAAAATATTGGCGCTAATTGAAAGTAATCGGCATAGAACAATTCTAGAGATCGATAAATGTTTGGAATGAACCAGTCAATAATGTTAAGGTAATTGCGTCCACTTGGAATAGCAAAGCTGCTGTGCCGCATGAGTTAATGAAGAAAAATTTGAATATTTGTTCTTGCGAATCCCTATTGAAGCTCAATGAAATCGATCCATTTTTAAAGCGGATGATTACAGGTAATGAAAATTGGATTGTATATAATAATGTTAAGCGTAAGAGATCATGGTGTAAGCGCAAAGATGCCTCTTGAACCATCGTAGAAGTCAGTTTATATCTGAAGAAGGTTATGCTATGCATTTAGTGGAACTGGAAGGGAATCGTTGGCCAACAGAAAGGATATTGCATTCCACCGAGACCACACATATCTTTAACCACCCGACACTGACTTTTACAACTTGATAGGTATCTTCTATCCATCGTACTTTCCCAAGGTTGCGCCCTCCGACTACATTTATTTAAATCGCTTCAAAATCACTTAAATGGTAAAAACTTGAAAAATCACCTAAATTAAGCGGTTATCGTTATAAACGGAGAAAGGTTATCTCACAGAACGGCACATAATTAAATGTAATTTTTAATATATAAGATTTTTCTTCAATATTTCTCACTAAAATTGTGTGAACTTTTGTATCAACCATATGTTAAAATATACTTTTGTCAAGTCTTTTGTCCATAAATAATGATTTTTCGATCTTAACTAATCATCACATCACATTTTATCACATACCGTCACCAATTTTTACGGATATTGATGCAGCGAAAAAACTAGCTTGAATTTTCTATTTATTTTTGAACACTTCACTTATCGAAGATTTGTTTTTATTGTTGATATTGGCCAACGGCTACAATAGACTTTTTTCTGCACTGATAAGATTAATAAATTTTGATTTTTCACTAATGCTGAGCACTTTACGTTTGTTAGGTTTCGAAACCGTTATTCTGCAATTTATTTGTTTGTATTTAATCATCATCATCATCATAATCTATAGCCCTCCTTTACCGGTTGGTGTCTAGGTAAGCCTATAAAACCTTAAGGTCACCTCCAACCGACCTGTTAACCCCGCCCGATGTCGCTTATAAATGCCGTTATAGAGAACTGATGTTCGACGCTGTGTGGCTTTCCCTATATTTATTCATATTTGAACGACATAAATGTAATAATATAGTACACAGGCAGGCTCTGTTGCTCGGTGTTTCGACCTAAGTTTCACACCTACGTGTTTACATGTTTCAAACGGCGTCCAATAATTTCACACGCTTTTACTGAACCGCGGATACGGAGATTCTACTGTACTACAACAATTCTTTCTATCACTTTATTTTTATATATTCTTCCTAGGTGTTTCTCATAAGATATTATGTCCACGCATCAGCTGCAGTGATGTGTGTTCTTACGCCTTAATATATTACTTATTCAAACGTATTGAAATTAAATCCTACAAGAAAAACGCCTCTCAGATTTCATTGGTAATTAGGTCTTTCAAGATCATGACCTTTGATGTCATATTCAAGTTTAATTTTTTTATTGTAGAACGTTTTATTCTATCCTTCGAGAAGTTAAAATATTCCGAATATTCTATCGAACACAAATTTTGTATATTTTGATATTTTTTAGAGCCGGATTTCTTAGGCATCATCGAACTTCTACACGTTCCACTCCAGACAGTTTATGGGCGAAGCCAGAATAAAATAAAGGAAAATGGGATTGCTTTAAATAATATGTAATTTTGTTTTCATTTATTCGACATATTCATCATTTACAGGCAGATACCATATAGCTTTTAATATTAATATCTAAATATTCTGTTAATATGCAGTGAGTCTTGTAGAACTTGACACTAGTTTAACATTTATTTGATATTCAAAAATTCACAATCACTCGTAATCTCCAATAATAGCGCTTTTAGATATTTTTTAAAATATCAGTAAGTTTAAAGTTTTAAAGTACTTATTTTTTTTTGTATTGTCTTATCCCTGAACCTGTACGTTAAACTTTATATATTCATTTTTCTTTTACTTTTTAATCATTTTCTTTTTTCAGTATTCTGTGCTTATTTTAAGTTAAAAATGTAGTGCTAGATGTTGGTAAGTTTCACTATACAATCATGTACTCAGGACTACTATTTTTAAATTACAGTTGATCAATTTGACAATAATTTTATACTTTGTAAGAGACTGATTTTTTTTTTACCCGAATACAAATCAATAAAGAAATGTTTTTATTTGTTAGCATTTTTATTCCGTAAATGATGAGCGAATTGGAGAAAATGCTGCATCGCATATGTTCTCACGATTTTGTTTTAGTTTTACAGGAATTCACTGTATACGTTTTTAAAGCTGTTCACGCTCAATCACTCATATGTGTTTTATTTATTCTGATAAGTAGGAACGTAGTAAGTTTGCATTTTAATCCCCAAAAGCTTTAATTAGAAAATGAGAGGTTATACTATATAATTATCTTAAAAACAACCTAGATTTTTTACCTAAAAATATTAATGTCTATATTTATATACCGATTATCTAGTGTTTTTATATTCCTTTTTAAAAATTAGATATAGCCAGCAGGAAATATTTATATATAACTTTATTTATATCTTAAATTTTTCTGATTACTTAATGTGATATTACGTTTTTGCTAAGTTAATCAAAGAAATATGCGTGTTAATTCATTATTATATAAAGTAATATAAGTGTATAATCAACGACATGTGGTATACATATATTGTATCATTTTAGTGAGTTTTTGCTGTGAAATAAAAAATATCATTTCATTTTAGTTATTTTAATTTATAAGCCATATCCTAACATTTAATCCTGAATTATCTTGGGTTATGGTGATTTTTTTAGTACGTCTGAACTTTAAATTCATTTAAAACAATGAAATTAGATGCCTTGAAACTATTTTTTTTATGTGTAATAACATTCAATGGCATTAACGTATCAACACAATTTCGGACAAATATCCGTTGCAGCTACTTCTGACTCTGTCAATCCAATTTCCGACCACTTTTTCAACCAATTGTGGTTTTATGTCCCGCAATTGTCCGAGTTATATTGCCTTCAATAGTTGCTGCTTTATTGACATAGACCAAAGATTTAGCATAATTCCAAAGAAAATAATCTAAAGGCGTTAAGTCACAATTGGTGACCAATTAATAGCGTTAGCTATATGACATGTGGAGCCGTCCTGTTTGGAACCACATCTCCTCTAGATCAAAACTATACAAATTCGGAATTAAATAACAGGTCAATATGATTTTTGTAACATTGAGGAGAATGCTCTTTTTGCGTTTCATTTAGGTAGTTATTAAAATACCTTTTCACAGAAATGGCCTAGCACGTCCTATTTTAAGTACCGGTTTCTCCTTTATGTCATGGCGCCATTGAAATTATTTGTGACTTTGACTGTGGACTATTGACTTTGGACTGGGCAATGTAGGAATTACCACAAAACCGTAGGTTTCTCTCGTTTACAGTGCAGTCAAGTGTGTAAGTCGATTTTATGTGAAATAGCAAGTTCTAGTCGTCAATTTTGCAAAAAATCCAGCTGATAAGTTTTGTTATATATGCGGACGATTTATTTTCACAAGCTGGATCTATATCCGAGGAAGTCAAAAAAGCCTATTTTTTATATTTTTAGTGCCAAATTGGAGGTAAAGATAAAAGTTGGGCTCCTCATGTTTGCTGTGTCATGTAAATTTAGTGCAGTGGATGCCTCGCAAGAAAAATTCTATGCCGTTTGCTGTTCCTATGATGTGGAGAGAACCTATTGATCATGTAAGTGATTGCTAATTTAAGTGATGCAAAACTAATAGAAGGTATATTTATTGGACCTCAAATAAGGAAGCTTTTATGCGATATCCATTTTCAAGTATAATTAAATGAAAATGAATTGGCGGGTTGGAAGTGTTTTTGTAAGTGTAGAGAAAGGATTAATGTCTGAATGATTGTGGCGTGTTCATATATTTTTTTCCTTTATTTGGGTTTTTCGCCACTATCTAAAACTCAAAAAATATCAAAAATACCTGTTCTCACGAATTCCTGGGTAATTTACCTGTTCTCAAGAATCACTGGGTAAAAACAAAAAAACCAAACGGAGACAAAACTATAAAATAAATTATATTAATTTGAAAACGAGGGGGGAGGGGACACCCTCCGAAACGTTAACGTTAAAAGTTTGTAACATTTTTATATCTTTAAAATTTTGTTCGTTAGGCAAATTTATTTCAAAAAATCACTGAGAAATTTGTCTCCGTTTGGTTTTTTGTTTTTACCCAGTGATTCTTTCTTTAAATAAGAACAGGTATTTTTGAGTTTTAGATAATGGCGAAAACCCCAAATAAAGGAAATAAATATAGTGAAAGGATTTCTGGGCAACAAGAATGATGAAAACTATAAAAACCTCATAGATTAAAAAAAAGGCTCTTGAAAGCCTATGAAATACTAGGGTGTCGTATGTCCTTAAAAATGCAGTTTTTATACTCCCATTTGGATTTTTTTTCCGGAAAATTTGGGTGCAGTAAGCGACGAACTACTGCTACTACGATAACGACTATTGCTGGTTTTCAAAAATTGTTGATGTTACAGAACACAAGAGGAAACAGTTTTTGTCGCTGTATGACATCTCATGTAATATAATTTTTATTCACATAATCCTCAATAATGTATTTGCATTAAAATAGATTTAACACGTTTTACATGTTTATATTAAATAGTTTTGATTGAAGATTGTAAAATATGTCGTCTCCTTTTTTTTTCCACCACCGACCCCCTGTAACAAAAAAACTACATGTAATTAACTTATCATTTTCAGATTTAGGACTATAAAATACTTCATATACATCTATTTTCATCAATGTTACCTCAAAAAAGTTAAAATTTGTTGACCTGAGTAATCATTAATCATGGTTCTGTAACGACTCACATTAACGAATTAAGAAATTTGGATCTTCAGTAACACTGCCAGCAACAGCGGCGATATTTTCTTCGGAACGCTCAATTTTTTTTCTCGTTCGATAAAAAAACTCTATTAGTTTGACCGCACAGAACATTGATTTTGATAATAAATTTCGACAATTTGCAAGTGTTGTTCTGATGTTAAAAGTTCCATGATGATTTGCCAGACATTTGATGTGCCATTGCCAGGATGACATTTACCATGATGATTTGACAGCGACCCCTATCGGAAGTTCGGACACTAAAAAAATCACCCTTTAGAATATATATCGTTTGGTTCTTCTAGAGGAAGTAAAAGTGTTATAATCCAACTGAAAAAAACACATTTTTGTTACAAATTATCGGCCGCTACTGGTAAAATCATTTTGGGCGAATTGTATTTAAAAGCGCAACTGTATCGTTCAGAACAGGGCCAAGACAGTCTAACTCCAAATCTCGAGGCGAGGGGATGTCTTCGCGCCTTACCCTTCCGACAGAGGTATGTAGGTTAGTTGGCCAAGCCATGTTTAGGTTTATTTTTTTCTGATATTCTTGTAGAGGGTTTTACGATCCAGACATTAGAGAATCCGGTCAATCAGGGACCATGCTGTTGAAGAGCCAATTATTTCGGAGCCCGACCATTACCGAAACCAGACTCTATTTTGGGGCCTCTTTGCACAGCACCCGGCCAGTACAGATTCCAGACTTTTTGGGGACCCCCCATAGGGACACCGAATTGACCGTAGGCATAATCATGGTATTTGGATACCCCAGTACTGGATAGGCAAGCGGCGGGACAATCGAAACATAAGGCCAGATAATAAATTTTTAATATATTTTCGTATAGAGTTAAAGTTTCACGTTTCTTTTTTTTAAATTGCCTACTTCTCTGACTACCATCAGGAAATACACAATTTGCCGTTCGATCTGATTTATTATTGTTGATTTTGTAGATTTTAATTGATCCTGTTTGATTACTTTTAAGTTATCTTCACTTGTAATTTTCCATTTTTCTAGAAAATTACATTTCCAATGTAATTTTCTAGAAAATCATATAAATTAAATAAGTAAAACCGGCTTTAGGCCATAATATGATGATTTAAAAACACTGAGTTTTTGCTCGTTTATTGTTTTAGTTCTTGCTGGTACGGAAACCAGCAAGGACCAGGTGTATTCTAAGTATGCAGCCGTGAGTGTTTAAATCATGGTATATCAGTTTTTAATTTCCGGGGTGTTCCGGGCATCGCCGAGCCCGATGACGTGTTGCTAAAGAGGATCGTTCAAAATCCTGAAAGAACCTCGAGCAGTCCATATCTTATTTTCGACGCATTTAGACCGAATAATATAAGGCAGTAGAATATGAGGGATGCAGGTGAGTTTCGGTTTTAATTATTAACTAGAGTGATTGGGAAACTATTATATGGACAACTGAACTTTAGTTTGATATATATCATCTTTATCAGAGAGTTTTTTTTCATCATTGTTGTTTTCTGCTTATAAACTGTTCTTCACTTATTTTGTTATAAACTATATTCGATGTGAAATGTGATCTTTATGAACACAGATTCTAAGGAGCGTCAGACCAGCCTGCTGGGCTGTCCTAGACTGAATCTGGTGGGGATCACAGCACCATTAGAACCAGCTTCAAGATGTCTCCAGGTGAATTTTCAACTTGCTTCTTCTTCTTGGTAAATCGGAAATTATTTCTCTTTTACTGTTGTTAATTAACTGTAATGTAGTTGCATATTTATTGGTTCATCATATTACCATAACATTTTGTAAACAAACATCTAAATTATTTTTCTTTATTGTTTCAGGTAAGTGCGGCTATTCCGCGTTGGCGATTTCGGCGGCTGATTTCGAGTGACCTAATACAGAGTGAAAAGTGAAACGAAAGGCAGAAACGGTCAGGGTATTATGCAGGTATGTAACAAAATAATTGATTTTTTAATTATGATTATTATGTAGGATAGGTAATTTTTGTAAGAAAAAAATTTTCAGAAAAATATGGGGTGAACTTTGTTGTTCCTCGTAATTTGTACATTTGTTTTGTAGAAATATTTGTTGTTTAATGAAGTTGCCCTATTAGCATTTAGAAAACACTTCCAGGACCTGTGAAGAGCAGTCGCAAATGTAAAAGGGAAGTGAATGTTGTTCAAGTGAAGAGACCAATCTAATTGCAAATTTTTCTAAATGTATCCATTTTCTATGAATAATGATGATCAAAGTAAGTATCGCATATAAAATAGAATTTTATATATTAGACATCTAGGACTAGTTACAATATCATTCTGATTCAATGAATCCTTAACAGACTTAATAGACAAATGTAATCTGGTAAGGCACCTCATGGAACATCAGCTGATGTTCAGGTATCATCTATAAGGAACAACACAACCTCAAAGAATAACTGCTGATGTTCAACTTCATATATACTTCCCATCTGTCACAAAAAAGGTAAATCTAATTCTTATGAAATATTTGATCTTATAACAGATTCAAAACATTTTTCAAAATTAATTATCCAGTTTCTTTGTGTTTTTTTATGTATTATATACCTGGGTTGATAATTATTGTTTATCATTCAAGATTGAATGATACATCATTTTAGAGCTATTAAGTGATTTCAGATTACATTTTTATAGCCCTAACTTTCGATGTCTGTCTCTTTTTCAATTTCTACTCCATCCATCTTTCATTCATCCACTTAGATTTAGCTAGTCCACACATCTCATTTGTGGTCTGCCAGTACTCTCTTGAGCTCCCATAGTCTCTAATCCACTATACGTATATTTTTATTCAGCCACCTGTTATACCACAGTTGCTGTTTTTTCTTTTTGTTATATTGACACGCTGATCCATTAATTTCTCTTTCTATTCGTTAGTTTTATAGAAGCATCTGGCCTTCAGTCGATTGGGCAACATTTTTTAAAAAATTAGGAGAACCCTATAAGAATGTAAGAGCAACGAGTGGATAAGTTCCAAATCATACATTATGCTTCATGAATTTCGAAAGCATTACAATGCCACGAAGGCCATTAATGCTGTTTCTGCAGGTGCCTTGGATAGCAGAAGATGTCAGCATTGGTTTAAAAAATGTAAGGAATGTATATTCAACATCAACATATAGTTGAAAACAAAATTCAACAATTTCCTTTACCCACTCCAAAACCAGGTAAATCACAAATACTTCCAAGATTGTCTATTAACTCTTAAAAGTGAACTAAATGTTCGCCAATTGTGAAATTGGCCCAACTTTTAATAAGCATTGATTTGAGTTAAATGTTTGTTATATTGTGTGATACTTAGCAAAATTCGCTGTTAATGTTACTGATCATGCAAATCACAATAAGTTGAAACTTATAGAGAAAAAAATGTACAACTGAAAACTGTTACCTATCAGCCGACATATTGTCAATTAAATGTTCATGGAGATACAAATACTATTCTATAGAGTAACATAGCTAGGGATACTAAAAAACACTCCAATCTATTATAATAAATGTTTCTATTTCCACATAAAAATATAAGTGTAATATCTTTGTATAAAAATTATATTCTTTGAGTATATAGGGCAGATAATACAATTTTCCTCACAGGTACTCATTTCATTTTAAAAATACAATTATGAGCAACAGTTTTAAAGTGTCTCAGATACATAGTATTTAAAAAATAGATTCTTGTTTGCAGTTCTTGAAAATACAGTTATGTAGATGTATAATATTTTCAATATATTGCCCATAATTCTTTAAAACATATCTATCTATAATTTTACAAACACCATTTCATAATAAGATTTTACAAAAAATAAATAAATCATCCATCCATATCCATAACTTAACTTAGACAAGCTACCGCACTGTCCTGTTTAGCGTGACTGTGCCGGTAATTATTAGTAGATCCAGTTTTAATTGGACACATTCCTGCTATATTTTCATATGATCCACACCTAAAATAGGGAATAATTAATTAAAAATGTATTACAAACAAAAACTAAATAAATGTATTGTGAAGAAATGCTGTGCATAGTGATTTACGATCCACATCTAGATGCAAGTCTAGATGTGGAATTGAGGTAGTAAAGAATTCAACAAAGTGAAATGTCCGTGCCATACAAAAATATCAAATTATCATAATTCAATCAGAATTATCCTGCCACACAGGTTGTCTAGAAAAAAAAATATTTTTTTTTTATTCAAAATTTGAATACTTTTATGTGTATGTATGCAATCATATTCAGGCCATTTAGGCTCAGACTTCTTTTAATGACTTTTCGTGTACCCATAAGTGCTAACAACGCTGAACGTCGCTAAGTTTCTTATCAAACGAGAACTTGTGTTCGACCAGGTGTGCTCTTTGCATTCTAAGGAAATTGAACCACTGAAGAAATTTACCATTTAACACCAAACCACTTTATTTAACTTCTCGATTTGATTGAATCATTCTGATTGAATCATCTCCTGGTTAGCGAAATGCGCATTGGGAAGTTAAATATATTGATTTGGTGTTTAGTGGTCAATATCTTCGAGTTTAGCGTTTCACGCCCAAAGTTCCAATAGAAAAAGAGATATTTGCATAATTCTAAATCTATATGTTCGTTTGTTCAAAGTCTTAAATCTCCTACAGTTTTTCACGATTACTTTGAAATTTTGACACAACGTTGCATTCGAATACGCGCGTGTTTTTATATACTATTATATAGATGTCACAGCTGTGACAGGTAAAAACATGTTTTGTTTTGAAAACAATGCCATCTGTTGGACGTAAAAGCAACATAAGCTACACTAAATATTTAACGGCAATGGGAGCGCCATCTGTTGAACGTAACAGCAACACACGCAATACTAAACAGTGCTCTTACTGGTCAGCATGTTTCTTGACAGCTTCTGTCACTTAGCATTTTGAATGTTTTCAATTGCATTGTTGAATTGAATTTTTATAGATTTAGATTTATTCTCATTTTGATTTAATTAAGAATTTTTGAATTCGACTCGATCTGTGAGGGATGACACCGCACATATTGCAATTGAAAATCGGAGTGCCAATTATCATGTTGCGAAATATCAACCAGCTACAGCTTTGCAACGGCACGCGGCTTGCAATAAAAAAAAATAATGAGCAACGTCGTAAAAACAACAATGTTGACAGGCCTTTTCAAAGGTGAAGATGTTCTCATTCCTCACATTACTATGATTCTAATGGATATGCCATTTCAATGTAAGATATTGCAATTCGAAGTTCGATTGGCGTTTGCAATTACCATCAACAAGAGCTCGGAGACCATCTTTAGAATTGTGCAGTTTAGATCGAGACACGGATTGCTTTTCACATGGATAATTATATGGTGCATGTTCTAGAGTCGCTAAACCAGACAATCTCTATATCTGCACAGCAATGGAACAACAAAAAATATTGTATACGCACAAGCCTTGTGAAATTAAACATATTAGAAACGTGCGTTTTCTCTTTTTCTTTTCCATTTAACCAGACTGAGCTACAGCTGTGTTTTAAAAAATGGCATAGTATAGTATGGTCATCCAGTTTGTTTAATGGTTGTACTGTAAAAGTGGAGGTTCTGTGAAAATGATTATATATATATATATATATATATATATATATATATATATATATATATATATATATATATATATATATATATATATATATATATATATATATATATATATATATATATATATATATATATATATATATATATATATATATATATATATATATATATATATATATATATATATATATATATATATATATATATATATATATATATATATATATATATATATATATATATATATATATATATTAGGTCCTCAATTTAATTCTCGACCTTTTTTTGACTATTTTTGACATTTATTTATGAACAACGTAATATAAACTTAATCTTCGAAGTAATTTCCCTTACTTTCTATACATTTTCGCTACCTTTAAGGGTAGTTATCGAATCCCAGATTAAAAAACTTGGTAATTTTGATATGATAAATCATTGAGGTTTTTTTCAAGAGATATGAAGCGGCTATTCATAGGGGCCAACTCTGGGGAATACGCCTGTTTGTTATGCTTGTGGCTGTGCGTTGTCCTGAAGCAAAATTAACTCCCTTCTTCCTTTGCCAGTATAAGGCCTTTTTCTTTCAGAACGTCACTAACACAAATCAGTTGCTGCTAATAATTGTCAGCAGTAACTGTTTGACCATATTGGAGTAACTCCTAATGCACGACACTCAGCTGATCCTACCATAAACACATCAATACATTTTTGTGTATATTCGGATGTACATATTTGGATGGAGTGGATATTTATTGAAACTGGGGTGTATTGACATAACATCATCAAAGCGTCTACTCTAATTTCTAACTGTAATTTCATAGGAGAATCAACGACTTTCCTTTTCAATTTTCCCTAACTTGTGCAAATGTTTAGGAATTGGCTTGTGGTGTTACTCTGAGTTCCTATCCGAGCTCTAGCAGTATATGACAAGGAATTTCTTCCGGTAGTGCTTCCAATTCTTCATCTTCCATTTTATTTGGTTGTCCCGGACGTTCTGAATTATTTATGTCAAAATTTCCAATTCGGAATTGCTGGGACCATGAAACAGCATTATATGCGAAAGCTGCAGAAATGAGCTTCCGCTGCATTTTTTTTTCAGTTGAAAGTCTGCAGTTGATTTTTCAGATTATATTTACAGTAGGCTCATATGTTATACTTCGTTTTGAAGCTGAAAGATGGTTCTTTAAAATAACTATACGGTGAGAATCTAATTTCAATAGGTTTTGCAGTCGATCAAACATAGAGGCCAATATTTAAGATGAGGACTTAATATGTTCTGCATGATTGACACTGAAGGTAATTTCATTAATCCTCGTTCCTCGTTTATTAGAAAATTTCTTATGAACTTTTTTTTTATAAGAAAGTTCGATTAATACAAGAATTACAGCAGTTTAGGTGTCGTTGATGTCGTAATTGCATGAAATGGATTCAATAAAACCCAGCTGGCCTTATTATACCTTTAAATGTGTTTAAATGAACGAAATAGATTGATCCAATTTGGCCCCTAATGCACATAATGTTTTATGAGGTTAGATAAGATGAAAAAGGTGTATGCTCTACCTACATAGAGCATAACCCTACGGTTATGATTCTTTTCGAGCCAAAAATTCATGTTTGACGATGCACTTGTGCCATGTAGAATTACTTTTTGAGTGCTATAA
Source organism: Cosmopolites sordidus (assembly GCA_031761425.1). Lineage (NCBI taxonomy): Eukaryota > Metazoa > Arthropoda > Insecta > Coleoptera > Curculionidae > Cosmopolites > Cosmopolites sordidus. Next base: position 814,787 of record JARFXV010000339.1, on the reverse strand, counting down.
TCGGATCCCATGCCACATTATGGATATTATTATATTGACGGTCAGTTCTGATCTGAGTACCCAAATCTTAAACTTGTAAACGAAATATGCAATCATTGCCATATGTTTATTTTAACAACTTGAATGTTTCGATAAAAGTTTGCTTTAGATTCACGCATAGATTATTTCGGCATGTGAATCCATAACGTTTTTCATGCCAAACAATGGATTATTATGAACCGATTAAAACGTTATTGTCTCCTGCCAATTATCACTAGATGGCACGACCAGTACTATTTATAGAATAAACATTTCTTTTTATATCACGTGTGTCATATTGCATTTTTGTTTCAAAAAGATTTTTCTTATACAGTTTTCTGCATAACATACTTAACAAATATTAAACAGAATCTCAAATTGATGGTGATTGAAATCGAACTTTCAAATATGATTCACATGGCTGAAAACTTAATTAAAATTAAAAAATTTAATTACCTTTGTATAATTTTCTTGTAAGCATACAATACTGTTAAGGGTATTGGTGTCATAATTGCAACTACTACTGGAATAACTGTTGTTAGGTCAGCTTGAAGCGGTTGCAATGTAAATCTCAACAAATAAATGGCAATACCGGTATTTTGAATACCAGTTTCAATGGCTATTGCTAGCGCATTTGGCTCTCGTTGTTTAAAAATTTTGGCTAAAATGTATGCCAATAAATAGCCAAGCCATGGAAGACCCATACCAGCTAAAATAATCTAAAACATAATTATTTAAGTAAGAATACTGCAAAATTTGTAAGTCTGATGATATTGGTATACAACTTATATTGAGATTAATATGAATAATAACATGAATGCTGTGGCGAGAATACCAGAAAGCCAAATATTAATGGATTACAAACCTTTATTAACAAGTGCTACAGAATTAGATCTATAAAAAATAACGAGTACTGGAAGATTGGTGAAAAAAAGTAACAAAATTCATAAGATAAGAAAACTTCAGAGTAGAATGTGGTACAAAAGTTAAATGTAGTTAGACTAAGTGATACTTTAATAGGTTTCACAAAAAAAAAAACAAAAACGACATTAACGGGGAGTTAAATATATCTGATCACATTCTTCGGTGACAATAGCAAAACTTTATAAATTAGCACTCATCCACTTTGAATAATAATTTGGTTAAATATTTAAGCTGAATTGCTAAGTAACTACGTTGAAGATGAAAGAGCAATGGTCATACATTTTGTATGTTTTGTTGTTTTCTGTTTATTTATTTTATTCGTTGGCTATGTACTTTTCTAATTATCATCGTAGTGTTAGTTATACATAATAGTAAGTAAGTCGTTCTTAAGGGGAATTTTTACTTTCTTGGGCCCAAAAATATACATTTTTTAAAGGCCAATTAAAAAAATTATTTAAAATTAATAAGAAATTATTAAATTAAATTATATATTTGTGTTAATTATTATTTAATTAAATTAAATTAATTATTAATTTAATTATTTAAATTATTAAAAAATGATATAATTGTATTAATGAAAAAAATTACAAGTGGCGGGGGTGAAAGAGTAAGGGATAATACTGACTAAGGGATAATAAAATGATTATTTTTTTTCGAAAAAAAAAGAAAATTTAATTTAAAATTTGGCAAAACATTTTTCAGTTAATATTTTTTTTTGGAAAGTCTTCAATATTTTTTATTGATCGTAGTTGATACTTTAGAATAAACCTTTCCGCGTATTCTGAGACTCAGTTTGGCCAATTCCATTCATCAGAAGTTAAATGACAACTTCCAGAAAGTTGGAAAACATGATTTTGAGAAAAACGCCTTTAAAGTGTTTGCTCCATCCGGCGGGATAATCTAGCCTCTTTAGTTGACTATAGCTCGGCATTTTTTATTCTCTTCTCATCGCGATTATCTGCCACAATATTTGCATTTACGCCAATAATTATTCTCATTATTTGAAGAAGAGAAAGCCTTAAAAGTGTTTTGATGCAAAGCTCCAAAGGAAAGCATTGAAATTCTCATTATTATTTTGCGTATAACTACTCAAACATCTTTCTAATAGACCATTCGATGACATCCTCATTATTTGGTTTAATAACGTCTTGAACTTTTTGTGTGAGTGGATCCGGATGTTTGTATTTACAGAGCGTGTTGTTTGCAACCGCTTTTAATCATTTACACCAAGAATCGGGACCGACGGAACATTTTTGGTACAGTTGATTCTCATCAGTTGAACATTTGTGGAAGTAGCCCATATCGCATCGTTCATTGCTTCGACAGATGCGCAATTACGGATTATTGCTAATCCATAATAGAGTGTCAGATCTTTGATTACAGCTTCTGTCAATTTTTCAGAGCCTTTGTCACCAATTTTCTTATTATTCTTCTTGGCAGCTTTCAATCAGGTACCCATGCGTTTTTTAACATGACCGACACACTCATTTTTTGAAACAGTAGATTCATCACCATATGGTTCACATTTAAAAAGATTTGAATGCTTTTTATTCAGTATCACTAATATAAATAGCGTATCTACATTTCTGTAACTCTTCGGATCTTTTAAACATAGCAATGACACAGCTGACTTCCATTTTACCAGCACTCCCAGAATGGTCCGCATCACAGTTTTCTTTATGCTCTACATACCACATATCAAACTCTTCTTTGGTAACAAAAAGTCCAAAGTTGGACTTCACTATTAGATCTAGAAGTTTATTTAAATTTGTCCCGATGAGAGTCACTCAACTCCAAACAATGATGAAAATCCCCGTTTACTCCATGTTCACGTACTCCATCACCTTTATTTTTGTTTTCTTCTGAAGTTGCCTTGCTTATAATAATATCAAAGACGGATTTAGCAGCAATCCAAATTTGATCAAGGCATAAATAATAAACATTAGTTGATAATCCTTGATCAGTGTCCATAAGGCCGTAGAATATATTTATACGTTGGAGACCAATACCGAGAAGCCTCCTAGTGAATACAAGCCTTCGATTAATTTCGTAAGCTTTATTATTTATTTTAGGCTGGAGTTAATTTCACTTGGTCCACACTCACACGACACAACAAGTTTAAAACCTAAGCCTTGTTCACCTTTTATATTGAACTTGACATCACCATCACAAACTTTGCATTTCACGAACGATATTGCATTAAACACCGCCAAAAAATTAATAATACGATGCCCGTGCATGGGATCTACTATTACGTCTAAATCTTTTCGACGCTGTAATTTTGCTCTTGATGTACTCGTGTTAAAAATGTCTGTCTCATTAGTGAAACGGTTACCGTGAAATTGTCATTGTCGTGATTTGTGTCCAAGTCGTTGATTGCTAGATGAACTTTGTTTTCTTGAGGCAAACATTTTAATTAAAAAAATAACTTTAAATAATAAGAAATAATTTTTAAAAGAATATCCTTCACTGTGAACGTTATGGGTAATACTGAACTGCCAACATGACATTTGTAGCAAGTTCAAGTTTAGTTAAACGCCAGGACAATACCGCCAGTGGCGAACAGCAAGTAGACGGCAATTCTCATTATTTTGCGCGCTATTCACTTGATTTTAAATAGGCTGTAACTTCGTGAATATTACACATTTTGATTTGAAATTTTAACTACATACAGCTAAGAATATGTACATTTGAAATTTGTAAAAATAATAATATCAATTTTTTTTGAACCCAACAAAGTAGAAATCCTCCTTAAGTATAAAAATTAAAACAAAAGATAAAAGAAAGATAATAATAACTTACCCTCCAGGAAAAGAGTTTGAATAGATACAAATTCGTTACAATGGCAAATATAATAATAAATATGATCAAAAGTGAAGAGAATCCTTTTAAAATTCTACCCAGGAAAGCACCAGTTTTTTTAAAGTACCTGTTTATTAAATAACCAATTGCTAATGGTACAACCAACGCAAATACAAAACTAGAAATGTGAGCATAAGGAACCTGAAACATTTTTTTTAATAATATGCTTTTAAAGTACTTGTTATAGTCGTACGTCTAACTTCGCATCCTTAAAAATAGTTCTTCCTAAAGTAAAGAGCCATAGTGGCATCATTGCAAAGGCAGCGATTGTACTTATTGTCGTCATTAAAATGGACAGTTCAATATTTCCTTCTAGTATAGCAGTCCAGATATTTGATGCGCCTCCCCCTGGGGATACTCCTGTGAAAAACATTCCAAGGCGCATTTCTGGATTATCTGGGAAAAGGGCATAACCCACACCATAACTAAGCTAAAAATATAGAAACATACATTGTGTGATGTAAAAGTTCGTCCTTTTTTTGAGAAAAATTCTATTCACTGAAAATTACATTTAATCAATATAGTATGTGCGGTTCTGTTCGATGGTCTTTCTCCATCTTTTCGGTAACTACAAAATCCTGCGCTCATAGAACTTCTGAGATTCTGGCTGAAGAACTGATCGATCCAGGTGATTTTTCAAGTCGTCCAAGGAAATAATGTTTTTACCAGATGGTTAGATAAGCTTAGATAAGCTGTTTTGAAGCAGTCTAAATTAATGGTAGTCGGAGGGCGCTGGGTTGGAAAAGTACGGTGGATAGACCAAAGTATCCCAGATAAGTTGTAAAAGTTTCTGTCGAGTGGCCAAATCTAGTCGAGTGGTGGAGTCTAACATTGTTTCGATGGAACGTAATGCCTTTTCTGTTGGTTAATTCGGGGCACTCTTGGTCAGTTGCTCGCTTTAATTCACCAATTTGTGAACAGTATTTTTTGAATTAATGGGGCCTGGTTTTCAGGTAACAGCTCATAATAAATGATTCCCGTCCAGTCCCAGTATAGTAAATGCCCAGCATAATCTTCCTCGGACGTAAGTTGGTTTTTGTGCTGGTTGGGTTTTTTGTACTCGTTTTTGAGCATCTCCGCGTTTACACTCTGATCTCTTTTGCTTAACATCACTGTTCACAATCCATTTTTCATCACCTATAACTATCCGCTATAAATATTGATCGATTTCGTTGTGCTTCAATATAGAATGACTTACAGAAATCCGGTCTATGAAAAATATTAAAATATATACTACTGTTAATAGAGAGTGCAACGCCAAGAAAGCAGATGGATAATGAAATGAAAATTCGAGGAACAGCTCATTATATAATACGTATAAAATGATTACAATTACAGCCTAATACGGTTTAAGATTAGGGTAATAGAAGGGGGTAGCTACCCCACCTATTTACCGGTATATTAAGAGGTATGGTATGGGTAGTATTGCGTTAGTCGCCGTAAAAGATGCCACAAAAGATGTCGCAAACAACGAGTGCCGTATGAACAGAGTCCGAGTTACAGCGAGGGCGTATTGTGGGTCTGCGAGAGGATGGTATACCATATAGGGACATTGCTGTTATGTTACGTCGCCAGGCCAGAACCATTCTTCATATATGGCGTCAGTGACAAGAGGAAGGTACCACAATTCCTCGTTCGGGATCGGGTACACAACCGCGTAGAAGTGCACGGGAAGAGCGATTGTTGGTGCGAATGGCTATCGCGGACCCTATAGCAACAACACGTGTTCTTGCGCAACAGTGAGGAGTTGTACTCGATCGTCCACTCACTGCCAGTGCTGTTCGACGCCGTCTACTGCAGGAGAGCTATCGGGCCCGAAGCCCATGTTTGAGGTTGCCACTGATCCCCACCCACCGCCGACGTCGTCTAGAATGGTGTTAGATGCGACAAAATTGAGACCAGAAATGGAATAGTGTTGTCTTTTCTGATGAGTCTAGGTTCACACTCTTGATCTATGATGGACTACTACGATGTCGCTAGGGCGAATGGGAAGAGAAGAGGTGTATTGTTGTTCGACACACGGCACCACAACATGGAGTAATGGTATGGGGTGTTATAAGTTATGAACCTCGAAGCCACACATGCCGCTCAACGTTACTTGACAGAGGTTGGGCGGTGGCTTCTTGCGGCTGTACGCAGGTGGCGCAGTAGTTAGTTCGATTCCAGCGTTGAGCCAAACCTAACCTAACCTACCCCCCACACACACACACACACACACATATACTTACACGCACACACACACATACCCACACTTTAATGTCTGTGATTGTTTCTAGGCAAGAGTGTAAAATGCAACAACGAATTATCCCTCAGTCACACCAGTTAAAAGCTGGGTAAGGCCGGATGCCTCTAAGAGGTGTTCTACGTTGGTCACTCGCCAGTCGGTAGGTTTTCTGATAGACTTATGGATAAGCACAAAACCAAGGGTTAATAGCCTGAGGGTGGTGCTGGCCTGGGTTGTCGGTGGCTGATGACCCACTAAATAGCCTGTTTGATGCTGATGCGCACCTTTCTTGATTCGCTCAATGCTATGCCGACTTGAGGCAGTTATTCGAATACTTGGGGGTATACAAGGTACCGATTTCCTGTGCTTTTTACAGGTGTACCCCCCCCCCCCCCCCCACACACAATTGTAATCATTTTACTACCTTTTTATGTACTACTTATTAAATAAATATTATATATAATAGTACCCCAAACCATTATTCGCGTGATCAAACTAAACTAAAAAACTTTTTAATTACAATTTTCTACTGATAAACACCATAGTAAATTTTACACAAAAGTTGTTTTTACTGATCAAAATAGCAAAATAAACAACTATTTTTGTATATCATGTTAAAACTTTATTATGTTTAAATTTGTACAAGGTGCATATCACGGAAAACATGACTTTTTAAAAATAGCTATTTTAGTGGCTCCATCTTTTGACTAGCATAAGCGTTGGAAAGGTGCATCCTTCACTGACGTTCTGGCAAAATTTCATGATATTCGAATCATTAGAATACAAGTTATTGCGTTTAAAGTGTCAGTGTGTTTATACCATCGGTCGAAAAATGAACATCGAAGAGCGAACAGTTTTGTTTTAAACTTGGTAAAACATTCACCGAAATGTTTCATTTCATGAAATAAATGTATGGCGAGGATTGTTTATCCCGTGGCAGAGTCTACGACTGGTTTAAACGATTCAAAGAAGGTCCTGAGGACATCAAGGACGACGAACATCCTGGTCTGAAAAATGCCCTGCTAACTCAAAGTAACATTGAAATTGTGCGTGAATTTGAAAAAAATCAACCCAAAAACCGTCACTGCAATACGTGGAAATCGAATTGAACATGTCTAAAGATTCAATTCATCGTATCGGACTTCGAAAGGTTCATCGGACTTCGAAAGGTTTGTGCATGCTTTGTTCCACTGAAATTGATTGACGACTAAAAATTGCTCCGAATTCAATATTGCAAGGACTTGATTTAAGAGTCGAAAAAGAACTAAAACTTCAAGTACAGCATTGTTATTGGTGGAGACGTGGTGTTTTCAATGTGATCCAGAAACTATGAATCAAAGTTCCGAATGGAAGCACCCGAACGAGCCAAATTCAAAGAATAGCCGTCTCGAGAAATCAAAAATTAAAACAATATTGTTTTATTTGTTTCTACGATTCCGAGGGAATTTTACACACGGAGTTCGTTCAAACGATCAATGCTATATTTTATTTTGGTATTATGAAGTATCTGTTGACGCGTATTGGTCGTGTGCGGCCACAATACCGTCTTGTTGCATGATAATGCACCGTCCCATCGCTCGACGCTCATCATTGATTTTTTAACCGAAAATGGCATCTTAACTACCAATCATTCAACATATCAGCCTGATTTGGCTCCCTGCGAGTTCGATCTCTTCGAAAAGCTTCATTTGCCGATGAAAGGACAGCGTTATGTCGACAGTGAAGCCATTCAAAAGGCGTCGACCGCCATTCTGAAAAACATATATTTGGCCGAGTCCAAAAATTCATTCGTCAACGTAATTGACCGTGCAAAACTTTATATTGATGCGCAAGGATACTATTTTGAATAAAAATAATGTTTTTGTCGAAAAAATAAATATTTGTATTTTTTTTGAAAAAGTCCTGTTTTCCGCGAGACGCACCTAGTATATTAGCAAAAACAGAGTTTTGATTTGATATTTACTTACCAAAGGCATAACGATAAATTGTCCGAAACATCCAATGCCTGGACCAATAGGACTTCTGATCAACTGCTTTATTTCAGCCCATTGAAGAACACAACCAAAATTGATACAGATGATTGCTACTAAGGTGGCCGTTGAAGCTGTAAAAATACGATCCACAAGGCGTTGCTTTCTCAGACATTTTACTTCGAGGGAATCATTAGTGACTTTAACACCAGTATCATTATTTTTACAAGATATTATTGTCTGACCTAAAGTAATCAAGAAATTATGTTAAGTGTATATTGGAAAGTATTGTGGTATTACTGAATGGATACTATTCTAATTTTTTCTGATTGTATCCTAATACTAAATTCTGAATGATTACAGGAATAAACTAATATAAGGGTTGCTATTTATGTATCCGGAATAATAAATAAAAACAAACATTTATCATTGAAAATGGGTTTATTGTTTTTCAAAATATTTTCCGCGATCATTGCTATACATCTGCATTCGTTTGAACCAATTTTCATAGCACTTTTTCCATTCCGATTTAGTTATCTCCAAAACATGCATTTTGAACGCATCAACCGCTTCCTTTGGCATCGAAAATCGTTGATCACGTAGTTTAATTTTTAACGAACGGGAACAAAAATAATTAATTGGATGCCAAATCAGGACTGTATGGCGGATGAGCCATCAATTCAATATTTTGACCGGTCAAATATTGAGTTGTTCGGCCTGATGTGTGAGAGCTCCCGTTGTCATGGTGAAGAATGATACTGCGTCGCTGGTGGTTTTTCTTATTTCTTCAAAGACTTCTGGCCCCACAGTCGACTGCTATATACTTTCGTGCTTCGTGATACGCATAGATCCAACATTCGTCACCTATGTATATGTTATACACGACTTGACGCAGCATGATTGTATTTTTTAAGCATTTCTTTGCATCAACGACACGAACCTTTTTTTTGAGCGATTGTCAAATTATGCGGAGTCCAACGCGCACAAATATTTTTCACTGCTAAATGTTCATGTAAAATCTTGTATAAATAAAACAAAGTTGTCTATTTTTTCTCCTTTATTTGGGTTTTTCGCCACTGTCTAAAAATCCAAAAATTTCAAAAATACCTGTTCTTATTTAAAGAAAGAATCACTGGGTAAAAACAAAAAACCAAATGGAGACAAATTTCTCAGCGATTCTTTTTTGTAATAAATTTGCCTAACGAACAAAATTTTAAAGATATAAAAATGTTATAAAAAAATTTACAAACTTTTAACGTTAACGTTTCGGAGGGTAATCTCCCCCCGTTTTCAAAATTAAACTAAAAAATAAATTATATTAATTTGTAATATATAAAGTAACGAGTGAAAGTAAATATATTTTTTTGTATATGTTAACGATCCTTACATTGACAACAATATATATTAACATATATTAATATATGTCAATAAACATTGACAACAATATATGAACACGCCACAATCATTCAGACATTACAAAGTTGTCTAATTTCCACTTTTATTTTGCTATAAAACATAATGCGTTTCGCTACACTGTAGCTTCTTCGGATGGTTGATAAAGAATTTTCTTTGTCAACCATCCGAAGATGTTTGTTTGTTAGAAGTTTTATTTATACAATTTAGTATGAATTTCCGTCAAGAAAATGCCGCAACCATCCTCAGTTTAAAATCTTGTATATGCTTGTCGTATGAATTCGCAGGGAGAGTCTCAATCTCACGGTATGTCACATGACGATGTTGCTTTATCAGTTCGCTTTACAGTATCGACGTTTTCTGGCGCAATAACCGATTTTGGACGACGTTCTTTAAATTCGTCCATGAGCAACCGACGACCACCAGTGGTATACAGTGGTTTTGGATGATGATTCATCGCTAAAAGTTGAAGTGAGTTAAGCGATGCAATGTTGTTGATATAATCCACATCGAAAGTCGTAGTAAACCATCGCATAAAAATTCTCACGAGTTAATTTCATTTTTTGATAATATGAAACATTCAAGTCACTAAACAACACAAATAGCGTCTGTATGACAAAACGTTCTAGGTATGTATACAGGCAACAATGTCAAACTTTACGATGTAGATGTCAGATGGCACATTGTTGCCAATTCCGGATACAAAAATAGCAACCCTCGTAATATAATCTCGCATAATTTCAATTGTAAATATCTGCAACGTAACTGTTACTAAAAGTTGTCAAATAAATGAATACATACATAATTTTTTTCAGTTACCTACACTATATTCATACATTTAGTAAATTTCTGAACTTCAATAAATAAATAACTTAACTCTGGTAACTTGGGTTGGAAAAATCGATTATTTTTTATTATTTATTTCGAAAGTGTATTATACACTTCGATAGTGTATTATATTGTAAAAATTTTAGACCAAAATTCGAAATATTAATGAAGTTATAATGCATATTTAAGAGCGTCTCGTAGTTGCTCGCTGAAGCTGCAAGCGGTCAGACTAAAAAGGTAAAAGGTAAAGTGTTAGGGTTAGAGGCGCATCAGCAACTAGGCTATTTAGCGACTGGACCTACAGCTTAACGTGGGTTCCGAACCATGGTCATCAGCTTCCGACAAACCCAGGCCAGCACCCCCCTGGGGCTATAAACCCTTGGTTATGTGGCTACCCATAAGTCTATCAGGAAACCTACCGACTGGCGAGTGACCAACGTGGAACACTTCTCAGAAGGCATCCGGCCTTATCCAGCCTTTAACTGGCGTGACTGAGGGGTAATTCGTAGTCGGATTTTACACTCTTGCCTAGAAACAATCACAAACATTTAGGAAAGATAAACGGACAGAAGAAAGAAAAATAACCATCCGAGCGCTGGAATCGAACCAGCTACCGCTCCAGCGCGGATTCGGCATAGCAGCGGCGGGCCGCTGCTCTTACCGCCGCACCAACGCGACCGGCCGGTCAGACTCCTCTATTGTTTGTGCGTACCTATTTTCAAAATCCTAGAGACTATGGGAGTCACAATCGGCTCGCACGCCCTCGCGTACGCTAAATTGTACAACTCCCGGATGTCAAAGGCGGAAAATGATACGGCAAAGGATTCTAATAGTAGTCTAAAGTACCCAGAATGAGTCGCAGGGCAGAAAAAGTTGCTGAGAATGACGGAATGACGTCTACGAAGAAGTTGAAGGCATATTATACGCCCCAGGCATAGACGATTAATGTAAGTATAAGTTTTTTTTTTAATTTGTTCTTGAAACTTTAAACGCGTTTTTCTCGCGAAATTTTTACACGTTATTCTACACATTAGTAGTTCTCGTCGGGACTAGGATCTTTTTTCTCCATCCCTAACTTTCCATTTTACAGCCCTATTTGTGCCTGAAAGAATCAGTGTTATTTTTCAAAGTTCGCCATTTTGTTATTTTCTGATAAATTTTAATAATCCTAGTTCCAACAAGAACGATAATTTTATAGATTAATAATCAATTCGATTTTTTTACTTCAGTGTCTTTTTTTTTTGAGGCCTCTACTTTGACCAATAATAATAATAAAACATTGTAAAATCAACTCAATTTTTTTTGTATCCTTTAGATATCAATAATAACATACTAAAAAAAACAAAAGCATTGAATTTTATTTTTCCATGAAAAAAAAATCCCAATAACGACGTAAAGGAACGTGCAAGTTACCAGACTCCTACCTTAATAACATAGTAATAAAACACGCGGGAAAAAATATAACTTTTTAAATTTAAAAATGAAGAAATCTTCGTATCACATGAATTGAAAATGTAAAATTAATAAAATATGGTATATGTGGCGAAATAACTGTTACAGGAGACGGTAGATTAGAGGCGCATCAGCAACTGATAATATTTAGTGATACTACAGCTTAACATGGACTCCGAATCACGATCATTAGCTATGATCTTACTTTTTACTACTTACTTCTCCTTTATATCATGAGATAATTGAAATTAATGTATCTGACTGGCGTACAAAAATAAGGATTACTTTGGTACAAAGTATAGCTATTTTTTGTATCTATGGGACAGTAGAGCAACAAAAGAACATTAAGATTATTACATTAAGGACATTAAGAAGATTGGCCTCATAGAACTTATTTTGAACCTGATACTTCAAACATAAAATGTCCCCCTTGTCAATCCAACAAATGTGCTTCTTTCGTCTCTCCATATTAAGCTTGAACTAATGAAAAACTTTGTCAAAGCAATGGACAAAGAAGGCAATGGTTTCAAGTATCTAAAAGGTATATTTACTCAATTAAGTGATGCAAAACTAAAATAAGGCATATTTAATGGACCTCAAATAAGGAAGCTTTTAGGCGATTTCCGCTTGCAAGAAAAAATAGAGAAAAATAATTAGTAGCTTGGAAGTGTTTTGTAAGTGTAGTGAAAGGATTTCTGGGCAACAAGAAAGATGATAATTATAAAATCCTCATCGGTGAACTCTTGAAAGCCTATGAAATACTAGGGTGTCGCATGTCCTTGAAAATGCATTTTTTACACTTCCATGGTTGCTGGTTTTACACTTCCATGGTTGCTGGTTTTACACTTCCATGGTTTCCAAATGCTGATTTTTAAAAAGAGATGATGCTACAGAACGCAAGAGGAACAAGTGAAAGTTTTTGTCGCTGTATGAGATCTCATGTAATATATTTTTATTCATATAATCCTAGGTAATGTCTCTGCATACATTTAACACGTTTTACATGTTTATATGAAATAAATATTAGATTGTAAAAATGTCTAATTTTTTGTTCCCACCACCGACTCTCTGTAACAAAAAAACTGCCCGTATTACAGTAATTAGCTTATTATTTTCGGGTTTACGGCTACAAAATACATCATATATACCTATTTTCATCAATGTTACCTCAAAAACTTTAAATTTGTTGACATGTGTAATTCGAGGAATTTGACAAACTCCATACTTTTTGATGTGAGTAGCATTATTTCGTAGAATTCTAAAACTGTCATAGAAAAATAAGGAGATAAAAATACCTAAAAAATTCCCTGTTATATTAAAAGACCCATTTCCTGGATTCTTGATAATAATATCTTTATCTAAACTGGCTATATGGGGGTCTTTACTATAAAGAAGACACTCTGTAGCACCTAGAACAGAAAAAAAAATTGTTGACGTTTACAGTTAATATTTGAAGTTAATAAATTTTATTTGTGTTTTTGAATTACTAATGAAAGAGATCTTGAAGATTAGCCATCATCGACCTGTTACGATGAATAAGCTGAAGTCCTCTACGAAACATTTGAAGCCAATTCAACAATGCATCTATTCAGCCATCTTTACGTTCCTCGTCAATTAAAGCTGTGTTGAGATTTGACAGACAAAACCATTAGTTAGATCTCAGGCAAGTTGTTAAGGGCAAACGAAATATACTTTCCAGTAAGACATTGCTGGGTCTTTGGTGAAATTTGAAGAAACTATAACAACCCGAGGTAATTCAACTTCTGTCATATCAGCATACAACTCAGACAATGCGTCATTCGATCTTCACATTTTCTAGTTATTGACAGCTAATGCGTGGCCAAAGTTACAATAATCTGAAAGAAGTCGAAATAAGTTTAATGATGACTGAAATTGGCATCGGACTGCTCAACTTGCCGACAGATGACCGAATCAAATGATTTTTTATGAAAAATGTTCAAATTGTTTTTAATAAAAACGTTAAAAGTAAAGGGGATGCAGGACAGATAAAATACATACCAAAAATACGTACAATTGCAAATGTACCTGGATTGGATTATGGATGTGGAAAAAAATATACGAATGTGGAAACGGACAGGGAAGGTAATAAGCAAAGCACAGAATATTTAAAGTTTGGTACTTGGAATGTGAGGGGAATAAAGAATAAAGAAACACAGTTAATGAATGAATTTGCAAGGGTAGATTTGCACGTATTATCTGTCACTGAAGCAAACGGTAAAAGAAAGGGAGTGCTGGTGTTGCAGATTGGTGCAGAAATGTGGTACAGTGCGGTTGATTGCAGAATACATAGAGTTCGGGGGTTGGCTGCCTTGTTAGGGAAGAATTTATAAGATAGAGTGATAGCAGATAGAGTTTAGCAGATAGAGTGATGCACATTGTACTCAGTATTGAGAAGGAAGAATATAATCTTATTACTGTATAAGATCCAGGAGAGAATGATATCAAGAAAAATAAGGATAGGTTCTGTGATGAAGTACAGGAAGCTGTGGATGAAAGTAACGATACCATTATCATTTTAGGTGACTTCAAGACGCGGGGACTAAAGACGAAGACCCAGCTTCCACACTAGAAAGGTATGGAGAAAATGTCAGGAATAATAATGGCAAGAGATTGATTCAATTTTGTCTCTTGAATACTTTGTTGGTGGGCAATTCATTTTTTTAACACAAAGTCATTCAACAAATTACTCGTTGGGAAAGGAATAAGAACGAAAAATCGATAATCGATTATATACTGATCGAGCAGGATAATTTAAAAACAGTAAAGGACATCAGAGTAAAGAGGGGATTTGAGATAGGCAGCGACCATTCCTTGGCCATTAATGGCCATTTTCAAAAGAGAATGGCCAAAAAAACAATACAGAAATGATAAGAAACAGAAATCGGTTATAAATATTCAAAATCTAAAATTCGATAATTACAAAAGGAAATTTGAGGAGAGTATACGACTAAGAGTGGAACGTTATAAAGAATTGCAGTCGGAGGATAAACTATGGGTCACATTTAGGCAGATTTGTGTGAAAGCTGCCGAAAAAGTCTGTGAAAGGAAAAATATAGCAAATAACAATATAAATAACAAAATATAACAAATACCTCGTAAAGGTAGCATATCAGAAATAAAAGGACAGTTGGTATATGAAAACGACAAGATAGTTTGGCTGGAATCCTTTAAATAAGTATTAGATGATGAGAACATCGCAGTAACTGATGAGAAGAGACGAAAGAAAAACCAACAGGAATTCAAAGGTAACGTTATGCATATAATGAAGTTAATAGTGCAATTCATATGTGTAAAAATGGGAAGGCTGCGGGGAATGATGGGGTTGAAGTGGAATTGCTTAAAAATAGTACTAAACGTTGCATGGAAGAACAGATACATGGAAGAGATATACCGATGGACTGGGAAGTAGTAATTATTTTGCCAATTTTTAAAAAAGGAGATCGCACAATGTGTGATAATTACAGAGGGATTTTCCCCTGTCTCGGAACGCATACTAGAAGGGAAGATTAACAGAAGAGCTGAAAAATAAAATTGATGATAGCATGAATTTAGAGCAGGCAGGAGCACACAGGATCTTATTCTTCTTACGTTGCGACTACTTATGACAAAGACCTTGGAAATAAAATAATATGTTATATTTGTGTTTTGTGGATCTTCATAAGGCATTCATCAGTGTTCCCAGGATACAAATGTGGAAGACCCTACGTAATAAAGGAGCGAATAAATACCTGATAGAGGCAATCCAATCTCTGTACACAAACTGTATAAATTATGTCAGAATAAATAACATGAGCTCAAGCGAATTTGTAACAAATAAGGGCGTTAGACAGGGTGGTATTTTAAGCCCGCTATTGTTTATCATCCTTACTGATGAATTGGCTAAGGAATTGGATCTAAATATTCGAGGAGCTAAAGTAGGTGTGCATAAACTTGCAACTGTTGAAATAAAGGAATTGATTTATGCGGATGATCTGGTGTTGCTGGGGGAAAGAAGTGCAACTGCAAGGGCATTTGGATGCGTGGAAAACGGCATTCACAAGAAATGATATCAGTATAAATGTGGATAAGATAGAAGTGATGGTGGTTTCAGAATTCTTGGAGGATCTTCATATAAAGCCGAACAACGTAAATGTGAAGCAGGTTGATAAATTTAAATATCTAGAGGTCGCCTTAGAGCACAAGGGAAGCTGGAAGGGAACGGGATAGATAGTGCGACTAGAGCTTATTAAGCATTGTACAAACCCTTGTAGAAGGAAAATCACTAAGGAAATCAAACATAAAGTTTATAGCTCGGTGATAGTGCCTATAGTGTTTTACGGTAGTGAATCATGGGTGTTGTCTGAATAGCAAAAAGCAAAACTGCAAGTATTCGAGATGAGAGTGTTGCGAAGGATTGAAGGGATGACACGTTGGGGTAGACTGAGAAATATTGAGATAAGTGAGCGATTGGGCATTAGAGGGATATTAGATTGGGATAAGGGTGTGTATGGAGGGAGGGAGACCGAGGAAAACTTGGAACAAGTTGATTGCTGAAAGCCTGGCGAGGCAGGGAATTGATTGGGGAGGAGCAATGGTGATGGTCAGAGACAGAGGGAAATGGAGAAGATTCCTCCAAGGGGGCTGATGGATAGCCCAAACCTCTACACCCACTAGGGTGTAGAGGGTAGAAGAGGTGAAGATTAAGTAAGTAAGATAAAAGTAAAGGATCTCTCTATAGATACTTGGGAACCTTACGACGGAAGAACGGGTCAGAATTGTGCAAACTTACTCCGCCAATTCCCATTCTTGTGTGAAAACAATTCGTATACGTTAAATTTATGGGCACAATCATGTCCCAGGTGACAACTCAATTCGCAATTTTATTCGAATATTTGAGTTTTTCGGATCGGTTGTTGACTTAAAGGTGCCAGTGTGTCCATGTAATGCTCGATCCAATGAAAAGATGGCTAGAGTATGATGTTGATGAAAATCCCAAAACCCAGTTCGTCATCGATCTCAACAGTTGAACATAACGAAAAGCTCTCTGCATCGGATTTTGAAAAAATACTTTACCTTGCACGCGTAAAAAATTCAACTAACTCAAGAGTTAAAACCTACAGAACACGGACATCGCCGTGCGTTAGTTAATTTTATCTTTGATGAAGTTAGAAATAATGCAGAATTTTGCAATAAAATTATGTTTTCCGACGAAGCTCATTTCCAGCTTACAGGTTATGTGAATAAGCAAAACTGTAGGATTTGGGGAAGTGAAAATCCTAGAGTAATTGCAGAATAAACTTTTATATATCTTCTCCGAGTAACAGTGTGGTGCATTGTGGACTGGATGGGTTATAGGACCATTATTGCATAAAAATTACCATGGTGAATAGGTAAATATTGCGATGGCGAACGCTATCGCAATATGTTAAGAAACTTTTTATGGCCACAATCGGATAATATTCATCTTAACAGTATGTTCTTTCAACAAGATGGCGCCACGGATGATTCGACGAGGGAAACTTTGGATTCGTTATAGACGCGTTTTCCTGGTAGCATCATTTTTTGAAATGCTAATATTAAGTGGCCTGCCAGATCATATGATTTAATCCCCCTCGGCATTTTTCTGTGGGGCTCCCGCAAGGACAAAGTTTATTCTAACCATCCGCAGATGATTAATGACAATTAATCCGCAGACCATGAAGCAAAACATGCGTCAAGTTATTTGCGAAGTAGAACGGCAATTGTTATTACGCAAAGAATGGCCATCTATAGAAATAGCCGGGCTGGAGATTTGGTGAATATTATTTTTAAAACTGCCATGTCTACTTTTTGATCAAATAAGTAGGCATGTTAGTTTTCAAAAATTGTTGGTTTTATTTAAAAAGGAAATCCCGAAGTACAAAGGTTGCTATTTATGTATACGGAATTGGATATCATCTGATAAATACATCGTAAAGTTTGATGACATATACATCGTTGTTGGATGTATACGTACTCAGAATGTTTTGTCATACGGGCGCTATTTGTGTTGTTTAATGAAGTGAAAATTTCATCTCAATCAAAAAATGAAATTAACTCGTGAGAATTTTCGTGCGATGATTTACTACGACTTTCGACATGGATTGTGTCGACAATAGTGCATCGATCAACTCGCTTCGACTTTTGGCGATGAAGCACCATCTAAAACCACTGTATATCACTGGTTTAGTGAATTAAATCGTGGCTTTTTTTATGAACAGATTTTACATGAACATTTAGCCGTGAAAAAGATTTGTGCGCATTGGATTCCGTATAATATAACAATCGCTCATTAAAAGGCTTGAATCGATTAGTCCAAAGAAATGCTCAAAAAATACAATCGTGATATAACATCTACACAGATGATGAATCTTGGATCTATGAGTATGAGCCTGAAAATGAACAGCAGTCGACAGCATGGGTCTTTCAAAATGTGCCAAACCGAACAAAAGTTGTTCGCACAAGAAGCACTTCGAAGCAAATGGTCGCCTGTTTTTCTTTTGGGATAAATGGGCATTTGACTACAGTGCCACTAAAGAATAGAAGAACGGCCAATTCTGAATGGTATACAACTTTGTTTGCCAAAAGCCAGAAGAAATAAGAAAAGACAACCAGCGACCAGGATCCATTCTTCACCACGACAACGCGAGCTTTCACATATCGGGTCGAACAACTCAATATTTGACCGGTAAAAACATCGAATTGATAGGTCATCCGTCGTACAGTCCTGATTTGGCATCCAATGATTTCTTTTTGTTCCCGTCCATGAAGAATAAACTACGTAGTCAACGATTTTCGACGCTAGAAGAAGCGGTTGATGCGTTCAAAATGCATGTTTTGGAGATACCTTTTCCAATCGGAATGGGATAAGTGCTATGAAAATTGATTCAAACGTATGCAAAAGTGTATCGATCAACGCTTAGAATATTTTGAAAACCATTTTCAATGATAAATATTTGTTTCTAATTATTATTCCGTATATATAAATAGCAACCCTAGTACCTATGGGAATACCCTTTATTTAACCCTTAATTTATCAACTTACGGATTACCCTACTAACTAAATCTTGCTAAAACTACACTTACCCTCTCCGGTAATATTATATTCAACATTTACAGTATCATACATATGAATGGTAACATTTTTTGGATTGAATGAAATAGTTACTAAGCTCTTAACCAGGACGGCATGACACACCAGTAGAATAGTAAAAATAATTATAAGAAGTTGGACAAATCCTGATATTGGACACATCTGAAATATACCAAAATAAGTAATAAAACGAAATATGTCAAGCTTCTTTTAAATCTTTATATTTACAGATGTCGAGACTTGAAAAGATAACAAATTAAAAAATCGATCAAGTAAGATAATTGACATTTGAGCCATAAATCCTATATCGATAAAAATAAAGTAGAAATATTTTTGCTATATATATTTCAAAATATTACTACCTTTGAATTATTAACAATTCAAAGGATAAACATAACAACAACACCAAGACGTTACCACCGTAAATATTTATTCAGATTTAACTGTTTATTGGGAAAGCCACAACTTATTATATTTTAAGATACTTCAAAATAATTTACCACACAGATGATATGATGTGATAATTATATTATTTTCAAAATAACATGAGTGACGCTTATAAGAATATTAGTAAATAACACATGGGTCAATAAGTCCCCGGTCTGACATACATGGCGTCACTTACGAAAAATCCTTATCAGTCTACTAGTTTTTCAGTTGTTGTGCTTTAAGTAAAGCTACTTTTGTTATTTTCAAAACGATGGAAAAAAAGAATTTCGTGTTCATTAAGCATTGCTTTTTGATGAAGAAAAATACCGCCGAAGCAAAACAATGGCTTGATACACATTACGCGGACTCTGCCCCAAGAAAATAAACCATAAATAACTGGTATGCTGAATACAAACGTGCCGTACAAGCACCGATGACGCTGAACGCTTTGCTCTCAAATCGGCAGTCAGCTGAATGGAAACCCGTCCAAAGCGACAAAAACACAACTATCGACAAGCAAGGTTATGGCCTCTGTATTTTGAGATGCGCGTGGGATATTGTCCATTGATTATCTCGAGAATGGTAAAACCATCAATAGCGAATATTACATAGTGTCATTGATGCGTTTGATGGACGAGCCCGCATAGAAGGCTCCAAATGAAGAAAAAGTGCTGTTTCACCAAGATAATGCATCGTGTTACAAATCGTTGGCAATGAATAGCTAAATTACATGAATTGCACTTTTAATTGCTCCTTCATTCGCCGTATTCTCCAAATCTCGCCCCCAGCGACTATTTCCTGTTCTTAGACCTCAAAAAATGCTCGCTGGAAAGAAACTTTGCTCCAATGAAAAGATAATTGCCGAAACTTCTTTTGTCTTTGAAGGCAAAGATAAATCATTCATATAAAAAAGATGTAGGAATGTTAGAAAAGCGTTGGAATGATTTTTTGTATTGCTATTCAAGGAGAATATATTGACGAATAGTCAAAGTTTGCAAAAAAGGGTGTTTTATTTGCCAGACCGAGGACGTATTGATTGATGTGTTATTATTTATATTTAAATTGAATAAAATCATTTCATTTTCTCTTCTAATTCAGATTAAAAACTCTGATAACCCATATACATATTTTTATGACTTATAACTTGGAAATTTATTTTTTAATTACCATAATAAACTAGCAATTCAAAATAGAACTGCAGTGTAGTTCTACCGATTAATATAAAAATTGATAAAACATATTTACATCTTTAGTTTAATTTTTAAATATTATTAGCGCATATTATTAGCGACTGTATTGTGCAATAGATCATTTCTTCAAGTATTTGGCAGTAATATAATAGAGTACTATACGTATAGTAATGGAGCTATAAGTAATGTAATTTTCTTCCACATAACTTCCATTTGGATACCCGGTTTTGGAAATGAAACAGTCGATATCATTAAATTAGAATTTGAGTTGAATGAGATTTTGATGCAACTAAAATAAACTACGGGGACGAACTGAATAGAAGGAAGAGATAAAATCAGTTTAGAATGTAGATGTACAGAATGGTTAAACATTTTATACATATTATGTAAAAAAAGCATTAGGTAATAGGAGAAAAATTATCTTCACTGAGAAAATAAATTACTACGAACAAGAAATGCATAATCTCTCACAAGAGGCAGGGCTAATGGTATGATTACTGCAACAACGCGAGCATCGGGAGGTATTACGATTCGTCACACACACGACTACATCTGGTCAAAGAGAAAGTGCTGTTTCATCAGTTTCATCAATAATGCGCCTGCATATACGTCTAGGGCTATTGCTACAAAATCGTATAACCTACGCTTTGAAGTGCTTCCACAAGATTACTAAATTAAACTTGAAAGACTGCAGTGGACCTTAGCCTTCTATATAAATCGTATTATACTGATGGTATTAAAAAGTTGAAACGTCGTTTGCTAGGGTATAGGTTGAAAAAAGTTTCTTTGCTAGTCATTCGAAAAGTATAACCCTCAATGGGTTGTTCATCGTGTGTCGGACCTGAACACAGTAATTCAATAAAGTATCTTCAAACAAGAGCACTTACACAAGTAAACTTGACAAACAATTCTGATACTGGACTATTCACTTTGTCTACCCAATCTGGTCCACTGTAATTATGTTTATTCTCTGTAATTATGTTAAAATAATACCTTTTTTAAATAACCCCTTAAAATATCCTTTAATAAATATTTCTTACATAATAAAAAATATTCTAACTTTTAGTAAGATAAATGAACTAAAAGTGAAAGGTAAAGGAAAAGTGATATCTAGAAATTAAGTGATTAGTCCATATTTCACACGCAAACTTATTCAATAAGTCCCTTTAATTTTAATGCTGACCCTTTAGTTATCTAGAATTAGTGCTGAAATGAAGTTCTATCACGCAAAGTATTTTACTGGTTTTTATAAGTAATTATTGATAAAATTAGGTACACTCTAGTTCTACAACGTAATAAATTATATTATATATATATATAGGGTGATATTTTTAGTGGGCCCGAACATTAAATTCAAATAAAACAACCAAATTAGATGCCTGGAAACTATTTTTTTATGTGAAATAACATTCAATGGCATGAATGTTTGAAAATAATTTCGGATAAATGTTCGCCGCGGCTACTTCTGACAAACACTCATTCTGCCAATCCAATTTCCGACCACTTATTCAAGCAATTGGGATCTTACATCCGCAATTGGCCGAGTTATGTCGGCTTCCAAGGCGTCAATAGTTGCTGGTTTATCAGAATAGACCAAAAATTTAACATAACCCCAAAGAAAATAATCTAAAGGCGTTAAAATATATGATCTTGGTGGCCAATTAATAGGTCCGTTCCTCGAAATAATTTTCTTACCGAATTGTTCCCTCAATAAATCAATAGTTGCGTTAGCTGTATGACATGTGAAGCTGTCCTGTTAGAATCTCCTCCAAATCAATATCATTCAAATTCGAAATTACATAATCATTGATCATCGATGTGTAATGATCTCCATTAACGGTAACGTGCCTTCCAGCTTGATTTGTAAATAAATTCGACCCAATGATGCCATCGGCGTACAATCTGCACCATACGGTGCATTTTGCTGGATGCAGCGGTAATTTGGGGATTATTTTCACTCCAAATGTGGTATGTTTGTTTATTAACGTAATCATTTAGCTAAAAACGATCTTCGTCGCTGAACAAAATTCGGCGGTTAAATTCTGGGTTAAGTTGCAATTGATTTTGAGCGAATTTATCGAATGTACGACGCAAACGATGGTCTTGCGGCTTGAGTTCCTTGACAAGCTGGATCTTGTAAGGCACCAGACCAAGATATTCACGCAAAATTTTCCACGTGGTCGAATAACAAAGCCCAACTTCCTGCGAATGGCGACGAACTCTTAAATTTAGATTTATTAACACTGCCAGCAATATCGGCGATATTATCCTCGAAACGCCCAGTTTTTGGTCTTATTTTTGTTTTAATATCAAGCAACGTGAATTGCGTTCGGAGTTTGTCGATAAATCGGCGAATACATCGCTCGGTTGGACGATTATAAAATTCACGAAGTGCTGTATAAGTTTACTGAATTACTACTGCATTTTTGCAGATATGTCACCGGAAGTGAAAAATACTTTTTACATAAAATATTGCTAAATAGCCTCATTTTAGGTTGATAGAATTCAAACAACGATTTTAACACATCAGTTAATAAGTTCTCGGTCTAACATATAGATGGTGTCACTTACGAAAAATCCTTACAAGTAGTCGATTATGCCAACCTTCAAACGTCGTGTGTCAAAATTTCAAGACAATCCGTGTACTGGTTTCTAAGTTCTTGTGCTTTAAGTGACGCTACTTTTGTTATTTTCAAAACACTGAAAAAACAGAATTTCTTCTGTTATACACGTTACTCGACTCTGCCCCAGAAAAATCAACCTTAATTGATGGATAAACTGAATTCAAACGTGGCCGTACAAGCACCGGTGATGCTGAACACTCTGAATGTCCAAATGAGGTGGTTATACGTCACAAAATCAGAAAAAATCACAAAATTATTTCGCAAAACCGTAAAGAAAAGATGCTGGAAATAGATGATATCATGATGATATCGAAAGAAAGGGTTTACAATATTTTGCATGAACATTTAGGAATACGTAAATTGCTATCAAAATGGGTAGTGCGTTTGCTCACAGCGAACCAAAAATAACAACGTATTGATGATTCTGAGCAATGTTTGAAGCTGTTTACGCGAAATAAAAATATATTATTTTCTTGCGGTATGTGACAATGGATGAAACATGGATCCATCACTACACTCCGGAGTCAAATCGGCAGTCAGCTGAGGGGACAGTTACCGGTGAAAGCCGTCGAAAGCGACCAAAAACACAACCGTCAGCAGGCAATGTTATGACCTCTCAGTATTTTGGGATGCGTGTGTTTGAAGGATGAGATAGCAAAAAAGGCTTCAAATGAACAAAAAAGTGCTGTTTCACCAAGACAATGCATCGTGTCACAAATCGTTGACAACGATGGCTAAATTGCATGAATTGCAGTTCGAAGTGCTTCATCATCCACCGTATTCTCCAGATCTGGCCCCCAGCGATTATTTCCTAGTCTCAGAACTCAAAAAAATGCTCGCTGGAAAGAAATTTCGCTCTAATAAAGAGATAATTGCCGAAACTGAAGGATATTTTGAAGGCAAAGAGAAATCATTCTATAAAAAATGTGTGAAAATGTGTAGAAATGTTAGAAAAGCGTTGGAATGCTCTTTAAGGAGAATATATTGATGAATAAAGTCAAAATTTCCAGAAAAAAGTGTGTTTTATTTGTCAGACTGGGTACTTATTGACCGATGTGTTACAAGTTTTTCATGCCTTCCAAAAAGTACGACCTGCAGAACTCTGTAAAATAATCCTCTGTTTCCCTTTGATAATGATTTTCTTTTCATTTCCATTGTCACCTTCACACTTACAAACTTGTTTTTGTATGAGCAGACTCCTCTAATACATTTTCTATTTCACTCTGAATTTCCATTGCCTTTAAACCTTTTTAATAATTTAATCACTGCACGATTTTCAATATTTTCAGTTTTAAAAAATAACACTGATACGTTTTCTACAAGCTGCTGTTTTTGTACGAATGAATTGACAGTTCGACTTGAAACTTCACATATGTTCATATGAAGGTATATGAAACTTCAAAATGTCGTAGATTATATAGTTCTTTTATTGCTCTATAGGTACGAACTTTTCAGTTAGCCTAGTATATACATTAACATGAGCATGAGCCTAGTATTAACTTGAACTTAACATTTTAAATATATAAGTACTGTTACGAAAAGCCCTGTTAATTGTTACCACATATTATATTTAAATTTATTTGTGTAAAAATATGTTTATATAGTATAAATAATTCTACCCTAAGGTGAATTTCAGGTTTTCAAGTGCTTTGTTTTACAATCAATAAAAGTACTGACTGTAATCAAAACTATTCAACATCAAATGTTTATTTTTATTGGTCTGAATCACAATGATTTGTTAAAAACTTATCAGTTAAAAAAAAACGTTTCAAAATATGTATGTATTCCTATATCAAATCTAAAGAGGTCTCTTATTTATGAAATTTAATTCCGGATGGAGATATTTGTTTAAAAAAATTACAATACACATTTTCACGATCACCATTTTAACCCACTCAAGAGTCTACATTATTATATTAGATATATTGTTGCTATAATCAATATTAAAGTAAATTCAATTTATATATAAAAAGCAAAAATATCAATAATAATGATTTTAGTCCCTAGAAAATGTTGAAGGGAGGACTTCAAAAAGACTTTTCAAGTATGTGAAAAATATAGAAATGAAAAAATGGAAATTTCGTGGTTTATTGAAAAATCGTAAATTCCTATTTTTTTGGTTTTGGCAATGGAAAAACTGAGTAGTGCCTAGTAAATTTATAAAAAATAGCGTCGTAGAGTATGAAAATAGAATTTATTTAATTTTACAATTGAAATAGTCGTTCTGTGAAAAATCTTTTTAATAAATTGCATTATATTCAATGGATACGTAAACAAACAATATTAAAAACGCAATAAATACGTAAAAAAACAATTATAAAGTATGAAGCATATCCTAGTATGAATTTTGATTAATAATTCTATGCAAAAGATAAAACCAAAACCATAAAACCACCTTTTTTGACCTTTTTCCAAAACGGGTTCAAGGCAACAACTTTATATGTATGTACATGTTCTTAGATTTTAATATACTAGCTGACATGGAAATTTACATCAATAATTTACCATGACCAGAGTAGGGCACTTGCATAAAATTGATTAAAGTCTAATATGGCTGACTGAGTCAGAATTGTCACCAAACTCAATAGGAGCTCACAAACATTATTAAGGTGTTATCGAGTTTGCGAGAAGCCGGATGAAGACATGTTGGACACGTTAGGATAACCGCTTTAAAGTTTTTGCTTTGGGAGACCGTGTTGTCCCCACCAGAACAGATGGAAACTAATGGTTTACAGGGTATGGAAAATCAATTGAAGTAAACTATGTGCTGCGCACTAAGGGGTTTAAGCTTTAAGTCCTTTTAAACCAAAGGACATGGAATGGAATGGGGTTGTATTTAGTGACGATTTGCAATTCTGCATTTGCAAGCACGATTGTTGAACATTGATTAAGAGACATCTTGGAAATCACCTATTATAATATCTTAGAATGCTGCAAAACTATATTTTTATTAAGACATTTCACGTCCTTAAATAGCAAGGGTAACATCAGATTCCTTAGAAATGTCTCGTGTCAAGTCTTCCAGATCTTTCACTAGTTGAGCACCAGATGTGATATTTCACTAAAAGTGATGAATTCTTGGCAGGCAACTGCTGAATCTTTTCAATATCTCTCAAACAGTGGAACCACTAAAATAGAAGATGTAAGCAGTCTTAAATGACTACCAGAAACCACAAACCAAATCGATCATCATATTCGATCTGTACGTAGTCAATTCAATATTTATCTATATGTATGTAGACGACGAAAATCTTTAAAACAAAAATTAGTAATAACTAATTCATGGGGTCCACATACACAAGATCCGGCGAATAAGGCGGATGGAAACCTCTTGACAGACAATGCGGAATGAGCCGGCGCATTGCCTTGGTGCAGAACCTATGGCTTGTCCTTCTACAATTCGGGTCGTTGTTTTCTTATTCTGACACACAGTTCAGCAAAAACGTGAAGGTAGTAATGCTGATTAATAGTTTGACCTTCAGGAACCCAGTGAAGGTACACAATCTCATGAATATCGAAAAAAAAAACACAATCATCATTGCTTTGAATTTTGATTTGCTCATTCGAACTTTTTTGGCTCTTGAATTTGGTGAATTTGGGCTCTCTCAGTGCATGGATTGGCACTTCGTTTCAGGATCATAAGTAAAAAGCCAAAATTCGCCACATGTTATTATCCTTTCTTTTTTTTCGATATTGCCATCCGTTTTTGACGTCGAAGGGCGACCCGGACGTGGCTCATCATCAACGTCTTCTCGGCCATCTTGAAAACGCTTAAACCACTCAAAAACACGTGCACGCGACAAACATTCATTGTCATACGTTTCTTTCAATAAATTATACGTTTCAGTAGCGGTTTTTCCAAGTTTCAAGTTCAGTTTCAGTTCACACTTAACATTTTTCCGGCGAAACAAAAAAACAACTCTAATGCAAAGGATGGCTACCGTTATAAGAATTGATTCATTCGAAAGAGAAGGCTTCACGTTAAACAGCCGTTTGGCGCCTGCGTACTTCTTCTGTAGCAGTGTCAGTCTCGTTATTTAATTCTTGCTCTCTATTTTCAGGTTTATTCATTTTTGAATTCAACTGAACTTTAATATGATTTAACCATCCTTTTAAATAAACTAATGGATATTTTTTGAGGATGAAAAGTATCCAGAATTAGTAGAACTAACCAGTGTTTGGTAACTTTCATATGATTTGAATTTTAAAAACTGTTTACTTACTGCAGTAGCATAGAAATTATAAGTTAGACACCAGTTATTAGTTATTGTTGTATAATTAAAAATGTGCTTAATAATTTTAGCGAAATAGAAGGAAAATTTTTAAAAACTCGCCAAAATTAAAAGCCTAACACCCTCAATGCCCAGTACAAAACCTTGCACTATTCGATTTTTTAATTTTTACTCTCATTGTAATTTCATTATTCAATACTTCTCTAAAACAAGGGTTGATATTGGGATAATACAGAATAAGTTATCGATAGATGGGCATGCATTATAGATAATCATTTATAGTTTATATTTTAGAAATGTATTTTTTTTAGGTGCAGTACAATTTACGTTAGAAATACTATTAAAAACGCGGAGACTTATTCCACTAGAATCATCCTAATCATAGAAAATGTTCAGAATTACTGGAACGATGTACTGTTTTTGAGTTTACCAACACACAAAAAATATATAAAAAGTTCTATAGAATCAGAATATCGGGGATTGCTTGAAAAGTTCTTGGCCTGACACAGAGAATTGTTAAATGGCGTGCTGCGAAGTTTCAGATGCGTGCGTTTACTTGTTTGTTTTTGGCGATCAAATAAATGAAACAAGTCTCGGCATTTTCTGAAAAATTGATATAATTGAAGCTATAGCTGACGTTATAGCTGATATAACTCACTTTTATATAAAGCACGCCTTTAATGCCGACAGACATATATAAAGGGTTAGATTCTACTTTAAAGGATTCTTTCCCTTCCTTTTCGATGGTGAAAAAGTGGGCGGCTGAATTTAATCGTGGTCGTACAACCGTAAATATTATGAAAGCTCGGTACGCTCAAAAACTGAAACAATCAATAAAATTGTCACAAAAATCCACATTGTCGTATTTAATGATCGGCGACTGAAAGTACGCGAGCTTGCAGACATAGATTTACATGATGTTTTGGATATGAAAAAATTTTTCGCTTGATGGTCAAGCATCGTTTGTCACGTTTGTCAACCGTCGACCAAAGGCACATTAGAATGAACACTTCTCAAAAGTATTTAGATTTAATTAAACGCATTTCTGCTGAGTTCCTTTGAAGTTTTATAATAGTAGATGAAACATGGATTCACCACTGCCAGAATCGACGTAGCAGTTCAAAAAGTGTTCGCTCTTGTCAAACCTGACTGGTATCGTCAATTTTGCAGAGTTGGAGTAAATCACATTATAATGGAGGTATTAAAAAGTTGGAATGTCATTGGTGCAAATAGCTTGAATCGCCACGTGAAAAAATCTCAAAAATCTTATATTTTCCTTGTCGGACCGAGGACTTTTGAACAACCCTCGTATAGATAATTTTTTCTTCTTATCCCTTTAAGGCGTTCATCCCTCGGACATCCCATCGGAAAGCATTCCGGTGGAATCTTCAAATAACCAGTTCTACATACATGGATTTCCCACATTAATAATATTTTGTTCACATAATGTTCACATAAGTTACCATATTGATTCGGCCTGGATGTTGGTGTGACTTTATTTGACAAATGTTCAACTACTCTTAAACAAAGAGGCAAAATTGTTCTCCAGGAAACAGAATAATTATGTTGACAGAATACTTTCTGTAATTCCTAATAAATTGAAAATATTAAAATATTTTACGATGTATGTGGATAATACAAGGTAAATGATATACAGCTTGTAGTGAGGCGGAAGTAAGTATGTATTATTTACTATAAAGCACGTAACAATTATTAATAAACTCATATTATAACACACGTGTGTTTTTGGTCAACAGTGCGATAAAATAATTTTTATAGTTCGAAGAGCTTCTACCTTAGTTCCTATATCCTTGGTTATAAATAATTGTTTCGGTAATTAAAGTCTAAGTATTCAATAAATGAGTAAAGAATTAACTATAAACCTCCTTCAAGGTTACCTACATACATTTAATCCTCGTCTTAACAGTATACGTGAAATAACTGAAATGCGTGCACTATCATTTAATTTTAAATATAAGACCGAACAATTGGGATTTTGAAAAAAGAACATATAAATGGAAAGATCATATATATATATATATATATATATATATATATATATATATGTTTTATAACAAAACTATTTTAATTTTAATTTTTTTCCTTAAAATTAAAGGAAAAAAATTAAAGGTTATATAAAATTGTAAAAACATTGCTAAAACCTAGTACCAATGACGCGCCGAGAGTTCCCGAAAACAAATCGACCGCGTGTGACGTCACAATGTTTATTTCCCCTCAACATTACATGAGTGTTTTAGTTTTTAATCAACTTATTCATGTTATTATCATCAGTGTATTGATAAATTTATTGAAAATGTCAAATTTGATTAGCTATCGTGCCAGTTTCATACCATTTTGTACGAATACTACAAAAAAAACTCCCGAAAAAATGTTTTTAAATGTGCCACAAGATGTTAAACGTATAAATCAATTGTTCCAAATAGCACGACGTATTAATCCTAAAACATCAAATTTTTACAACCACCTGTCATCAAATATATACAAAAGATTATTATTTATAAAATTATATCAATTTTTTGTGTTTGAATATTTATTACCTACTGAAGCTATAAAACACTGACATTGACTGTCTTGAACTTTTCTAAGTTTTTCGTTAATAATTAAACTAACTGTATAAGCTTTAGTCAGAACTTTATGTTCTTGACATACACGCCCTTTCACCGTGTAAATACAATTTGTAGTATATGCACAGGTAAAAGCCCTTGACAGTACTTTATACATTTTAATTCATTTATAATTAATTGCAAACAATTTTTTAAAAGTTTTTCGCATCTATTATCATTATTATTTATGATAAAGTTTTCAAATAAAGTAAAAACATCCATAATTATTTTTAATTTTTTTTTACTTTGTTATCTATCACTTTTATTTTTAAAACAAAATTTGTGTGACTATAGTTTCGTAAAACGACTTTACATTCTCAAACACTATTTTAAAACTTTGAGAATGTAAAGTCGTTTTACGAAACTATAGTCACACAAATTTTGTTTTAAAAATAAAAGTGATATATAACAAAGAAAACAATTGTTTTATTGCTTTTTAAAAAATGAACTATCACAAAGTAACGGACAAATCAATCAATAATTATTTTTTATTCAAAAACCCAATTAGTAAATATATAATACTAATAACCGAAAAAAAGGTGTGGCCCAGAATATTCCATTCTTCTGTTGAACATATACAAAGTTTTATTCTGTAATATTATCCACTAATACTTTAACAACTGTTAAAAGTAAACATGTTTTATCTTTATTATAATGAAATAATGTAATTCATATTAACATGTAAATTCAAATAGATTTACCCCTAACCAACAAATCACTTGTTTTTAACTTTTCGATGCACGTTTATCTAACCATGTTAGCATCATCAGCATATGATCAAATCTAATTCTAGACCTAAACTATTCTATTTCTCTCATATCGAGTTTTCTGTTATGTCAAGTCTTACATCAATAATTCAAAAAATTGACCGAATGGGAAAGGTCTTTATCCCGGTTTAGGATTTTCTTATATTTTACTATTTGAATAACTCGTCACTCATGCTGCCAGCCGAGCCTAGCGAGTCCGATTTCGCTTTAAAACAACGCTTTAAAAAGTGACTCTAGGGAATTCAAACTCGTACAGAAAACGAATCAGATGTTGGGCTGCCACACCTCCAAAGAGGAAGCCAACAATGTTGCCAGATTGAACACTACACCACCAGCCACATACTTTATTTACACACCTCGTATGTTTAGGATATCAGTTCAGAGAGAATAAGATCAGACTAATAAATGTAAAAATGGCTTTTAGTATTGTAGCTTAGATTAAACGATACCTCTAATTAGATTAAAATACAAGGCGAGTAAAGTCAATACAAATTTTTTGTAGGTCCACCACTGTTATTATAACACTCTGAAAAATCTGCAAGGTAGGGATCGAATTAAATGATTCTTCTTGATGCAAGGTATCTTAGGCGCGTTGTACACATATTAAGTTGCTTCAAGTTTCTTTAAAGTTGTTCGTGGCCGAAGCAATTGCTCAAGAATTAGTTCAATTTTATTTTATATGTTACATGTCTGTCGGTGATAATAATGGAGATCTCACCGTCCAATTGAATGCCGGCACCGTAGACTACTTCAAAATCACACAAGCTGCACACCTCATATTCGCGTTCTCTTATTCTCAAACCAACATATCCATGTTCTTATCAATCTCTATATTATTCATTTATTTTATCAATGTTTTCATAATAGTAGAAGCAGTAATGTCTAATCATCTCGCTATTTTATAAAAACTTGAACATTAACAACAACTCATTAAACTTAAACAACTAGTTAAAATTAGATTTTATACACAAACTTTAGGTTTTTGTCAAATCGAAAACATGATATATCGCGATTTTGAAAAAAGTTGATATTAAAGTAATCCACCGACCATTATAATAAGTTAAGCCCTGGGTAATTCAAAGGATAAAGATCAACATGAAAAACGGGAATATACGAAATCAGTTGTCAAGATTGTGATCGAAGGTATATTGGGCAAACTAAAAGATGTGTGTTAATCATATATAAAGAACACGTTGCCCACATTAGATATGGGAGAAACGAGAAATCCTGTGTTGCCCAACATGCACTTGAACATGACTATAATATGAATACTAATAGGTGTTTCGGTTAATAATGTCGATTTTTTGGAAAATTTGAGTGTTTATTTCCATAACAAAACAAATTACCTTAATAATCCATCGTAGTATTGACCATCGTTACTTTTTTACCATCTTTCTGAGGCCAACCATTCATGAAGCCCAATTTCATGAAACCCAATACTTCTTCGTAAGAATGTAAGTATTGTTCTGAAAGTCCGTGCTGTATGGATCGAAATAAGCGGTAGTCCGAAGGGGCTAAGTCCGGCGAATACGGTAGGATGTACCATTTAACGTTTTTCAAATAGTTTGTTTTACACATTTTGCAACATGAGGTCGAGCATTCTTATGTTGAAAAATTACTTTATTGTGTCGTTGGGCGCATTCTGATCGTTATTGCCGGTATCGATTGCCAGTAATCGTTTCACCAGGTTTCAGCAGTTCGTAAAACAGAGCTCCCCTACTATCCCACCAAATACACAACAAAGACTTATTTCCATATATATTGCGCACTGGTTGTGATGTTGAAGGCTGATCTGCACCTACCCATGATTTTTTGCGCTTTGGGTTATCAAAATAGCTCCACTTTTCATCACCTGTCATAACTTGATACCAAAAACCTTTTCTTTTCTGTCTGTCAAGCAAAATTTCACTAGTGGTTTTTCGTCTGTCAATGTCTCTTTCCTTCAATTCATATGGAAACCATTTTTCTTCCTTCTGGATCTTTCCCAATGAGTGTAGACCTTCGTGAATGGCGGATTAACCAACATTCAATACTTCTGCCAATTGTTTGAACGTATGTGTTGATTCTTAATCCAATAATACTTGTAAATCTGCATCTTCAAACTTTTTCGGCTGTTCTGGACGCTCCTTGCCTTTTATATTAAAATCAGTACTTTTAAAACGTTTAAACCATTGTTCACAAGTTTTTTATACTAAAGCATGTTCACTATAAGCTTCAACCAATAATCGATCACTTTCGCCATCCGTTTTGTTCATATGAAAATAGGTTATTAAACTTCCCCGCAAAACGTTTTTTTTTGATATCATAATTCAACATATTTAAAAGTATGAAAAACTATATTTTTTGCACAATGCCAATTAATAACGAACTGGCTTTTGATGGCGTATGTTTACCGTCCACAACGCCATAGACTTCATTAGTCTATACCAACAAATGTATTAGTAATGACATCTCTTAGCAAAATCGACATTATTAACTGAAACACCTATTACTAAATTAAAGCTTACTAGAAGTGTAATTGATAAAAGGGCTTTGCAGAGCAACGCTTGCAAATTGTCGAAATTTATTATCAAAATCAGCGTTCTATGCGCTAAAACTTATAGAGCACGTGAATTTTATGGTACACATAATCGCCCAATCAAGTGATGAATTCGCCGAATTATGGGCAAATTCCGAACGCATTTCACAGTGCTCGATATTAAAACAAAAACAAGACAAAAAATTGTGCGTTCTGTATGGCATACTCATGTGCTCCTGAATCGGGAAGCACAGAAGAGCTTCTCTTGAGGGTTAATAACGAACTGGCTTTCGATGGCGTATGTTTACCGTCCAAAACGCCATAGACTTCATTAGTTTATACCAACAAATGTATTAGTAAGGACATCTCTTAGCAAAATCGACATTATTAACTGAAACACCTATTACTAAATTAAAACGTATTAGAAGGGTAACTAATAATAGGGCTTTGGGTGCATATGAAAGCATTCAAATAGCAACATGTAAGAAAACAATGATCTGAAATAAAGGATTCTTAATGTAATGCTTAGTTAAGTTTACGGTTCATGATTTTTATACGATTCATTAGGTCCATAAATAGAATATATTTTACCAATTCTTCTATTGGAACGCTCGGTGTGAAACATTAAACTCGAAGAGATTCACCACTAAACATCAAATCACTTGACAAAATTAATTTTTTAAACTTCTCGACGCGCGTTTCGCTAACCATGTTAGCATCATCAGGAGATGAATGGTGGTGAATATTTTCCTATTTGGAATACAGTTTAGTTTAAGAATCAAATTGAATCATCTATCAACTAGGGAGTCAACAATTTTGAGACCCATAAGACGATATCCGGTCTTATTCGATCAGGTTACCGGCGTGTAGAAGGGATTTTTTCCTTACACAAATACTTATTTCCCATTTTCTCAAAATAGTCGATTTAATCAAGTTAATACGAAATTATTAAAAATTACTGAACCAGAATAAGTAATTTTCTTTAAAATTTATAACAGAATGAAATTTTATTTTACAAAATTATTTTTTATATTCTTCAGATTTGCGTAATATTTAAAGTGTTACTTCACGTCACTTATCTATTATTATTTATTCAGCAAACGATGTGTGATTATACTGCACAGGATAAAATATGAGGGGTATTATAAGAATTTAATATCCGTTTGTCTTTTGCATTGAATAATTTATATTATTGGAATTACAAACGAGTTTCAGGTCAGTAAAATGTATGTTTAGGAAAACAATAACAAAATATATTATAATCGGAAGCAATAGTAAATACAAAACGAAATCTGCAAAAAATATCTAGTAGGCGAATAACAGACTTTAAAGAAACATTCGTGGCAAATTTTATTCATAAAAACTTTGAAAAAGAATGTCTTTTATTATGTGCCCATTACAAGATGGCGTAAAAGAAGGTTTCTTATTTCAAATTAAAATATCTTACTTTTGATTTTTTTTTCGTTTTTTTGTTTTAGAATAACCTAAACTCAGACAATTTTAAAAATGGCGTGGTATATATTTCCAGAACGAACAGAAATTTTTTAATTATTTTGAAAATGGAAGAAGCATCATTTCAATTTCCGACAAATTTTTAACGTTAGAGATGCTCCTTCCAAGCGCACAATATGCAAATTGGTAGCCAAATGTTTGCAAACTGGATCTGCGGGTGACGCTAGAAGACAAGGCAGACCACGAACAGTAAGATCAGCTGAAAACATACAAAGTGCAAGGAAATAAGTTCGGAAAGCTGCAGAAACATCATCCCAATGCTCTCCTAAACTGAGAATAAAACAACGGTTCCTACAATGTATTTTGAAACAAGGTCTCCATATTCATCCATATAAATTTTAGTTGGAGCTTATACCTCATAATTTGAAGCTGCAATTTAATTAAATGGGATACCTACTCTTGATGAGTTAATAGTATTAGGGGTTAATTATTAGTAGAGGTCGCTCTCAAATCATCATGGTAAATATCATCATGCCAATCATTATGGCACATTAAATGTCTGGCAAATTATCATGGAATGTTTAACATCAGAGCAACGCTTGCAAATTGTCGAAATTTATTATCAAAAGCAGTGTCGTATGCGCTAAAATGTATAGAGCACGTGAATTTTATGGTTCACATAATCGCCCAACCAAAGAATTATCGACAAATTCCGAATGCAGTTTTCACGCTGCTCGATATTAAAACAAAAACAAGGAAAAAAAACTGTGCGTTCCGAAGAAAATATCGCCGCTGTTGCTGGTAGTGTTAATGAAGATGCACATTTATCAATTGGTTAATGGGGATCGCTACAGAGCTCAGTGATTATTGATTATTTAATTCCGAATTTGAATCGATTTATTGAGGGAACAATTCGGTGAGAAAATTATTTCGAGGAACGGACCTGTTAATTGGCCACCAAGATTATATGATTTAACACATTTAGATTATTTTCTTTGGGGTTATGTTAAATTTTTAGTCTATGCCGATAAACCAGCCATTATTGACGCCTTGTAAGCCAACATAACTCGGACAATTGCGGGGTCTTATCCCCAATTGTTTGAAAAAGTGATCGGAAATTGGATTGACAAAGTGCGTTTTGTCAGATTTAGCCGCGGCGAATATTTGTCCAAAATTGTTTTTAAACATTAATGCAATTGAATGCTATTTCATATAAAACAAATAGTTTCATTCGTTCAATTTGGTTGTTGTTTTATTGGAATTTTGTGTTCGGACGCACTAAAAATTATCCTATATTTGTTATCAACCCATATCAAAAATAATATGGGTTACACTTTGAGTGTATCTATATCATCAAATCAACTATTACCTCTTGAATCGGTGCAACTCATTCGAAGACCAAAATATGTGAGAACGGATATGATAAAAAAATTATTATATTGTATTGAATAATTGTAAAGACTCTGTGATTGAGATCGATATTACACACAGCTCAAAAGTACGTGGGGAAAATATTTGATATGAGCTATTGCATATGCTATTCACCGATGATTAAAAAAGTGGACGAGTAATAATTTCACATCCAGCCGAATTAAATATGAGAACGGTCAGTGTCTTGATAAGACGTGAAGTTATTGAATTCTAGAATGTATGTTAAAACCATAGGTTTCAGTTCAACTTCGATAAGCAATTTTTATTAATTTATATAATATATAAAATAATCCGCAGAGTGAATGTGGCCAGATGATGTGACGGGACGATGAGACTAAAGATATGACAGTGAGATGGGAAAGTTTTGGCTGCTTCATTTTAGAATAGACATGGAATATTACTCACTGACTGTGCTGGAAAAATATAAACGATTATTGGCAAATCATATTATGCACTTTTGGACAAACTGAATGATGCAAACAGTCCAAATGAGGCAATACCTCAAATTTCTCATTAATAATGCAATCTCATTAAAAATGTAATGGCAATATTGCATCAATTAATTCTACTTGTTTCTTAATCCACAGTATTAAATTGATATCGAACAATTCATGAAAAAAAAAACAAAAATGTATTTAATTATCCACACAGGGGATCTTTCCTCCCTTGTAATATATCGGTATGATTTTTGTAAGGTAATATAACTTTGTCTTTTGATCCAAAATATTCAGCAAACATGTATTAATCGATATTACTTTGTCATTCTCTATAGTTCTGAACTGTTTACCAACCAGAAAATTTTAGAATGATCCAATTAAGTGGAATTCTATTAAAAACCGCCTGTCGGCTTAGGTTTAAGATTTTAAACCAGATAACCAATAATAAATGACACTTTTACGATTTACCATTATTGGTTCATTCAGGGAATCGAAGTTCTCGTCCTAACAAAGAAAAATTAATATATTTTAAATTCTTGTTTAATTCTTCACCTTGCAAGTCAATAGCTATATGCCAACGACGTTAACCTTCTTATTAATACTTTCAGTATAACGCGATTAGTCCAACTTCGCAAAATATGCGGTTGTCTCAGCTTTGATCTTATCAATTCAAGTGAATCTTCGTTCAGGTAGCCTTTTCTTCGGGTTTGGGAAGAGGAAGTAATCCTTGGGAGCCAAATCCGGTGACTACGGTACATATAGATGTACTTTGAAGCGTAACTCATAGAGTTTTGCAGCCACATTATCGCAAAAAAAGAACACTTTCGTTTTGATAAGATGGACATGATCTATTGAGATATTTACAATGTCAGAAACTCGGGCACCTTCAGTGATCGTTTAATATGACATTGTCAATTTTTGTGATGAATTTGAATAACTTTATAGCAATCAATTGAAAGCGTGCGTCTGATAAATGCCATATATATATATATATATATATATATATATATATATATATATATATATATATATATATATATATATATATATATATATATCCAATCTAATAAGCCTCCTATAAGTAATGTACAAAGTTTTCACTAAGATAATTTCTAAAAGAATATTAAAAAAACTGAATAACGCACAACCAAGAGAACAAGCAGGATTCAGAAGTGGATTCAGTGCATTCAGAAGTGGATCCAGGTTGTACAGCAAGCCATAGAAAGGCACAACACAACGAATAGACATTGCCACTATGCTTGGCTTTTATCGACTACGAAAAAGCATTTGACTCCATCTCAAAGTATGCGATAACGGATGCACTCCTTAGCCAAGGGGTAGATAAAGCATATGTAAACCTATTAGGATCGATATATCCTGGCGCTCAGCCACAATTCACCTTGATGATCTTGAAGTGGGAATTAATGTAGAACGAGGTGTACGGCAGGGTGCGCAATATCGCCTATTCTTTTCTCGGCTGGCCTTGAAGAAGAATTCCGTAAACTGGATTGGGAACAGGATGGTGTAAAGATTAATGGTGCAAACTTAAACCATCTTAGATTTGCAGATGATGTCGTTCTCTTTTCACAAGATTCAGAGGAGCTGGAAAGACTCATACAAGAACTGCAAAGGGCTGGCGCGCCATTTAGCTTGAAAATAAACCTGAAAAAGAGTCAAGTTATGTTCAATAACTTCGCTCAGGACAGAAGAATTACAGTTTTAGGAAAGGATTTGGAGATTGTGGACAACTTTATATAACATGGGCAGAGAATTTCAATGGAGAGGAATACCGCCCGGGAGGTGGAACGGCGTGTTAAATGTGGCTGGCAGGCATTCGGCAGGCTCAACATAGTGTTTAAGAGCAGACACCCACTTTGCCTGAAGAGAAAAGTCTTCGATCAGTGCGTTCTATCCGTTATGACATACGGAGGTAAAACCTGGACACTCACATCGCAATCAATTCAAAAACTTTGGGTAGCACAGAGGGGAATGGAAAGATGTATGCTTGAAAGTTGGAAGCATGCTGATATATATATATATATATATATATATATATATATATATATATATATATATATATATATATATATATATATATGCATATATATATATATATATATATATATATATATATATATATATATATATATATATATATATATATATATATATATATATCGACAATGTAGAATAATGTATATGTAGAATAATGTAGAATAATGTATAATGTATGTGTAGAATAAGTAAAATGATGATTTTGGCCAATAACAAATTAATTCATTGACTACTTCCCTAAAATTTTGTGATACATTTTTCGATCAACCTATGACATAAAACTTTACATTTTCATGACACACTCGAAATTTTACTTTAAAATATCGATTTATAAGAGGATGTTTTATAATTGAAGGGGCAAATGGAAGAAGGGGTTATGTTACAAAAATATGCAAATAAGATAATTAAAAAGGTAAAGGTAAAGTGTTAGGGTTAGAGGCGGATCAGCAACTAGGCAATTTAGCGACTGGACCTACAACTTAACGTGGGTTCCGAACCACGGTCATCAGCTTCCGACAAACCCAGGCCAGCACCACCCTCAGGCTATAAACCTTTGGTTATGTGCCTACCCATAAGTCTATCACGAAACCTACCGACTGGCGAGTGACCAACGTAGAACACTTCTCAGAAGGCATCCGGCCTTACCCAGCCTTTAATTGGCGTGACTGAGGGGTAATTCGTTATCGAATTTTACACTCTTGCTTAGAAACAATCACAAACATTTAGGAAGTAAACAGACAGAAGAAAGAAAGAAAAACAACCATCCGAGCGCTGGAATTGAACCAACTACCGCTCCAATGCAGTTTCGGCACAGCAGCGGCAGGCCGCTGCTCTTACTGTCCGCACCAAAGCGACTCGCTAAGATAATTGGATTTTAGTAAAATTAATTGAAATTTTTAACTGAAGATAATTTTAAAATTTGGTTTATTTAATTAATTGGACTAGTTTGTGAATTATCTTCAAAAATATAGAAATATTACCTATACATAAATTTTTTGTAATTTTTTTTTATTTAAATTTACAAAACCCCCTTCTTCCATTTACTAACAGTAATAATAGGTTCAATAAACATGCAAATAAAGTCAAGTACTTTAATAAGATTTTTTAACATTGAAAATTATACTAAACAGAAAATCATAGAATTAGATATTCGAGTATGAAACGAAATCTTTTGGTATATCTTTTTTTTGTGTTGGGTTTTCGCCTTCCAATATTTTCATAACATCCTCTATGTTCTTGGATAAAGAGAGAGATTCAATTTTTTTTGTGATATGTTTCCTGTCTTGTAAATGAATTTTGGTGAATTCAATATCTGACGGGGGCATATAATTTTTTGATTACTTATTTTTAAATAAGGAAAGTTTTTTAAATGCGTGTATTTATCGTTTGTTTCCTTATATAGGTAACTACCAAAACTCTTCAATACGTATCCATTTTATGCCATCTCTAAATGGAACTTTTTCATTCAGTAGGTTCTTTTTTTTATTCACCAATTCCATTTTAGTTGGTAAGCTATCCATATCACGAAAGTATTGTTCCATACGTTTACCGTAGACTGTTTAGTGCATGCTGTTTTAATGATCTGTCTATATTGTTCTGGGGTAAGTATGGTACTGTGTTTTATTAGCATTTTTTCTATACGCCCAAAATCCATATCTGAGTCTAAATACTTATGTCCTACCTCTGGAAATTTGTCATCAATCTCCTCAAAGGTACCTTTCAATATCATCAGCTCATACAAACAAATCACATGAAAATTCTTGTTTTAGCCAGAGTATGAGTCGGGCCAGTCTGTAAGATGTTTTCTTTTTTTCGCATTTTCAGAAGTTTGTGCAAAATTCCATAAACAGCTTACAACTTCTGCACTACCTCTACCGGCTACATCTTCAGTCCACGTTTGCATTATACTTTTGTACGTGATCGTACAGTCGTGATCATGTGGATGCCTAAGTTGTAGAACCAAATTTGCCTTAGGTAAAATGCCTTTGAGGTTTGGTTTGGTAGTGATTTTGGGTAAGAGCATGATCTGCTGTAAGTCAACCGTTATGTAACATTCGTTTTTGTTTTTCAAAGGTTTTTCTTGATCTTTAGACATCAACTGAAACCCTAGTTTTACATTCTCTTCGTGTGGCATATTTGATTTCCCAGAATCACATTTTCTGCAGGTGCAGGAGAAAATGTTTGCATAAGTTCATTTTTTTATTAAAAAATTGTCTGGTTTATTCTGTTGTTTGCATTTTTCAATATATAATCTATACATATAATCTATACTCTTCGGTAGGAAATTGATTACTATGATCTATGATCCACAGCATCGCTCACCTTATGTGGCCTTGTCATATGTCGTCCATGTGCATCTTGACATGGAACTAATAGTCCAGACTTTAGTTTACCTTTAATGATGTCTACTTAATTACGGCTAATTTGGTACAGAGCACAAAATGCTTTTTTACATACATACATTTATTGGATGTCAAAATGAGTGAGTATTTGAAATAATGAGATTTATATTTAGAAGCGTTTTTAAGCTGGCGTGCAACTTCCACTGGAGTGATACTTCTAAGTAATAATGAATTTTTTGAATTTATATCAAGGCTATAAAAATTATCAAGTATTAACTTTTCAAATATTAGACTGGATGAAGGTGTTATGGACACATAGCTGCTACTTTCATAGCATTTTTGATATTTAATGCAAGATAGCCCCTTCTACTAGTCTGTATTTACGTAGATTTGTAGTTACATATGAACATAAATCTTTCATCCACGACAAAACAGGACTTTTTCAGAAAATGTTACTTAACCTCTTCTTCCACTGGCCCTTTCAATTTCATGTTATAAATATATACAAATAAATGTATCGTGGATTTAAATCATAAACATTAATGTCCGTCATTCGAGGCACCAACCACGTCCATTATGAAAGTTAGCACTAATTTTTTTTTAGCACTATTTAAAACTAATAACTTTTGATTTGATTCATTTGGATAAAAATTGATGACGCATGGGTAATCTTTCGACGGTTCAACTTTTTTTTTGTATCAGACATTTGGTCATACTTGCACAATCCATGTGGCAGAACCAGAACATTTTAAAGGGCCCTCGTATTATAATACGTGATATGTAACGCAAAAAATGCATCACCCAGTCAATATAGTATTCGTTTGAAACAAAATTACCTATTAGTAAATAGTAAAGCATTCATTAAAATAATCAGATCTTTTATATAGAACATTCAATTTGCGGGTTCTTGAAAATATTTTTAATGTAGTAATCTACGAACACATGAATGAGTTTATTTCAAGCAACCTGTTCATCACGCGACTAGCTTATTCCAAACATGTTCTATGGGTGATACATAGGGTAATCATACAGGCCAAGAGAGAATATTGACTTTGGCTTCTTAAAGGAATCGTAATGGCTGGAATATGAGAACGGGCACTGTCTTGTTAAAACGTGAAGTTATTCAACTCTCGAATGCGTGTTAAAACCAATGGCTTCAAAACTTCATTAAGCAATATTTAAAAATATATATAATATTTAATTGGTCTTGAGAAAATATACTTTCAATACAAATTCCACCTGAAACTATCAATCCCACATTCCAAAATTTGTCTTTACCCTCCTCGAGGCCTCATCCCCAGTCATTATGGAGCTGTAAAACATTCCAATCCACTGACTAACCTCTACTAAAAGATATTTTTTATCAATCTTGTGGTACTATACCAATCCATAAGGATAAGACACCTTAGTGACTTTCTTCTCGGTTTTTGGAATTTTTTAGTCATCCAGAACCTCATTTGTGAAGATGCCTACCATCTTGAAAATTATTATTTTCAATTCTTCTAGCGGAACCTTCGGTGTGAAACACTAAACTCGAATGATAATAATGAAACTTGATCTCCTGATGATGCTAACATGGTTAGCGAAATGTGCGTCGAACAATTAAAAAAAGTGATTTGGAGTTTAGTGATAAATCTCTTCGAGTTTAATATATTTTTTTTAACAACGAATAACTAGAGTAATATTTCCTTGTATTCGAATAACAGTTTCATGAGATGCAGTTTCTGCGTTACGAAACACAACGACGGCACTTCGGTTGCCTACAAATTCTTAGCATTTTAATATTCTGTTTGTACTTGCCTAGATCATTACCAATCGAATAAATTAAATCGAAACATTTTTTTTGTGTTCGATTTGTTGTTTGTTGTTCGATTTGAAGTTTAATTGAAATAATTAGAGGATAATTATTGAGTTTAAGGGTTTTATAATGACATTAAGATTCAATAAAAAAAATTCAGGAATTAGGAAGAAAAAATGTATATTATTATTGTAGTAATATATTATGTTAAAATTAAATAACGTTTAACACTTCATAACTTTATTTCGGCTATGTATCTACCCATATACTATTTAAATAATTATAATCATTTGTACATTTACAATAAAAACAAAAAAACCAGCATAACACTATATAAAACATAGATACAGGAGAAAAACACGTTTTTTTAATGAATTCTATACACTTAAATCTTCATTTCATTTTATGTTTCGCATTTATTATTAAAATACCCGCCAAAAATTTAAATACCTTTTATCGAATTTTTCTACATTAAAACATATAGATTCTTGCAATACCACGATATACAATAGAAAACTACCAGATAGGCAAGAGAAGTTCAAACACAAGAAAATCTAATACATCAATCATTTATCAATTCGGTTGTCAAAATTACTTCCCAATAAATATGTATGTAAACTGAGTTAAATTAGCGAAATAATGTATTTCTAATGCATATGTTTCAATTACGATAGATAGGGAATTTTTTGCGGTTTGATTTATCATAAAACTTTTTCTTACATTAAATGCATTTTCTGTAGAAATAATTAATATTAAGATTTATTATTAATAATTTATTATAAAAAAATAATTTTAATTATATTAGAGAAAGTTTATAACCTGCCAAATCACTGAGAGAAGTTGTTGCATAATATAACACATGATTTAATAGTAAAGAAAAACTAGTTATTCACAAAATGTTTCAAAATTGTATAATTAATATAAATAAAATCAACGTATTGAAAGAGCGTTTTTTATCCATATTAGGTATTTACAAATACATCAGCAAATTACCGGCATGTCAAAACACGGAATAACAATAAATAAATAAATAAATTAGTTGACTTCATTTAATATTTATAGCTGCAGAATTAATTTACCATGAATTAATAACAATTTAAAAATACAGAAAAATACATAACCTTAAAACGTACCTTAAGCCAAAATTTTTTAAACTTTTTAACTTAACGGATATATGGTAATTTTTTCATTCAAAATAATTAATGTAATTGTAGATAAAAATCACTAACTAAGAAAACTCGCAACTAATCACATTAACTATACTGAAAATTCGCAAATCCAGCTTGACATTCATTATACTATGCCTCCTTCCATATCAACTTTCACTGTGCGTTATTGCCAAGTTTCCAAGAAATAATAAGGAACAAGAAATTAGAATTAATTATCCATTGCCATATTGTCTAATATTGAGTTTCTGATTGAGGTCTACTTCTGTTTTTTGTAGCAGTGATATTAGATTTTCGACTTGATACTAACTTGTAGATTTAAATAGTATTTGAAATTTATATAGTTTCCTGGACTATACATTTTATTTGTGTCGTTTTTTTGAATGCTATCTTCGACATATTTGCTACATATTGGATTCAAATTTATCATTTGTTATTTTATAAAT
This sequence comes from Cosmopolites sordidus, assembly GCA_031761425.1. Lineage (NCBI taxonomy): Eukaryota > Metazoa > Arthropoda > Insecta > Coleoptera > Curculionidae > Cosmopolites > Cosmopolites sordidus. Next base: position 770,474 of record JARFXV010000339.1, on the reverse strand, counting down.
ATCTTATCCGTTAATATGTTTGTAAATACATGTGGCATTGAAATATTTTATCATTTGTTTCAGAACAAACCAAATGAAAACAGAGACATAATTAAAGAACATTGATTAAGTATGGAGGACTGGCAATATAAGGGGAAATGTATCAACTAATAATTGATGCATGTGAACAAGAAGAAATATCAAACGACTGGAAAGTAATAATAATCTGCCTAATATACAAGGAAGGTGATAAGTCTGATTGTAAAAACTACAGAGGAATATCGCTATTAAATGCGACTTCTAAGATATTTAATAAACTGCTAGAAAAGCGACTAAATGTGCAAATGGAAGAAAAGGTAGAGCAATATCAGGGAGAATTCAGAAATGGATGGTCAACGATCAATCATAAATATTTGTACTCAGACCAGTGGCGGCTCGCGAGGGAGGACGTTGGGGCGCCGCCCCTCCAGCATTTATCACAGTCAACAATTTTTCAGAGCATAACACCATATTTTATTTCCATTCAGTTTCTGTCCTTTAACTGATTTTAAGATATTATTAAAAATTAAAATCTTCAAATGTAGAAGAATGTTTGTCGACCCATCACACCAAATAATGCGGATAAAAATTCCATCCTCTTGACACAATTTTCACATCGTTGGTCGGACGTTTACCTCCAGCGACCGTACGACATCTTTTCTTGTCGTTGGCATTACATGTTTTGTTGGTTGCCAGAATTCGGTGGTTTAACTGCTTTCTAAAACATGCGATTTGGACGTAGATTCCCTGCGACCGAGCGTATCGGTAATTCGTTTTAAACGCTGATTTGATGGGTACGGAGCGTTTGATATGTCTCGCGTCGCTTATTTCGTTCGCCTCGCGAATACTTGTTTTGATTTGGGATTTGCTACGTGTGTAGACACTGAGTAGTACTTTTTAAATAAAAAGAATCAACTTTTAATTGCAAACATGAAGGTGTCTGATTTATAACAGTTAATTATGACTAATTTAAGTTTGGAGGAGAAAGTTGAATTAAACACTAACGGTCATTCCACGCCTGTGTTGAATTTGAGTCAAGCCCAAAAATAATGTAAAAATAGGGCAAGTTTTACCCGAAAATTTGATAGTAAACTATACAATAGAATTTTGTGTCTATGTGGTTGTGAATTTTAATATTTTCCTGGTTCACCTCCTGTATAGGATTTCAATAGCACGAAAAGTAAAAAGGAGGATGGGGAAAGCAAAAAAAATCTTCAGCAGCACTATTTTCTTCTACGCCCTCCCACTTTAAAAACCCACAAGGTGCCACTGGTACGCAGATGAGATTGACATGATGTGTAGAAGGATCATTAACATGATGTGTAGATGGGTCTAAAAATAAACAAAAACCAAATACATGAGATCAACAAAACAAATAAATTAATTATGTATGGATAATGAGTTAATAATAAATCGAAGACGGTTTGAAGAAGTTAATAGCTTTAAATATCTTGGTTCAGTAATTACGATACACAATGCAGTATCAGATGACGTAGCAGTGAGAATAACGGCGGGATATAAAAGGTTTTTCGCGCTACATAATATCTTAAAATCGAAATCAATATCGAGAAACACAAAAATAAAGATATACTCCACAATACTTAGAACAATAATGACAAAGAAGGACAAACTGTTGTTGAGTACGTAGGACCGGAAAATTCTGATAAAAGTGTGTGGCCCCATTCAAACGGAAGAAGGTTGGAGAATTCGCACTAGCAACAATCTTTAATAGTCCAAATTTAGTAAGCGAAATTAGGAACAAACGACTGAGTTGGTGGGGACACATCGAAAGGATGGACAGTGAAAGACGGCCAACAGAATGCTGGGAAAGAGTTTGGTGGGATCAGGACCGAGGGGAGGACCAAGGAAAATATGGGTGGAGGGAGGATGTAAGAACCTGCAAGAGGCGGGAGTAACGGAATGGAAACGAAGAGCGAGAAATAGGAAGGACTTGGTAAGGATAACGGAAGAGGCAAGAAAACTAGACTATTGAGCATTGTTTCTCAACCTTTTTAGTGTCGCGACCTACTAAATAACGAAAAAGTTAAGCAAAAAACGTTGCGACCTCCTCACTACAACATGTTAACACGGCGATGATTCGTCTATTTGTCTTTGTATTAAATAACAAATCATCAATGACGGATATATATGTGATTGGGCCGTTACACTTATATCGAAAGCACATCCAAAAATACCGAACTAAAAGGTTTGGGTAACCCCTTGTTCTGATCGTATTTATACCAATTCGAACCTGTGCCCTGCACTTGCACACACTTGTAAAACGACCCACCCGCGCACTTCGCGCCACTGGCCCGCGCATGCGAGATGGATCATTCGTCCCGAGTGTGCTTAGACAGGTTCGTACAAGCTATACGTTTTGGTAATAAAAACAAAGAAACGAGGCGAAGAGTTTCATTGTTAATTACGTTGTTACGAAAATAACTACTAAGATTTCTTCTCTCACCCAGTTTTAAATAAATTAATAACATTTTGGTAATAAAATAAATTAATAATATTAAATAAAATGGATAAATTTGTGACAAAACGAAATGCACCCTTCTACATCTGGTGAAGCAGCAAAGAAAAGGACCAGATTGTACAATGAAACACGTTTGTTATCAAGTTCGGTTGTTTCAAGTCCGCGGAAAGAATGAAGCCTTCAAAATTAGCCCGGCATCTATAAACAAAACACTCGTTTTTACGAAACAAGCCATTAGAATTTTTCGAGCGTAAATCACTCGTCTTAAAAAATCAACAAATTGCTGGGAACAAATCAAGCCGTAATGCAATATTATGTAATATACAAGCATCTGTATGCATGCCGTATGTAATATTCAAGCAGCCCCAAAACGAAAACTTGAACTTTAATAAATGCATTGCGGTATGGTGCTGAAGGCGCGAGAGCGATAACGGAGAACGATGGTGTGATATTAAAATTAAGATATTATGCTACATATGGAATGGACACACTGCTTTCTTCACAAATATACGCTTGCTACAAAAAAGTTGCCAGATAATTTAAAAATGTTCTGTCAGAAGCCGTAAAAATTGTTAATTTTATTAAAATTCGACCATTGCAGACTAGACTGTTTTCCACATTGTGCAAAGAAATAGGTGCCAAATACGACTTACTGCTTTTCGATACTGAAGTCAGGTGGTTGTCGCGAGGAAAAGTTCTAGCGAGATTTTTTGAATTGTGAGATGAACTGAAAATCTTTTTTACAGTTAAATATAGATCATTTTCAGAGATTTTACAAGATGGAAAAACTTTATTGTGTTGGCTTATTTGAGTGATATATTTTCACATTTGTATGACTTGAACACAAGTTTACAAGGCCGAAACAAAAACATTTTACTACTGATAGACAAAGTCAATACCTTCATCAAGAAGCTTGGTATTTGGTTTATACGCCTTGAAAACCGTAATTTTGATGCATTCACTTTAACTTCGGGTTATATTACCAAAAATATGGATTTAGAAAATTCTGTTATTGATTGCGTGTTGGAGAGCATGAAAACGCATTTACGCGAATTGAAAATTACCCGTACTCAACCCGTTTGATGAAAATGTTGTTGCAGTTGCTGAATTATCTATTGAGATTCACAACCAACTTATTGAACTATCGGCCGACAAAACTCTATAACTAGAATTTTTAATTCAATATTTAGATAAGTTTTGGCTTGCACGACGGTGTGACTACGGAAACCTTGTAACGGAAGCTTTGAAAACATTGATTTTCTTCCCTACTTCTTATTTATGCTTCTCGTCTATGGTGGCTTTAATAACTAAATATAGAAATCACTGAAAAATAATTTGCTTATATGTGTTTGCAATGATGATCCACGTATAGAAAAAGTTTTAAATGAAAAACAAAATCAACCGTCACATTAAATTAATATTTCAAACAAATTTGGTTATTACTTTATTTAAGTTTATTGTATTATGTTGTTATTACATGGTATTAGATTTTTTAACACTTGTTTTTAAATTAAAAATACCTTAATAAAAGGATGTTTCGAATACGGATCTCATTTTTTGAACACATTGCGACCAACCATATTCCCGAACGTGACCCCCAGGTTGAGAAACGATGCTATAGAGGTTACAGAAACGGATAGTCACCGTTTTATGTAAAAACATATAGGCCTAGAAATCCGTAGGGGGTGGCAAATATCTTTAATGGGCTGTCAAGCCATAGAGGAGAAGTTAAAAGAACATTTGAAACATTGCGAACTGTTGCTACAAAATCATTATGTGCAGTATCAGGACAAAATGTTGTTGATGTTCGGACTATGCAAGGATGGCTTTTAAAATGTTTGGCCGGATTTTTTGTTTGATTTGAAACTACCATACTCTTCTTTTAACTACTCGAGGAGTTGAGAAAATAATGAGTTTCACTCAACTCTATCCTGGCATATAAAAAAATAAACTCAATACCTATAGAGAAATTGGCTAACTAGCTCACCATATGTTTTTCTTTGTTAGCATGGCAAATTGTTTAGCTCTTTTTGACTTATTAGAAAAACATGACAAAAAGTGGATTTTATGGTAATTCGGTAACCAAATGTTCTACTGATAAAAGATAATGCTGTGTACTTGGTGGCATGGATAAGGACCTCTCAATTACGAGTTGCTGCTACTCAGTCAACACTCCGTGCTCAACAACGCAATGCTCAACGAGCAAATCACAACAATGCTCGGCCACATAGCGCTTTTAAGACACAAAAACTACAGAAATTAGACTATGAAATTCGCCATCTCCCCCGATGTTCCGCTTTCGGATTACCTTTTGTTTTTGTCAGTACGAAATTTGAAAAAATGTGTGAAAATTGAAATAAATGTGATATAAATAGTGCCCGATGTCCGATTTTTTGTGCCAGAAAAATAGTAAATTTTTTGGATTCGATATCGAAAAGCTATCTAAGTTGTCGACAACAAGGAGGAAATATCGTTAATTTAATAAGTTTTTTTTTGTAAAATTGTAGTTGTTTCAATATAACCCAAACACAGTTCCGTCTTATTTCTTAGGCAGCTTTCACACTAGAGCAACGCAATTCGTGCGATGAGATATATACAACCAATCGTTAGCAACCGTTGCATGCATACGTTTTCATATTTGTCGTGAAATCTTTCTAGTCGTAATGGATTCTTCAGAAGAAGAAGATATTATATATCTTGGTGTTTATTAAGGAGAAAAAATAAAAGACGCTTTTGGATGCACCCGTGTTTTGAAACAAATTAAACAAAGAATGTTTGTAGCTGCAAAGGAAGTACCAGACTCCGTTAAATTTAAAGCTATGTACAGGATCAGTTCAACAGCCTTTTTAGAGTTGTTTAGTTTAGTGGCTCCTGGAATAAAAAAGTGGATACCAGATTTAAGAGGTGCATTGGTGTAGAAGAAACACTTCTAATAATAGGTAAATTGAAAATATATTTTCTATAATATATTTTACATAAACATTTAATTAATTAAGCTAAATTTAATATATTTTATATAAAATATTTTACATAAACATTTAACTAATAATTATTACTTAGACTTTCTGGGATGCTAAAATTTTGATAGAACTCTAGTAAACCGATCCTTTGGTCAGATGGAGTTGAAGGATACCCTACATCAGATTGAGTAGTATAACGTCCAGATACAGGAGTTGGATTTGATATGTGTGATGAGTTTGAAGACGGTGTATCGTCTAACACTGAATATAAAACCTCCAAAACTTGCCTCCAAAATTTTTACATCTAATATTCGCTTAGTTTTTGTTAGATAGCAAACTCAAAAGAAACATTTCCCGAGAATTTTCTTCTTTGAGTTCATTGGTTCTTTTTTCAATATATTTAATAAAAGCTTCATCAGCAGCGTTCATTTGTTTAGGTCGTTTTATTGTTTTTCATGTGATTCTACTTGTTCGCTTGAATTATTTCAAATGCTATCTTCATTTGTAATTTGCTCAGTGTACTCAAATTCTGGTTCGGTACTTAATAGACTTTCCGTAGGAGATCCATTAAGTAGTATTTTTTTCTGCCTTCCGGAACCACTCGGCAGATTTTTCAGTTTTCTGGAAAACACGGTGTGGATTTTCGCCACTTCTTACAGTTGGCAGCTGAAAGTATAAATTCTATTAATTTTAAATTAAGTTTTTCGTTCAGTTATTATTTGTAAAAAGTTCAATAAACTTGAATGTATCTTGTTCTAGATATCTGGCAAGAGGAAGTACTTTCTCAGAATTATCATTATATTTTATGAGAGGGGTCAACACAATCAGTGAAATAATTGCAACTACTACTAAGGCAATTTGGGACAAACTCCAACCAATATATATGAAAATATCGAATTATAACGAATGGCTATTCCTAATCGTTTTTATCAGTTATGAAATGTCGGAAATTGCCTTAGATCGTAGACATATTAGAATTATTAGAATTCAACATAGAACATATTAGAATTCAAAAACTCCCAAAATCATGTTCATCACATTTCAATTATAAAGGTTATCACTCGGTCGTATTAATGGTTTTGCTCTGATGCAGATGTTTGCTTTACAATGATTTAAGTTGGATTTCAGGGAAGAAATAGTGATGGGGATATATTTAAAATGTCCAAAATGGGACGATGGATAAAACACGCTGATCTGCAATTTCCAGACCCCCGACAGCTTCCACAAGATACAAATGGAATTAAATTTCCATTGTCCGGTATCGGTGACGAAGCTTTTTCGCTACATGTTCGTCTAATGCGACCTTACCCAAGAAGAGCTCTAGACGATAAAAAAAATTACAATTCCCGGACCAGTAGAGCCAGAAAGACTGTAGAGTGCACGTTTGGAATGCTGTGCAAGAAATTTCCCTATTGTTCTGTCAAATTTTATTGTTTGTACAGATCAAAATAAAATTCCATTTTCCATTTCATCCGTCCACAAAATAGAGTTCCATACCAATTTCAAGAACAAAATATGGAACAAGGAGTAAATATGGAACAGGTTTCTTACCTGTGTCATTCATTGCTTTTGCCACATTCTCTCATACCAAATCTACCATATCTCTCTTGGTGTAGTCACTCAATTTGTAATTATATAAGACTGGAAATTTTCCCATTTTTTGCACCAATTTTAAACTGAATGTTTCCTTATTCGTACTGAATAAGCAATACTAATAAAACATAAAATAGTAAAGCAATACAACGTTGTGTAAAACTGAAATAAACAAAAACTAATGCAACTGGTTAATGTGCGACCGGCATGTCGAGTCGTATCCAATCCGTTGCATCAGACTGGTTCGTTGGATTTAATGCATCATCAGTCAGATTAATGCAATTAGTTGGTTAAGTCGGTTGTTTGAATTGCGTTGCTCTAGTGTGAAAGCAGCCTTAAGGTATTCACATAGCGTGAAACGAGGCGGGCGTCAATCGCCGGGTTATGTCCAAGTGCATCGCGAAATGCCTTAATATTTTAAATTTGTTTGAACTGAAATTATTGAGAGAAAGCAGCTGCGCGTGTAATTGCAGTAGTATTTTGGGATTCCATCCCTAGAATGTTTGCATATTCCGAAGAAAATATTTGTCTTTGAGCATTATACAACAATTTTCGACCTATTGTCCTGTCGGTAACCAGGCCGGATGCTTCCACTGCTGGTCAGATGCAATAACCTTTTGAACCACCATTTGTGGGGTGGTCAAAACTTATACTTTGACCTTGTGGATATCGTGAGTGCCATCAACATTCAGTAGAAAATAAAATTTTACGTGTAATCATCTGCAGTGCACTTTTGTCCAAGTTAGGTAGAGGTCTTTTTCTTTAACAAATTGTTACTGAAGATGAAGAACGGATTCTATATAGCAATCCACGTAGAAAAAACAATAGTTAACACGAGGATATTTACCTTTGCCCACTCCAAAACCATATGTTGACCATAAAAATGTTTCTGTCAATATGGTGGGATTTTACAGGAATTATTCGTTAGGTTTTGAATCCTGATCAAACCATAAGTGCCGAATATTATTGTGCTTAGCTTGATAAACTAGACATGAGTTTAATTCAAAAACATCCAAGACTGATGAAGATGACAATGCAAGACCTGCACACCTAGTGCCACAATTAGCCAAGTAAAAATCACAGTTGGGTTTTTTCATTTTAACATTTTCTTCGTGGAAAAAAAATCCTGCGAGAGTTAACAAAATTTCATTCGAAGAATTTTTTACTTAAAATCGCTTTTCATTTTTGTTTCAAAAAGGGGATAGAAAGTTCATCAGAAAGTTAGGCGAAGATTGTCAATAATATTGTGGATTGAAACTGTATTAACTCAAATAAAATTATATTTTATATATTATCAAAAATCGAAATTGCTTAAGAGTATACCTATTATTTTCTTTAGATATTTTTACATAAGAACATATTTGTTAACCCACATTATATATACATCTATTCTAATCTAAAGCAGCAAAATGATTACATTTAAAGTAGGTTATGTAAATTAACTTTACACCTTTAGTAATATGCGAAACATTATTTTGCAATATAATTAAACCAAAGAAATAAAATAAAACCAGAAATTCAAAATATCTTGACAAGAACGGAAACTATTATTTTTAACGACAATGATAATGTGACAATTTTTGATTTATAATATTTCAAAATTGATAATTTAATAATTCTTGAACCTGATTTTTAATATTTGAAAGACGTAAAAAAAAATAAACGGAAACTAAGAACATATCAGAAAATCATTAACAAACCAATTTTGACAAACGGGAAAATTTTCAAATATAGGAATATGTATCAAATTAGTACGATTTTTTCATTTTATAAAAATGTTTAATGTTGAATTTCATCTAGAATTGATATTGTTTGTAAAATATTTTCCATATTTTACATTAAACAAATGCTTTAATTTAATTAATTTGTTTATAGATGGATATTTTTTTTCTTAGAAAATTTAGTATTTTCCTAATTCTATGATACATTAATTTTCAATAAAACACAAAATTTTACTTTCATATTTTATTTCTGATACATCCAATTCTCTATGGTTTTTAGTATAAATCTGGCAATATTGCCCGGTTTCATTTAAATTAACCTCGACATATACAAAAGACAAAGACAGTAGATCAGTTATAATACTAAACCAGGTTAGAAAATATATATTTCATTTGACAACATTTAATTATAGGCAACCAAAAAATACATCGAAAACAGTTTAATAGTGTGATCACTAGATGACACTTACTTATTTAGAAATATTGAACTTTAACATTTTACTTTTTATATATTATTACATTCTTGGAATAATTCTAATTCTAATAATATTCATAATATCAATATTTGCATTATCAAAACAAATATAAATAAAAGTATTAAATTTATAAACAGCTTATACTTTAGAAATAATATATATACAATATATCTGACTAAAATTATCCAACGAAAAAAAAATATATATGCTTTTTAAAAAGCTACCTCCATGGCCTCCAAACATGTGCTTCTTCAAAATCATTCATATGGTTATTTTCATCATCACTTGAAGCGTATTTGATTTCATCATGTGATATGGTAACATTAACTGTGCATTTACTTCGTTGATATGTCTCAATTTTTTTTTGCACTTGTGTTAGGTGATCTACAGTCATCTCCAATATGTCTACAATATGGTATTTACCTGCTCTAGGGCCGTTTTTTCTCAATGTAATTAAGTCAGGATCGCAATTTAACAACATTTGTTTCAATGTATTCAAATTTGATTCAATTTTCTTTTTCTTTTGATGTTTTCTGTTTAACTTGATGAGTGATTTCGGGTTATTAGTTGCTTCATTCACTGAAACCACAATCATTACTTATATCAGCGGAATTTATTGGTTGAAAATCAAAGTAACTCCACTATAGACGCAGACAAATTTCAAACTAAGAATGACTGTCCGTGAATTATGAAATATTTTTGTTGCAGGGATCCCCTACCAAGACTTCTACCTACCGAAATATGGATGTGGAAAGACTGTATGAAATTTACAATAGGCCATTTTTACAGTCTAATTTTATTTGCCCCCATAAACCAAATTCTACTTGAGGCGGAAAAGATCAAAGTGATGGGTCTCATAATTCGGATTTAAGAAAATATTATTTGGAAAATATATTATTATTCTTGGAGAAGAGATCAGGGTGTTTTTTGTGATTAGTGATTTATATCTATTCATAGCTTATTTCCAAAAAGATAAATAAGTTACTATTAATTTAATAAAAAATATAATTTATTTGTACCATTATCATGAATGACGTTAAAGAATTTCTGAATTTTAATTAATGCATGTCAATATAAAATACATTATTATATATTATTTTTTGCCAGTAGCAATGATGGAAATATATATAATACATGCGCAAATAAACAAAATCGTATTAGCATTGTTATAAGATTGGTAGTGAAGCTAAAAAATATTGACTGCAACAATTTATTGTAAAGAGTATTCCAAGAGTGTCAGAACTTTGAAACACAATAACGGCAAACACTGTTTGAAGTGTAAAGGTCAGTTATGGGCTGACAATGTTTAGTACATTGTGTTAATTCACCATGGAAAGGAACAAAATTCAGATTAGAAATTGGAAGTTGAAAGGCAACCCCCACTTGGCTAAAAATAATATTTTCTGACGAAGCGTAGTTCTGGCTTAATGAGTTTGTGAACAAACATAGCTGCAGGATTTGGACCTATGAACATCTTTAAGTGATTCAGGAGTTACCCGTTAATCGCCAGAACGTCACTATTTGATGAGGTTTTTAAATCAAAATGACTCGTTGCAGTAAAAATTTTAGTGAAAAACTATTTATTTCTGATACAAGAAAACACAACACGGAGAAATCACTTCATCTTAACTCTATATAATATACATAGCAGGCCGTAAACTAACTAAAACTTATTTTCGAGTAATTTACAACACTCTCCCTATTTAAAATAAGTCCTTGATTTTTAATACAATTTAAAAACTTCACTTTATCCAAGGGCTTCGTCAGAGAGTCTGCTATCATGTTCTGAGTTGACACATATTCCAACTTTAAAATTTTGTTTCAGATCTTCTCTTTCAGGAAGTGGCGATGAACACCTATATGCTTTGTCCTGTCCTTCATCTTCCTTTTTCTTGGTTTTGAACACCCATTTACTATTCAGTGGTTTCTTTCCGGGAGGAAGATTCACTAATTCCCATGTACCATTTTCTATTAGTGCGTCATACTAATTTTTCATGGCATTTTTCCACTGTTCTTTGTCTGGTCTACTAAGAGCTTCTGCAACATCAGTTGGGTCTCCTTGCGCTTTTAGAACTGCAGTGTATGTAACATAGTCCTTCATAGCATCAGGAATTCTCCTGTTTCTTTGAGGTCTAACAATGATAACTGAACGACCAACATCTTCATCAGGATTCTTCTGCACTTTTGCGATGTACTTTGTTCTTCACCAGATTCGTCTTCAGAAATTATTCTTTCAGGTATTTCTAATTCTTGTGTTTTATGTCACTTTCAGGAAAATTGAAAAAAATCTTATTTTTTTCTGTGTCACTTTTCTGTAGAAGAATGCTATCTTTATCTACTTCTGCAAACACAACGTCTCTTAAAACAAAGACTATGGTTTCACTTTTGGATCTAGTTTTCGTCTGTTCTGGCTAGGAATATGTGCATATGCGTCGCATCCAAAAATTCTGAGGTGTGTTCTGAACTTAGGGTTTTGTTCTGAACCATAATTCGTGAGGTGTTTTTTCAATAGTTCGGCTTGGCAAAAATCATTTGACAATACCACTTCAATTAGTAGGCAACGAGCCTTTTCCATAATGGATCGGTTTAGTCTTTCGGCTTTGTCATTTTGCTCAGGGATATGCGGAGCGTATACCTGCGGTCTGTAATACTTTTGTAAGCTGGGCATTTACATATTCGCCACCATTGTCAGTTCGCAGAATTTTTTGGTCCTGATTGATTTTCAGCAAAATTCTTAAAAATGTTGAAATATTTAGTGACTTGGCTTTTATTTTTCAGAAAGTATACAAAGGCACAATTAGTATAATCATCAAGAATATTTAGTACATATTTTGAACCAGAAAGCGAGTCTGCCTGCATTGGTCCACACAAGTCAGAAAATGGTCCCTGTCTTTAAATGGTATATTTTGATGTATTTTCCCTATCATGCAGATGTCACAAACAAAATCTGCCTAAAATTTGTCAGTAAAGTTTATTCCTTTAGCAAGTCTATTTTTTAGTTTATTTAAACTAATAGAAATAACAAAGGCAAATCGTCTGTGCCATAAATTGTACTGTTTATCTTTTGTCTGAGATAAAAGAGACTTGGGAAACATCTAACTTAAACAAGTTATTTTCTAACATAGCTGACAATTAATTTTTTTTCTGTTAAGAATACTTGCACCTTTTGAATTAAATGCCACAGAGTTGCCTTTCTTTACAATCTAGCTAAACGACTTTATATCAGGAACATAGTAAATGTCAGTTATGTTAATATTCAATGTTTTCTTTGACCTTGAATTTTAGTTTTGCATTATCGATTGCCTCTGTTATCATATCTTTATGTTTGCTATGCTTATAGACAACTTAGCTGACTGCTTTTCAGTATGAAAAATGATTCTGTTCTGTGCCATATGCTGAGAGCAACCAGAATCGAGATACCATGAATTTTCATTTACTGTAGCAGAGAATGCTGCATATAATGCTGCATCTTTATCTTTCGTATCTTTGTCTTTCTTTTAGTCACACTGTGATGCAAAATGACTATATTTATTGCATAAAAAACATCTAGATCCTTTTGACTGATGACCTTGACTTTTTTTCTGATTATTCCCGGAAGAAAACTTTTCTTTAGAATTATTTCTATTTCGGTTTGCCCCATGCATGGTAACTGATTTTTCATCTGGCCCTTTGGCTATGAAAACATCCCAGCTTTGAAGAGCTTTGTTTTTACTGTGTCACTTGTAACTTTTACACCAGAGCTCTCTAAACCCATTATCATAGGCTGATAAATATCTGGTAAGCCAGTTAACAAAATAGTGCCTATCCACTCATCATTTACCTTCATTCTAACTGCAGATAATTTATTGCCTGTCGTGATGATCTTGTTTACGTACTTTTCTACCGAATTATAACTTTCCAAATCATAGTTATTAAAATACGCAAAAGTCTAACGCGCCACGTCAACCCGGAATCTTTAAGTCTCTGTGCGCCCCACAGTTCTTCATGTTCGAGATATGTTTGCACTGTGAATTTTCGCGTATCGAAATTTTCACGTCCTTCCAACCGTTCGATCTGTGGGGTCTGATTCATTGTCACAAACAATTTATCGCCAACAACACAAGAAAATGCAATGTCCTGAGGCTTATTGGGATCTTCAAACGTTGTCTGGGACCATAACCTCTTGTAATCAAAATGATTCGTTGCAATAAAAACTTTAGTGAAAAGCTATTTATTTCGGATACAAGAAAACAGAACACGGAGAAATCACGTCATCTTAACTCTACAGAATATACATAGCAGGCCGTAAACTAACTAAAACTTATTTTCGAATAATTTATGACAATTTTGAACCTGATGCATAATACGTGTCATGTTATTAGTAAAATTAACCATCAAATTGTTATTAACAATTTTACGCAAAGAATGTCCATCTGTAGAAACAGCCGAGGAAGACATTTGGAGAATATTATGTCTCCCATGTCCCTACTTTTTGATAAAATAAATAAACCTGTTATTTTTCTAAAATTGTTGGTTTGATTTAAAAAGGAAATCCCGAATAAAGGACATCCTTTACTTTTTACGTTGACCAAAGTGCTACACCCACATTTTATCTTCCTTTTCAAATACGTATTTCCAAAAACTTTTCCTGGAATATTTTATTAGCCGGTAATTTACCTTTACGATGAATTGCCTGATGCGTTTCTGATCAGCTTTAAATTTTCTAGGAATCCAATATTCAGATTTTTGTTACCCTGGAATAAATGATACCAATAATAAATTAATTGTTTTTAATTATTGATATATAATATTGCATTTTATGATGATAATATTTTTCCTTTATTCGGTTAATAGATTAAATTCAATTGATCTATAAAATTTTGAAAAAAATAAAAATTATATTTATTGTTTCTTCAGCATTTTCTCAAGACAGAAAAATACGTCTATTATAGAACGAATAATTCGATATCTTTCGTTATATTTTACCAAAAGAAAAAGGGCAACGACGTGCGTAGGTATTCGGCATTCACTTGTTATTCTCTGAAGCTCCATCTCTTGAATTACGTATCCACGCCTCCTTTTCCGGTGTTTTATACTTAAAAAACGTTGATCTTTTTATACTATAAAAAAATGAAATAAATACCCTAGATACATACGTTAACTTATTTTCTTTCCATAAAAATACTTACATTTCGGAAATTCGAACTGAGGTATTTATATTTCAGTAATCAAGTATATTTTAAGATTATGTGCACTTTTTTATGTAACCTGAATTACTCACTACAAGGTTTACTTTATCTTTTTATATCTGCCCTTCGCTTTTGAATATTGCCAGCCTGAAGTCATATATGGCTAAATGGACAAAAAAAGTTAATATTGAAAAAAATGTACCATTATTAAGGGCAATCAATGGTTTATGTTACAGAATATTTTACCCCAGCATATATATTTTTATGGGCCCTTTTCATATGTTACATTTTTTGAAATTTAATGACTTTATGATAAAGTTCTTTTTAAAATTAATACAAAGTTCTCCCAACTTTTCTTGGAAAATGTTCGTTTACATTAATGGTCATAAAATATAAGTTCTTACATTCTGTACACAAATAATATGCAAGTTGAACTTTTCTGCCGAAGAATACTATCTATTTTTAAAATTTTTTATTTTCTTGATAACAGTTTGCTGAATCATAACTACGTAAATTATTGTTTATTTACTAATATTCTATAAAATTGCAGTGAAGTGAATTAATGGATATCACATAATAATATTTAGAAGGTAAAACTAGAACAGTGCTGAAAGGGTTATCTCAACAGAGACAAATATTAATGCCAACGTGAACTAGGGTGGAGCAGTAAGGTTGGAGTAGAAGTAAGTAGGGATGTTGTTCGTGTGAGAAAAACATTTGGGAACCCACAAACAAAATTAATGTCAACGTTAGAACTGTCGCGGTGGGTCGATATTTCTTTCCGCGGTCTGAGACAGAAGGATCATTCGGCATATTTCGTCTAGTCATTTCTTCAGGTTTCTCAAAACTCTTCAAAGCGGAGAGTTTTGCAGCAACAACTCGGAGACACTTGTGCAGTATTTTCTTTATGGCTAGATGTGGATTTAGCCTGAATAACAGCCTCCGGATTTACAGCAATTACTTAACAGTAATACTTTCGGATTACGGTCCTCCCCATTGCCAGGTGGTCTATGAGCACCACACCCCGAGAAACTCTAAAAACCGTAGTCATGCCGATTGAACCATTTTCGTTTTTTTTTGGTGTACTTTCACCTACTGATACTCACTATTTATGCTGCTGCTTTGTCTCTGGCGTGTAAATTCAAAGTAACTTTTAACAATCGAACTTTTATTTTTCGCATGGCTTTTGTATATAAATATATATATATATATATATATATATATATATATATATATATATATATATATATATAAAGATGCAGTGTTAGAATTATTTGTCCAATGAGACAACAGTGCTGGGTGTCAGACACCCAACTGCTTGGCGTGGTTCCACAACCTCATGTGGAACATGCAACAACCCGCGTTTCCGCTTAAATGAGCATTTTGTTGATTGTTTGACTGGGGATGGGCCCCACCCATCCCTTCCATTGGAGGGTACATGTTTCGTCTCTTGATGTTTAGACTGTTCAGGGCACCGATATGTGCTCTCCCGTCAAGAACAGGAAGAACCACATGAGATTGTGGAACAAAATGCATATATATATATATATATATATATATATATATATATATATATATATATATATATATATATATATATATATATAGGGACATGAATAAGTTATCGCTGTTTCCCCACATATGGTGTTATATAAGCCTTTATGCATAGGGCAATACAACAGCCTATACTACAGTAATACTACATAATTGGAACAGAAAGAACTGGCGAAAATGCAACTAGCCCATATGGAACTGGTTAGTGAAATAGAGATGACAGATTGGTTGATTTTGCTTTATTACAAGAACTTTATTTTATCAATTTGTTCTATGATAAAAATATCAGCAGAAAATGGACATAGAAAAGTCCATCTGAACTCACAAATAAAATTGATTACATTATGACCAACGATAAACAAAATTTTGCAATTGTACTGTCCTTAACAATTTTAATGTTGGAAGTGGCCACCGAACTGTACGAGCAAAAGTTAGGATTAACTGTCAAAGGGAGCATGAAAGAACGGTAAGGTCAAAGAAGGCTAAAGTGGATTCTGAGAAATGGCTGGAGAGGGGCAGCGATTTTGAGATTGCTTTGTCGAACCGCCTTGCTGTATTACAAGACCCGGAGGAAATGGAAATAACAGTCCAGTATGAAGAAATCATCAATATAGGATGCTTGAAACGACTGCTTCAATAGCACCAGAAGAAAAATGTTTCAAAAAGACAAAAATCTCCAGTGAGACCATTGATTTAATACAAAAAACTAAGGAAAATGAGAAATGCAGGGAGTCCTTCTGGCTGGCAGGGTTGAGCCTCTGCAAAACTATAAGAAAACACAGTGTAAAAAAACTCTGGAAGTAAGCAGGAAAATTAACAAGGTTAAACAAATTGTCAGAAAATTGTATTCACGTTATATGAAGATCAGAACTAATCAAAGACAACAATATCCACCGAAGAACAAATGCCCGATATTCTAGGATAGGAAATCTTAAGCAAGTATAGGATAGGCAAGGCTTAGGATATCCTAGGCAAGAATATCCTAAAATAGCAACGCTCCTGGTTAGGACAGTGTAACTGTTGAAATGTTAAAAGGTGGTGGTCGGACTTTACATAAAACACTGGCAAAATTATACTCAAAATGCCTCAAAGAACAAT
The DNA here is from genome assembly GCA_031761425.1 of Cosmopolites sordidus. Taxonomy (NCBI): domain Eukaryota; kingdom Metazoa; phylum Arthropoda; class Insecta; order Coleoptera; family Curculionidae; genus Cosmopolites; species Cosmopolites sordidus. The sequence goes on along the minus strand of JARFXV010000339.1, from coordinate 753,407 downwards.
AACTAATTGACTTAGGAAAAAATGCAGAAGTGATTTTTTTACATAAAAAGGGAACACAGCAAGATTTAAACAACTACCGTCCAATAAGCCTCCTAACAGTAATGTACAAAATTTTCACCGATATAATATCTAAAAGAATATTAAGAAAACTGAATGAGGCACAACCAAGAAAGCAAGCAAGATTCAGAAGTGTATTCAGTACAATTGACCACACAGGTTGTACAGCAGGCCATAGAAAGGCCACGAATACACCATGCCACTGTGGTTGACTTTTATCGACTACCAAAAAGCATTTGACTCAATCTCAAAGCAGGCCATAATAAATGAATTGCTTAGCCAGGGGGTAGACAAAGCATATGCAAACCTACTGGGATCGATATATGATGAAGCTACGGCGAGAGTTCACCTTGATGATCTTGAAGTTGAAATTAATATAAAGCGCGGTGTACGGTAGGGTGACGAAATATCGCCTATTCTTTTCTCGGCCTGCCTTTAAGAAGTATTCCGTAATCTGGATTGAGAACAGGATATTTTAAAGATCAATGGTACACACTTAACCATCTTAGATCTGCAGATGATATCGTTCTCCTTTCACAAGACCGAGGAGCTGCAAAGATACATATAAGAGTTGCAAAGGGCGAATCATTTTTTTTTATTATTATTATTATTTCGTATATTAGCAATCAGAATTACAATATTCTATAAGCTAATGTGATGGCTTGAGGGCTAGACTTCCCTATATTGGCGTGATGAGGTGACTCCTCCAACGACATGTATTCTGAGGAAATTCCATTGGTGATAAAGAAGTCTAATAGGTCTGGTATTTTGTTATGATCAGATGGCCAATACGTAGGAGTGCCTGTTGACAGGAACGAGTAATTCTGTTCATGTATCAGATTTGATAGTTCTCTGCCTTTAGTAGTCGTCAGCCGTGATCCCCACAGAGTATGTTTGCTATTGTAGTCTCTACCTGCAATGAATTTCGGCCCTAATGTTTCAAAGAAATTCCCAAAATTATCTTTTTTTATTTGATGTCACGGTGGGCAATAGACTGCAGCAATAGTTAATTCATATGGCATCAGTTTAACTTTGACTGCTGTGGCTTGCAGAAAATTCTCTTTATATTTAGGCATTTCATGGTGTTTAATAGTGTTTTTGATAATTACTGTTGTTCCAGCATGTGCAGTGTTATCTGGGTGATTAGTAATATAAGTTATATAGCGTGGAATATGATGTTATGTTTTATCTGTGAAATGCGTTTCACTTACCAGCATTATATCTATTGAATTTTGATGGAGAAATAATTCAACTTCATGTTTTCGTTGTGGAAGGCCATTAGCATTCCAATGGGCAATTCTTAAGAATTTAGTGAATTTTACTTATCAACGTTGTGAGCATGTTAAGTACCATGCTATTTTGTTGGACGAGTTGCTGAAACATCGCCTTGAATTCCTCTAAGAATTTGCTGAGGCGAATCATTTGGCTTAAAAATAAACCTGAAAAAGAGTCAGGTTATGTTCAATAAATATGCTGAGGACAGAAGAATTTCAGTTTTAGGAGGGGTTTGGAGATTGTGGATCACTTTAAATATCTTGGGCAGAGGATTTTAATGAAGGGGGATACCGCCCGGGAGGTGAAACGACGTGTTAAATATGACTGACAGGGATTTAGCAGGCTCAACATAGTGTTTGAGAGCAAAGTTCTACTTTGCCTGAAAAGAAAAGTTTTCAATCAGTGCGTCCTGCCCGTTATGACATACGGAAGTGAAACCTGAATCACAGAAGAGAATCGAAAGATGAATGCTTGACATTACAAGACGAGACAGAAAGCCCTGCACATAGATCAGGGAACAAACGAAAGTGTGTGACATCATTGAAAGAGTAAAGGAATTGAAATGGAGATGAGCAGGCCGTATAGCCAAAATCCCATTTTGCCTGAAAAGAAAAGTTTTCAATCAGTGCGTCCTGTCCGTTATGACATACGGATGTGAAGCCTGAACATTTACATCGCAATCAATTCAAAAACTTTGGGTCTTACAGAAGGGAATGGAAATATGTATGCTTACCATTACAAGACGCGACAGAAAACCCTGCACATGGGTCAGGGAACAAACGAAAGTGTGTAACATCAACGAAAGAGTAAAGGAATTGAAATGGAGATGGGCAGGCCATATAGCGAGGCGATGTGACGGCAGATGGGTCACGGCAATCCTGGAGTGGATACCTTGGACTTTGCTTGATCGCAAACGTCCGCGAATAAGACTGAAAACGCGGTGGACTGATGGCATCGTTATTGGTTGTAGAGGAAGGCCCAGGATCGTGAAACTTGGAAGCATGCTGAAGAGGCTGATGATGCGATGATGGAATTTTATTTGCAAAAACTGATTGTTTTCTTGAGTTGTTCGACATGTGGTACTATCTTGTTGGAAATCAACATTGAACATATCAATATGACTCAATACTGGAGTTTAAGGTTTGTCATATCAGTGTGTTCGGAAATATTGATAATGGATTAAAGGACATTGATACGTGCCCATTTTTATATTTTTTATATAAATTAAAGACAAAACAGGAATGATCTTAGTTGGGGAGATGTAAAATCAATTGCAAACCAAGACTAATTTGATATTTGAAGATCAATTAATGTTTCAAACTGTTTTTAAAATAACGATATTTCTAAAATATTTAGCAGTATATGAAAAAGAAGTTCTCGTGACATACCGAGAGGATTGATCATAGGCAATACAACAGAACAACATAGACATCATTACTATAATACTTTCTTAACATTTGTAATACGTCAGTACAAGAAATTTCGTTTTTCGAACAAAATTTAATCCAAATTCTTTGTTCAATAAATTTATTCATCTTAAAAAATAACACGCTATAATTTTTAACTATACAGATGTAATAATATGAACATTTTGTCAGATATCAAAGACAGGTCATGCCTATTTAGAAAACAAATGGTTGTATTGGCATGTAAAGCTCGCGAATTTAAAATATAAAAGTTAGCTTATTTTTTTAATCATTGTAGTATATATAATCGGGGTTGACTTACTTATTAATAATTTTTTGTATAATAATTTTTTAATTTTACAAACGTAAGTGGAATTACTTAATGTTTTTATCATTATAACACCATCATGGTATTTACAAAAAATATATAAAAATAATCCAATAAAATATATTTATCATAGTTTGTATTTTTTCTTGTTTTCCAATTTATATGACATCAAAACTAGTCACAAGTAAACCATCTAAATCGTAGCAAACATTGACACCAGCGAAAGATCTACGTCTGAATAGTTGAAAGGATCAAAGGAACAGAGGGACCCCAAACAATTTGTGAAAGATTTTTCGTCGTTTAAACCGCAGTGATATACGACGTTTCGCTGGCAGCTGCTATTCGACAATCGATTGCCTTTAATATGGTCAAATTGCTTTAAAATATGGTTCCATACAAGAATTAATAGTCTCTTTTAAGGACGTTTTATTGTCACTAAGTGGATACGTGAGAAATTTATCATGTGGAAAACTGACTTGAATGACTCGGGTCATTTCATTGATGAAATTGCAAATAGACATGCCTGGTGCTTTATCATTGACATGAATGCTTCTACTGTTTAATTTACTATTATTATATTGAGTTGTTTAAAAGTTTTTAAATTAAATTAACGCTAAAAAACTAATATTTCAATTGATTTAAAAATGTTTGTTGAAATTTTAATGAAAACCTTCGAAAATATTACATCCAATTTTGCAGAAAGTTTGCTAAATAACATAGGGAATAAAGTTGGATTGATTTTTATACGATCTAAAACAGAATTCTAATCAAAGGAAAAATATAATTAAAAATATATGTGTAAAAAATAAAAATGAAAAAAAAGTGTGTGTGTACTTATGAACGCACGTAAGAAGTTATAGTTCTTTATCGTAATTAATAAAATATTTTTTTTAGGCATTCAAACTAATTTTAACTAAGCAAACGACCAATAGTCGTAAGTAGAAACGAAAGTTTCGTAACGAAACGAAAGTTTTATAAATATAAACTAACAGTGTAGAATATTAACATTTAGAAATTTGTTTATAAACAAGTCTTGACAAATGGCGAAGGTATAATAATTTTAAAAATAAAATAAATAAAAATAAATAACATCGGCGCTCGCAATTTCGTCCCCCGTTAACAATTCAGTCTGATCTGTTTTCCCATAAGAACTTCAATAAAATTTAAACAAAATAAAAAAAAAGTTTTGAAAGAACCAGAACATCTTTTTTTCTCTAATGTTCATTAACATTTTATATGGAGGTTGCTATTTATATATTCCGAATTGGCAACAATGGTGTGGCTAGGCGCCATCTGACATACACATTATAAAGTTTGACATTGTCGACTGCATACGTACTCAGAACGTTTTGTCATACGGACGCTATTTGTGTTCTTTAGTGACTCAAAAATTGTATCTCGGTCAAGAAATGGAATTAAGTTGTGAGAATTTTCGTGCGATGATTTACTATGACTTTCGACGTGGATTATCTTAACACAGTGCATCGGTCAACTCACTTCGATTTTTGGCGATGAAGCACCATCTAAAATCACATTATATCCCTGGTTTTATTGAATTCAATCGTAGTCGTCGTTCGCTTACGGATACATTTAAAGAAGGTCGTCCAAAATCGGTTGATATACCAGAAAATATCGATACTGCGTCCGAACTGATAAAGCAAGATCGTCAAGTAATATACAGTGGAATTGTGGCATCGTTTGGGCATTAGTATTACAAGCATACACAATATAATACATGAACATTTAGTCGTGAAAAAGATTTCTGAGCGTTGGATTCCGCATAATTTGACAATCGTTCAAAAAAGGCTCGCGTCGATTGGTGTTAGGGTACACTGGTGACAAATTCTGGATCTGTGAATATGAGTCCAAAAGTAAACAGCAGTCGACTGTATGGGTCTTTTCAATCAAACCTAACAAAAGTTGTTCGCGGAAGAAGCACTTCGAAGCAAATGATTACCTTGTTTTTTTTGGATAAATGGGCATGTAACAGTACAGTGACACTAGATAATCGTAGAATAGTCAATTCTGAATGATACACAACCATTTGTTTACCCAAAACTCTTTGAAGAAATAAGAAAAAACAACCAGCGACGCAGGATCATTCTTCCCTATGACGCGAACTCTCACACATCGGACCGAACAACTCAATATTTGATCGATCAAAACATCGAATTGATTGATCATCCGCTGTATAGTCCTGATTTGGCACCCAACGAGTTCTTTTGTTCCCGTTCGTGAAGAATAAACTCCGTGGTACAACGATTTTCGACGCTAGAAGAAGCGGTTGATACGTTCAAAATGAACGTTTTAGAGATACCTCAATCTGAATAGAAAAAATGCTATGAAAATTAGTTCAAACGTATGCAAAATGTATAGATCATCACGGAGAATATTTTGAAAAACCATTTGTAATGATAAATATTTGTTTTTATTTTTTATTCCGGATAGATATAGCAATCCTCGTAGAAGTCAACAAAATCCAATAAATATCAGAATATCGACATAGACACCATTTGAAGGGTGCTGTATGCGACTACAAGATATGTGGCAAAGCAAAACTTTTTAGCTACAGGTAAGATTGTTTTGAGGATCACTCTTAATCTATTTTTATTATTATTATTTTTTCATATATTATGTCCGCAACTTAATTCTCAACCTCTACGATTCATTGATTGCAGAACCTATTCGAATCAGAATTTTTTCCCGCCGTATAGTTGTTTTAAAGTATAATTTTTTAGCTTAAAAAAAAGGTTCATATTGCTTTAGGACAACGCACACTCACAGATATCAAAAATGACTCTGAAAACGATCACCGAGTTGGGTTGGGAGATTTTATCGTACCCGGCATATTCTCAAGAGTTGGCTCCTTTGAATTTTCATCTCTTCCGATTCCATCAACATCACCTAGTTGATAGCAGTTTCAGATTTTTGAGGAAGTTGAAAAAAGCCTCAATTACCTTATCACTTCAAGAGTTTTTTTCGATCTGGGATTGGACAGGTGCCTGAAATGTAGCGAAAGTGTATAGAAAGTGAGAGAGATTACTTCTAAGATTATGTTTGTATTACATTTTTCATAAATATATGTCAAAGGTAGACAAAAAAGCTCGAAAATTAACTTGAATAATTAAACTTGTAATGAAGTGCGTTATTAGATTACCTCTTATATCCATTAGAGAGGGATTAAATGCAGATTATTATTTAACCAAAATATTGCAGTTCATCGTTGGGCTTTCTTCGCAAGCTCATCCAGTGATTACGTAGTACGTTCTGTCAAAAAAGTACCGGGAATTGATCATTCGAAAAGCCCACTTGAAGCGACTGTCAAAATTCTTTATATCACTAAGTTGATACAATTATGCTTAATACTGATGCTGAGTTTAAACATCATGGATCATTTAGTTTGTTTAGAGTGTCCGATTTTGTTAGTTCACCTCAAATGTGTTTTGCGATTTTTACATTGGATAAAAACACCGAACAAAGAATTTGTCTTAAATTTTGCATTACGAATGGAATTTCGTGTGCCGAGTCGCCGAAAATGTTGCAGAAGGCTTACGGTGAATCGACTTTATCAAAAACACGTGCATATGAGTGGTACAGTGCATTCAAAAGCGGTCGAGATGTGGTGGAAGATTTGCCTCGCTTTGGTTGCCATCAACATCTTCAACTGAAGTTAACATCGCTAAAGTGAAGGCAATTTTGACTGAAAATCGTCATTTAAATTTGAGAGAGATAGCCGCTGATCTTTCTATGTTTCACGAATCAATTCGTACCATTTTAAGCGATTGTTTGGGCATGAAACACGTTGCCGCTCGATTAGTACCGAAAGACCTGAATTTGCTTTATAAACTGAATCGCGTAAAGGTCGCTAAATATATGCTAGAACGAGTCAATTCCAACCTCACATTCATAAAACGCATTGTAAATGGTGATAAGATAACTGGGTATACGATTTTGACCTGCAAACTAGTCAACAAGCTTCGAAATGGCGCCTTCCAACTGAGCCGAAACCGAAAAAACCACGTCAAAGTCAATCAAAAGTTAAGGTGATGTTGACTGTTTTCTTTGATTATCGCGGTGTTGTGCACTCAGAATTCTTGCCAGAAGGTCAGACGGTAAATAAAGAATATTATCTGAGCGTTATGCGGCGTTTGAAAGAGCAAATTCGTCGAAAAAGGCCAGATTTGTGGAAAGAAAGCACTTGCACTTTGGAAAGCACATCAAATACCATCAAATAACCACCATATTCACCTGATATGGCTCCGGCTGACTTCTTTTTCTTTCTAAAATTCATATTATCACTTCAAGGTACCCATTTTCACTCGATAGAAGACATAAAAGAGAATTCGTGGCGAGAACAGGAGTCGATTCTGGAAAATGGGTTTAAAAATGTTTTGACAATTGGATTATTCGTTGGCATAAGTGCATTATTTCGAAAGGGGCCTACTTTGAAGGAGATACAATAAATTTGGATAAATATTAAACATTTTGTGTTTTATTGACCAATTCCCGGTACTTTTTTGACAGACTGTATATTGCCGACAGTAGATATATGGGATAGCAATATTCGAATTCTTGAGCGATTGCAAAGTTAGGGGAATTTAACACTATTGGCCGAGCTAATTCACGCCGAACAGCGTTTACTGTGAATAGCTAGCAGGTTGAATCGCTCAATTTGATAGACCCTTTACATGCTGGCTAATGCATTTGTTTCTCAAAGCAGAATCAGACTTGTATGACTCGGCCGAGAGCGTGAAAGTAAAGCCGCTTTAGATTGTTTTGTTGTAATAACTGTGTAGGAACAATCTATTCTTCATGTTTTTTATCAAATGTAAGTGAAATGTCTCATGGTGTTAATCTAACAAAACATACTTCATTGGGCTGCATTTTGTTTATTTAATAATAATCCGTAATAGTCTGAATAAGGTTTTTAGGGAAAGAAAAATTGGAAAAGTTGCCCGGAAAATTGTAAAAGTCTGGAAAAACTGAAAGTGCTTTTTTCTATCGGATTTTTGTATGAACTCAAGACCAAGCCTTACGATTAGAACGACGGATATGCGCAATTCTTTTTTTATTTTATTCGTTATGGTCTTGAAAAAGTTTTCAGAAAAAAAATTGAGACAGTTACAAAGTAAAATCGGAAAATTCGGACAAATTGTAAAAAAATATAATTTTTGTATGCACTCTCGATCATAACTGAAGACAGGAACAACATATTTCGATTCTTTTTTTGTTTTGTTCGTTATGCTCCAGGGATGGAAATAACTCAATGGAATCTTTCCAATTGAAAAAAAAAATCTGGAAGATCTGGAGAAAAATTTGAAAAAACGCATTCCAGCCTAAATTAAAATAAAATTACATTTGTTTTAACTTTTGTGTTGTTTCGCGATCTGTAGTTATTTCATTTCTATTCCAATTTATTTCGCTACGTTCGCAAATGTTGTTTGACAGCTGTCAAATTGTGAATCAAGCCAATCTGTTATATAGTGATGAAAAATTGATTTAGTTGCTTATTTTCAGTTGAATTGTGATTCTGTAGCAAATTCATTGCAATCGTTTCATGAAACGAATTAAGTTTCGTCGTTTTTCTCAAAGAAATTTGCAGATTTATCTACGAAACACGGAGTTTTAAAGTGATAAACGGTTATATAGTAACAATAAAGTGAATCAATTGTCCATTTTCAGTTGAATTGTGATTCTTCTTATCGCTCATTGTGTCGCAATCGGCACAATGCGCTGCACAATTTAATCGCATTGCAATAAGTCGGGGCACTTTAGGTTGCAAATTTCGCAAAGCTACAAACCAAACAAATTTTCGATCTAATCGAACTACAGAGCAATGCGAAGAGCGAAAGGAAATGAACGGAATCGATTATCATAAACAGGTTCAGCACGTATACAAGAAGAAAGAGAAAATGTAAACGAGGATGATATGCATCGAATGTTACATAATCAGTCAATAGAAACCAATTGCTCGATAATGAATTTGAATAATCGTACTAGAAGACAAACAAATGTTGCTTTGAATACACATCGAGCTACATTCCGTTACAACATGATAATTGATTACAGTGCAGATCAAGCCATTGCTAGTGGATCGATGAGCGTTGTGTGTCCACATCGTAAGGCATTGAAATACAGAAATGAAACCCCTGGAATGTGTTGCGCAACTGGCAAAGTCAAATTGGCGCCATTGGTCCCGCCACCTTGCTTTTGCGCTCAGTGGTTTCTGGAACAGGAACAGATTCCACACATTTCCTGACGCAAATCCAGAAATACAATACTTGCTTCCAAATGACTTCATTTCGCGCGGCAAATGTGGTTCGGGATAGTTATTAGCACTTTCAAGGTACCATTCATGGTCATTTCACACCATTCGACACTTCCACACAACACACATCCACATCATTCGACACTTCCACACAACATGATTATTCGACAACAACATTATTATATATTATATATTATATATTATATATTATATATTATATATTATATATTATATATTATATATTATATATTATATATTATATATTATATATTATATATTATATATTATATATTATATATTATATATTAAAGATTAATTCATTTCATGGACACAAATATTAATTTACAGGCGTTGAAACGAACAAAAAAGTCAGTTCAATATATAGTCAGTAATTAAATACAAGTCAGTAATCAAATAGAAGTATGTAACCAAAATAAGTGACATGACTGTGAGTGGAGTTGGTGCGGATAATTCCAACGATTAAGTCACCCAATATCAAATGGGCCGCTATGTTAGCGGTAACGAAGCAATTTGGCGCATTTTTTAATTCGCCATTCATGAAAGACATCCCACTGTTGTTCACTTAGCCATACATCTACAAAATGGTCAAAGAGTATATATCACTGCGTAAAACGCATTACAACGAGGTAATGCGTTCTCTCAAACGATTTACCGCCATCTACAACATTAACCAGTTTTTTTGAAATGTACTAGAATGATGACTTCACCCGAACGCTGCTATATTCCGAAATGCCAAGATATAATAGTTGAAATCAATCGTCAAAGAAATTTCATCGGCGGAAACAAGGAAATTCAGTTCCAGTTACCCACATGTATTTTCCAACGATGCATTAGGTTGTATTTACAACATGCTTCGCATCGAAACCAATTGATTTGTGGACCAAATACAAAGTTGACATGTCTGATGATATTTTGCATCAGATGCGTACTAGAACATGAAATCCAGATTTGCAATTGAGCGAGGAAATTCACAACGAGGCATTGATATTAATTGAGGATATGCTGATGATATCGAACAAGGTATTACCTCAATTAAACATTACAGCGCCCAATCGTTCGATGCACAACGCATTTAATCAAGAGGTGAAACGCGAAAAACAAGATGATTACGATGCATTGAGAAAATCATTTCGAACGAACGTTTCGCTGTTGAAGATAGCAAGTGTTCTCTAGGAATTACGCTCGAGCTAGTACCAAATTCGGATTTGTCGCCTTTAAAAAATCGAACTACCCCGATTTTGAACCTGAAATTTTGAAATATCTTCAATAATTTTTAAATTATTTCAATGTTTCGAAAACTTAGTTTCACTTTGAACACCCTGTATCTTTTTTATGACTAACATTTGCCAACACATTTATTGACTAAATCCTCTTAATATGATCTCTAATATCACCAGTTGCTCTATGGCGGATAAGTACAGGACACCCTGTATAAATTATTATATTTAGTAAATTTTCATCTTGAAAATTCTGCTGAAGATCAAAGGGTTGTATCAAAGGGATATATCAAACGGTTGTTAAGCCTTTTAAAAAATAACAGAAAATATATATGTATTTATTACGTTCAACTGCGGGTTTATTGGGTTTCGGGAAAAAAAACAGATTCTTTTATGGCAAAAAATTCGCAAGCTAAAGGATTGTAACCCTTGCCGAAAAATATCATAAAAATATAAAGTTACTATCCATTCGTTGTATTTGCTAAAAATGTTGCCAATTTACCTTTTTTATGACGACTTTAAAAAAGGGTTAGTGGTGACGAATCTCCTTCCATTTACCTCGTTTACCTCTTTCGTTTTGCAACTTTTTAAGGGTTAAAAAACCCTTTAAATTGGCAGTGCAATAAACGGTAGAGTTGCAAAATTTCTATTGCTCAATGTAAAAACCCTTTTGAGAAAGCTCAGAGGCGGATATTTATTTTTTATTGGGGCAAATATTTTTAGAAATGTCTTGTTGGGAACATGGATGTTTTGAAGTATATTTGTGTTTTCAGTAGAAACAAAATAAAAACAAATATGTTATTCAGTAATTATAGTTATTTATATTATCTGATCATTATAGGGCTATCTCATGTTCAAATTACACTATGTCACAGATTATTTTTATTCATTATTATTATTCACGCATGAGCCCTGGTGGACTACGCGAAGAACAGTTGGAAGCGTTTGTTGTTAGCCTTCCTTTGCTCCCATACTGATTTCATTCTTTCGCTATGAGCTTTTTTCCTTTGGTCAGACCAAGTTGTTCCAGTCTTCCTGCATTTTTCTCTCAGACCAACCTCCCAAACGTTAACCTTGTGTCTGAAACAGGCTCCATCCTGAATTTCACTTTGGGTAATATTTGCTGATCTTAGGTCCTCTTTAATTGCAGCAATCCATTTAATTATTTTCACTTTAGCTCTACTCCTATTTTCATAAAATTCCACTATTTGTCTAGTTAGCCTACTCGGATTCATCCGTTTTATGTGACCGTAAAACTTAAGTCTTCTTTTTCTCTTATCGCTATGTATATCTGTGTATTGTTTCATTTCTTGGTTTTTTCGTCGTCGGTATGTGTCTCGAAAGTCGGTATGTTGTGCTATTTGTTTGTTTGGGGCTTAAGATTTTTCTTATGATTTTTCTTTCCTTCTTTTCAATCTCCTCGATGTCTCTCTTTCTATTCAAAATGAGCGTTTTTACCCCATATAGACATTCTGGCTTAATAACTGTGTTGTAATGTCTCAGTTTTGTTGTTTTAGATATGCATTTTTTGTTGTAAATATTTTGTGTAAGTCTCAATGCAGTTTCCATTTTTTGACCCTTATCTACCCTTATTGGCCGTTTTTTCCAACCCGTTTTCCATAATTATTTCACCCAAATATTTGAATTGAGAGACTCGTCTGATGTTACCATATTTTGTTTTTAGAAATGGTGTCTTAGGAAAGTCTTTTTGGAAAGGAAAAGGAAGGAAATTTGAAGTCCTACCTTTTCTGTTGTTTCATTTAGGATTTTAATCTGTTTTTGTGCCATTAATATATCTTGAGCCAAAATTGCTAGAGCATCAGCAAACGCCAGACAATCAATTTTGATGTTGGTTCACCCAGTTTAATGGGCTGGTCAATATTCAGGGCCGACTTTTTTTCACGCCACTCCTGTATTACTTTTTCTAGAACACCGTTAAATAAGAGTGGCGAGAGTCCATCCCCTTGTGTCACTCCAGTTTTAATTTCGAAGGGCTCTGAGATGTCAGCCATGAATTGAACTTTTGACCTTGTGTTAGTGTTGCTTTAATAATTGCCAACGTTTTCAGATCTAGTCCGTGTTCTTTCAAGATTTGGAATCAAGATTCGCGATCAATAGAATCATATGCTTTTTTGAAATCCACAAATGTACAGACGAGATTTTTATTGTACAGTTTTTGATATCTTAGGATCAACTGTAGATTCAGGATCTGTTCAGGGCAGGATCTACCTGGTCGGAAACCTGCTTGATATTCATCAATTTTAGGTTCTAACTGTCCCTGTGCTCTGTCTAGTACACATTGAGATAGAATCGTAACAAACTGGAAGAAGAGATATCCCAATGTAGTTGTTTACATCCGTTCTATCTTCTTTCTTATGTAGTGGATGTATTAGAGCATCTTTCCAATCTTCCGGAATCCGTTCGGTTCGCCAAACTTCTTGTAGAATTTTGGTTATTTCCTTGATTCTACCTGGACAAGCGGATTTCAAAACTTCAGCAGTGATTCCATCTTCACCAGAAGCTTTGTTATTTTTAAGTCGCTTGATTTGCCTAATTATTTCATCTGCATTCGGTGGTAATGAATCTGGGTTTGTTTGTTTAAGGTTTAATGTTGGTAATCTGTTTAAGAGCTCAGTACAGTTTAGTAGTTGTTCAAAATATTTCGCAAGTTCTTTGCAATTGTCTTGGTTATTTAGAGATCATTGTCCGTTTTCTTTTTGGAAGCAAATACTTTGTGGTTGATAGCCTTTATTTTATTTTTTATTTTATTTATTTATTTTATTATTTTTTATTTATTTATATTAAAATAGAACTTGATAAAATATTTTAAAATATACATTATTCATTTTGAATATTGCATTGCCCCATTGAGCTTACATTATCTATATAAGTTTAAACATAATAACTGTATCAAATTAAAATTGTAAATATGGATGTGTGATGCTCGTTAATTCTAGTTTTCTTGCATAAAAACTGCATGTATTAAAATAAATCATATAAGTTGACCATTAATATATCATTTTTTCGTACCGCTATTTTGGACAAATGTTAATCATGAAAGGCTAGGTCTTTGATACCCTAAGATGTGAGATATTCTGACATTATACCTCAAAATTGCGAAGAAGCTTAAGTTTATTTAACTATCTGCTAAGGAACTAGCCCCGGGAGAATACCAGAACGAACGCAGCAATAAGCACATGATGTTTTCTTCTTTATATAGACACCATTTTACCTGTTTTTCTTCAGTTAGTTCCTAGAATATTGCCATTCTATCGTTTTTATGGTTTCTGATAGAGGCCCCATTGGAAAGTAGTCTCTTGTTATCCTAACGACCCTATTGGTCTCCACCTTACTAATATCTTCATTCAACTCTGATCTTCTTTTCGTCCATGCATTGATATTCTTCATTAACGATTCATTAACGAATAATGAAATCAGACAGTTGCTCAATGAACAAGATAGTATATTACATAAAGACACAGATAATTAGTTCACCCACCGGAGATTGGTGGGTAACAGGCTGAAAGGAAGACAAGCTGTAGCAGACATAAAACGATTTGAGTTACTAGGGTGGACTTCGAAAATAAAGGACAGAAAGGAATGGAGAATAATTGTGGACAAGACCAAGACACACAACACACTCTAGAGGCGACGGGAAGTAGATGCGGAGTAATCTACCGCAATAAAAAGATCAGAAGAACCTTCAAGGGTGGCTGTAATATTGCTGGAATGCACTGCCGTACATCTATACAATGGTTTCAACGACATAATTTGTTTTAGTAATCTGCTCTTCTATATCCTTTCCTAATTGCACATAACTTGATATGATCCCAAAATATTTGAATTCCGTGATTTATATAATTATTTTTCCTTGAAGCTCCAATTTACTTTCTAATAGGTTTGTTCTGCAGAAATTACCATATTTTTTATTTTCTCTGGAGAAATTATCATATTAAACTTTTTACCTGTTATGTTAAATTGATCGAGCATTATTTGTAACTTCATTTTGAGTTATTAATATCGCGTCATCTGCATAAAATTATATTTTCAAGTGTTTGATTCTTAATGCGGTATATACTCCAAAGGGATTTGTCAGCGTGTCATCTATATTTAGTGTGTTACTTCCATAAATATGTTCAATCATTTTTATTATATTCAGGGAATATTTCTCTTGATGAAACATATAGATTTGCAGGTCTATTAGACTCCAATAACTTTTCCTTTAACTGTCGTATTATAAAGGTTATCTTTATCAGGTTATCATTTATTTCCAAGCCATATTATTATTTACACTTTTAGCTAGTCTTAAATTACTAACAGTTAATTATTGATTGATTTGTCTGTTACTTTGTGATCATTTTTAAACCGAATAAAACATTTTTTTTTTATTTTGTTATCCATCACTTTTATTTTTATGACTGTATACTGTACTGTATACTGTCATACAGATTGTATGACTATGGTTTACAAAATATGACTATGGTTTACTTTTAAAACTAAGGACTAGTTTTAAAGTAGTGTTTTAGAATGTAATATGGTTTTACGAAATTTTAATCACACAAAGTTAAACATAAAAGTGATAGATAACAAAATATAAAAAATGTTTTATTCGATTTACTAACATCTATATTATAGTCATGTTGGGCAATACTGATGATGCTGATGTTAATGATCCTTGATGATGCTAGCATAGTTAGCCAGACGTTTAAAACATTTATTTGGTGTTTAGTGGTACATCTCTTCGAGAATATTATGTTTGTTCCTAATTTTGGGATTGTATTAAATAAATTAATTTCACGATAATTCCGCGGCTTTTGTTTTCCCCCTTTTTTGTACATTAATATGAGGATACTTGATCACTTGTGATGTAAGTATCTTACTGCACTTATTAAATTTATAAAATTATCTGAATGCAACATTTCCTTCAGTGGTGACTAAATTATAAATCTTCGAAATTATAAATCATTCTCAGAAATAATGAATTAAACATACAAAGGCCAAATTGAAAAGAAATATTTCTGAAATGTACTGAAAAAGTTAATTAGAAATATTATGTGTTTAAATGTCTACCAATGATGAATAAATGCCGTTGTCGTACACCACTACTCTGGCACTTGCCATCAAGGAGTGGCCAGTTTCTAGCGACTTCAACAACTTGTATTAGATTAATATACGTATGTTAAAAAAATAATTGCCCAAAGAAGTAGAAAATAAGATCGGAAATTATCGTATGGAATTAGGAGGAGGCAAAGCAAATAATTTAAGACGATATCAATATTTTGTACTAAAAGTAATACTCATATTGGGTGTTATAAGAGTTCAAAGATTGCTAGAAAGGAAGAAGACTAGAAGCTAGAAGAAGAAGACTTAGAATAGTAGTCTTGAGGTTTTGTTAAAAGTGCAAAAATGCCGTCAGTTTGTGCAGTGCACCACGCTTTTTCAGGGAATTATGTGAAATTGAAAAGTGACAACATTAGGATATCGTTGTTTTGATGGTTTGAAGATTTGCTGCTTATCATAGAAGTAGCTTTCCGCAGTGGCATTATCGTAACCGATTAGGTTTATTTGAGGTGCGATTATTGCTGGGAGATGTTAAGTGATTTACTCTGAAAATTACTTATTGGTTAAAGGAGACACCCCCCTCCACGTGAGCTTCAAGCGTTAACGAAGGGTTATTAGGCGTTCGGATCTGTCGAGCGCCATACATAAGCTTCAACCTACGGCAAAGAGATGTATAGAAAGGGGTTGGGGAGCCCTTTTCAAAAAGGGTGGGCTCAGAAGGCGCTGCCAAAGTTCCGGCTGGGCCGGCCCTTCCAGTGTTGAGCGTGACAGCAACGTGCAGTGGAGTTCGAAATTGTTAGACAGAACAGACAGAGAGACCCGGCTTCAAGTCAGGACTCTGGGGACAAGGTTTTCGCTCCTGGGAAGAGAGCCAAGGATTTTTCATCAGAAAGATTTATAGACATGAATAATGAGCTCAGTGATTTCTGGAACTGATCGGCGAGCATATCGATAAGCTTGATGCTTGTTTTGAACAGGTAAAGGACAAAAATAAAAGAAAGAAGATGAAAATGCATATTAAAAATTAACGAAGTTTTTAGAAATAGTCATGATTGCCACGTAGATGATCTCTCGGAAATTAAGAACATGATAATGGAACAAAATGCTAAACTATCTGAACAAAATAAGAGAATAGAAGAAGCGATTGCGTGCAGGCAGGAGAACATATCTTACGCCAGCACTGCCTTGACCAATGCTGTCAAAGTTAGTGGTATCAAAAAACCACTGCCAGTGCATAAATGCTCAAAAATTCAGTTTTCCAAGTCGGTGGATGGAAAGGAAGTTTCTGGAGAAGAATTGAAGAAGATAGTAATGCAAAAGATATCTCCTATCACTATTGGACTTAAACCAACAAAAATATACGCTACTAAGAGCAATAAAATAATCGATGAGACCTGTACCAATGATGTTAGTAAGATCGCAGACTCTGCTATAATAAAGAAATTAGACATCAAGGTAGCTCCAGTTGGCAAACTTAATCCAAGATTAACACTATTTAATATTCCTTAGGACATACAGAAGGAAAACCTAAGAGGAGAAATAATGGAAGAGAACTTCCTGTCTTGGTCGACTGAAGAGCTAGATATCAACCCTGTTTTCAAATTCGGTCCCAAGGACAAGTATTATGTACACTGGGTCGTTGAGGTTAATGCCGAGGCAAGGAAGAAGATCTACCTTGGATGACACTCATGTAGAATTGAAGATCGTATTCAGATAACTTGTTGCTATAAATGTAATCGCCTCGGCTATATCTCTTCGAAATGCAACGCTGAGATGGCCTTCGGTCACTGTGCTCAAAAACACGATACTCGGAGCTGTCCCAATGAGAGCGAGGAACACAGATGTATCCTTTGCACACAAGCTAAAATGACTGACGTCAAACTTTGACGACATAGGGATGTAAAGTGTACTGTATATAAACGAAGAATGGAAGACTTCGTTGCAAATATAGACTTTAGGAACAGTCATGGATAAGATAAACTATGTGAAGATCGGCCAACAAAATCTCCACCATAATTACAGAGCTATGCTAAATTGTTTGACACCGGCATCAATAGAAATTTAGATATTCTTCTACTTCAAGAACCTTATACTTGGGTGAGGAATGGTCTCCATACTAATCCGGATCTGGGAAAGCTTCATCTGATTGCCGATCAGAGAGTCAGGTTCAAGGCATGCATCGTCATTGTCAACTTCTCATTTCATGGCTTACAGCTCTCTCAATATATTGATGAATATAGTGCTGTAATTAACATTTCTTTACGTGGCAGTAAGCTGGTGGTTTGCAGTGCCTATTGATCAACGGATGGGGAGTTCAATGTGGAGGGACAACTTAACAAAATCAGAGTCATTACAAACCGATTCAAATCTAACCCCTTGATTCTGAGTGTAGATTTCAACGCGCATCACTCCATATGGCACTTGCGGGATCCAAACAACAGAGAAGAAACCCTAGCCGAATTTCTGACGAGAGAAAATCTGCACGTTCTTAATATCAATAAAACTTTAACGACATGCAGTAGCCCTTTAGGAAATAGTAACATAGATGTAACTATTGGTAATCAAAGAACTCTCAACAGACTGGAGGAATGGTCTATCTTGGAAAACTCATTGAGCGACCACAGGCTGATTACTTTCTATTGGAGATTACATTACGAAATAGACCCGATTATATATAAGACATGCATAACGAGAATCGACTCGGACGAAGCTTTGATATGACCATCTTAGGCTTGGCGAGAACTGATAGATTAGTGTGGGAATCAACGATATCCCATCGACAGAGGGGTTTTAGAATTAGAAGCACTATTAAAAGATATTACCGAACAAACCGTACCCAATAGAAGACTTTTCCCATCCAAGCCTGTATGGTGGAATGAGAACATAGAATCCGTTAAAAGAGACTGCTATAGACTCAGATGAAGGCCTGACTCAGATGAAGGGCTTACCAAATAGAGATAGATGCGGAGGAACGTATAAGGCAGAGAAACAGATATCTAGGAACGGCTGATAGACAACGTCAATGAATAAAGAAAGCAAAAAATGATTCATGGTATACATTTATATCAGATCAGCTAAGAGAAGATCCGTGGAGCATTCCTTACACGTTGACTTCTGGCCGAATAAAAGGTACGGGGAATATTATAGAGTCCATTAGAACGGGTATCATCATCATCATTCAGCCATTGTCGATCCACTGCAGGATGAAGGCCTCCCCAGCCTGCTTTCAATTCGCATGATCCTGAGCTTTCCTCTGCCATTCGGGTCCAATATACTTGATGATGCCATCCGTCCATCGTGTTTTCGGCCTTCTTCGCGGGCGTTTATGATCAGCAGTATCCATTTCAGAATTGCTTTGGTTCATCTGTCGTCGCATCGTCTCGCAATATGACCTGCCCACTTCCATTTCAATTCTTTCGCCCTTCCAATAATGTCACATACCTTCGTTTGTTCTCTGATCCATATGCAGGTTTTTCTGTCCCGCATTCACCTTCCCTCTGTGCAACCCGAAGCTTTGGAACTGATTGTGATGTGAGTGTTCATGTTTCACGTCCATATGTCAAAGCAGGCAGCACGCACTGATTAAAAACCTTTCTCTTCATACACAATGGGAGTTTGCTATATTGAGCCGGCCAAATGCCTGCCAGCGACACCTAACACGCCGTTCCATCTGCCGGGCGGTATCACCCTCCATTGAAATCCTTTGCCCAAAATATATGTAGTGGTCCACAACCTCTAAATCACTTCCTAAAATAGAAATTCTTCTATTGAGAGCAAATTTGTTAAACATAACCTGACTCATTTTTAGGTTTATTTTCCAACCAAATGGTTCTCCCGCACTTTGCAGCTCTCATATGTGTTCTTGTAGCTCATCTGGGTCTTGTGAAAGGAGAACGATATCATCCGCGAATCTAAGATGGCTTAGATATGCACCATTGATTTTTATTCCCTGCTGTTCCCAATCCAGATTACGAAATACCATCTTGCCGTACACCACGTTCTACGTTGATTTTAACTTCCAAGTCATCCATGTGACTCATGTGACTCTCAGTAGGTTCACATAGGCTCTGTCAATCCCTTGGTTAAGCAATGCATCCATTATGACCTGCGTTGATACTGAATCAAATGCCTTTTCATAGTCAATAAAAGCCAAGTACAGTGACATGGTGTATTCATTGTGCCTTTCTATAGTCTGTTGGACAACCTAGATATGGCCCATTGTACTAAATCTACTTTTGACTCCTGCCTGCTGTCTTGGTTGTGCGTCATTCAGTGTTCTTAATATTCTTTTAGATATTATCTTGGTGAAAACTTTGTACATAACTGATAGGAGGCTTATGGGGCGGTAGTTTTTTTAAATCTTCCTGTGTTCCTTTCTTATGAAGAAGAATCACTTCAGTATTTTTTCATAGACTGGGTATTTTCCCCCTTTCCTGGGGTATTTCCATTCTTCATCGCTTCTATGGCATTTGTCACTTCTTCCAACAAGATATCTGGCATTTGCTCCTCCGTGGGCATTGCTGTCTTTAACTGGTTTTGATTTTCATATATCTTTGAATAAAATCTTCTGATAACTTCTAATATTTCCGTACGCTCCCTACATACTGTGTCAACCTCACGCATTAAGGCAAGCATTTGTGTCCTTTTATTTATCAGCTTATTTTCGTTGTTTCAACCACATTTTCGATGATTTTTTCATACTTATCTGTTATTTCCATCTCTTCTGGGTGTTACAACACAGCAAAGCGGTTTGACAAAGCAATCTCAAAATCGTTGCCCCTCTGCAGCAGCTTCTCAGAATTCACTTTACCCTTCCTCGATCTTACCATTTGTGTACGTTTTCTTCGACAGTTTATCTTTGGTCGTACCAGTTAACCTTTGGTCATACTATTCTATGGTCACTTTCAACGTCAAAACGGTTAAGGACATTACAATTACAAAATATTGTTTTATCATTTGACATGATGTAGTCAATTTCACTTGTGAGACCAGATGGACTTTTCCATGTCCATTTTCTGCTGATTTTTTTCTTAGAGAACGAGTTCATGTACAATTTTTGTCCTTCAGCAAAATCAATCAATCTGTCACCTCTATTGTCCCGCTCGCCATTTCCATATGGGCCAATTGTAGTTTCACTAGTTCTTGCTTTTCCAATTCTAGCATTAAAATCACCCATCAGGATTTTGTATCTGCATTTCTCGCTGTCTAGAAGCTGGGCCACATCATCATAAAATACCTCAATTTCCTCATCGCCATGGCTTATAGTTGGTGCATAAGCTTGGACGATTTGAAGTTTAAACTTTTATTCAACTGAATGACGCATTGGGCTAGTCGGTCAGATATACTTTCAAATTTTACGACACTATCCTTCAACTTTTGGTTAATGAGGAATCCAATTCCACCACATCGCCCATTCTCCATACTGGGGGGGGGGTTGGTCCCATTCTCCATACATGGGGGGGGGGGGGTTGGACCATAATCTGCCACGATAGTCCAATGTGGTCATCAACGAATTTGTGCTAGATGACAACCTGATGGAGGATACTCCTGAGCACTCGCTGAGGAGTATGAACAGAAGATTTTGAGGTTCTTCATAGAAATATATTACACATCACTAGAGAAGAAGCGGAAGAAAGTTTGTTGAGTATTTACCGTGGCTGCCTCCTTCTTTCATACTTCTCCAGAAGGTAAAAGGTTTGCTTTCTCGTGACGATTCCCAAATAGGGGATTTTTCAGGGGGATTTTCCCAAAAAAATCCAGAATACTTAAAATCTATCCTACCAATTATGTTATTACCAATTTTGGGAAAGTTTTTTAGGGAGATTTTCCCAAAAAAATCCAGAGTACTTAAAATCTATCCTACCAATTACATTATTACCAATTTTGGGGAAAATACTAGAAATTTTTTTATTAGGAAACAGCTTTATCACTTCACAGACGAACAGATATTTCATCATACAAACCAGTATGGATTCGTCAGGGATAGAAGCATGTTAGGCCCTTTTAAAGTTCTCTAGCAAAGTCAAGAACAGCACGTATACATACCGCTGGCATTTTTTTGGATATTAAAGGTGCGTTTAATAACAGGCTAGACATCGGACTAGATGCGGTCAGGAAGGCTCTGTAGAGGGGATGCCCATAGGGCTCAAAACTGGATCCAACAGTGTGGAACTTGGTCGTGGATTGCTTGTTAAATGAGTTTGATACTCTTATATACTTCGATATTATCGCATATGCGGACGATCTGGTCATCATAGTGGGGGGCAACGGTCGACCGGCCCTGGAGCTCAGTAGAAATCATGCTCTAGAGGTTGTTCATAATTGGGCAATCTAAAATAAGCTGGAGATCGTATTTGACAAGTCCACATACCTGGTGTTCGACAGGAAGCTCATTAGGAATCCCACGGTTAAAATCGGAGTTACCACTATCAGAAGATCCAAACAGACTAAATACTTGACACTCATGATGGATGATAAACTATCATTCATAACGCATAATAAATTTGCATGTGAGAAGGCTAAGGCGCTGACCAGGTCCTTAAAAAGTCGCTAAGTAGAGTGTTTTTATTACCCGCTGAGTCTTTGAGGACTGTCTTTTACGAAGCAGTTATTCCGGTCCTGACTTATGGATCGGAAATTTTTTCGGATAAGCTGATCAAGGTTAAGTGTCTAAATAGATTCGAGTCTCTACGGGGGACTCTTTCACACACAATTATTGGTGTCTACACGACGACATCCACAGCTGCAGCTATTGGCCAAGATTCTACCCATTGAGGATATCATTTATGAACATCTGGATACGAGAACTCATAGAAGAGGAGTGACGATCAATAGATTTGGAAACCTTATACTAGAAGAATCGAGAATGAGCAAGAAGAAGATCAAATAAATTCTGAGAAATAGAACCAACAGCAGGTGGCAAATTGCGTGGGAATCTGGGACCACTGGAAGAACGACATTTTCCTTCATGCCAAGCGTCAACACCATACATAACAATAGACTAAATGCTAACAGAAAAATCATACAAGTAATGACTGGCCATGGCGAGTTTAGAACCCATTACAAAAGGATTGGCAAGATAGAGAATTCCAGTTTCCCGGATTGTAACGAAGAGGACGACCCAATCTACAGAATTTTCAGCTGTGTAAATTTTCGGACTAACAGATAAGAAATTGAGAGATTTTTGGGACATGATTGGCCGATCAATTTGGAATCACTGTTCCTTAGATTACTTCAGGAGAACAGATTGGACTTGCTGGAGGGCTTTGTACTGGATGGGCTGAACACATCTTAGCTGTTACAGAATAATATTTTAAGTTCAGCCGTTTTAAGTTCAGATCCTGTTTTAAATTTTACCAACTATTAGTTTTAACTAGAAGCCATGGCTTTAGCCTCTGCTGGCGTCTACTAACACAGTGGTAAGTTATAATAGGCTCTGGCATTGCGTAAAGCTCCAAGGTTGAGCTCGCATCATTGGCAGCCATTATTTTAGGAACATTTCAGGAAGGTTGTAAGAACTTCCTGTACTACGGTCCATACCGCCTCACGGTAGAGATAGGCTCATGCTATGAATGCAAAATGCTATTAACGAGTAATAAGTAGTTACTTTAATGGTTTTATAATATTTGTATTATATAATGACTAATGACTAAGATATGGCAAGACGTAGAAAAAGGAGATATACCTCGTTGAGTATAAGTTAGAATACTAATAAAGAGGGGCACCATCTATTACCTTTAGGGGCAGGTGGTGGAGAGGGTTATAGTGGATTTCTCCTTCTTTTTCTTCTTATCTTAGAAGTGTCCAACGATGTGACTAGCGGCATCTTAGACCCCTTACTGTACTAGTACTGTACAGTAAGGCGTTGAAATCAAGATGGAAATAATGGGTTCCCCCATCGATTAAGTCAAAAATCATTGGAATCGGTCTACGAGAACCCAGCCAACCAGGCCTCCGAAGTTGCTTTCTGCGACGAAAATTTAGAACCGCAACCCAGTACAACTGGTGTAACGTCATCCTCGGCTCGAATAGCAATTGTGAGTACTAAACGAGACAAGAATAATCGATTGTGCCAAAATTCATCGCAATCGGGCCACGAGAAATCAGTCAAAAAGAAATTCTAAAAAAAAAATTGAAGGGTTCCCTGTCTAAAATTGAGGCACCAACCGATCGTGCTTCCGTCCCTTGTTTTTTATTTATAAATGAAAGATAACACTAAAGACACCAATAGCTTGACGTTATAATTTTTCTGTACTTTGTGTCATAAAATTGAAATATACAAATGACGTACGCACCAATAGCTTGGCGTTGTTTTGACGTTATAATTTTTCTGTACGCTATGTTATAAAATTCAAATATATGTTTCTTATATAGAACAATATCATGTCTTCGTGGACGAGGAGGAAATATTGGTCGATGTACTCGGAATTCACAATTTGGCCACACCCGTCGGTTAAATAGAACGGCAGAAGATAAATTGACGGACACTGCAAATTTAAGAGCCCAGATAGGAAACACACGTGGTAATGAAAGCCAAGAGAAACGCAACGAACGCCTTCGAGCTAATGTATTGAGACAAAGACAAGCCCGTAAATGAGACACCGACGCACTCAGAGCACATGAACGACAGCGCATGCAAGTATATCGCGTATCGACGCGTGCATCACTTCTCCACCTTAACGTTCGAATATGAGTCGGACATAGACTATTCGTCACATTCACAAATTATCAGTGGTACTATGGATAAAGAATATCATGCATTCAAATACAAAGGTGTCGAATTGAAAGAGATAATAAAAAATCAAAGGAATTTAAAGAAGGATTTTCTTCAAACAATTATAAAAAATAGAAAAAAATGTGAAATTGAATAGTATAGACGTTGAAAGTATTGTAAAAAACGAATTATCAAAAAATGCAAATTCAATCATTGATTCCCCAGATGTATTGATGTTATCTCAAAATAAAGAATAATGAATTTGTTATATTAATTGTCCTTCATTTCATACTTTATCTAACCTCCTAATCGGATTAAATTTAATATGTATATTACTTATTTAGGTATAGTATGCAATTGTTAACCATTGACAAAATATTTGGTATATTGTCTTGACAAACCCGGAATTCGTAATATTTGTGTGACTGACTAATTGGAGGTCATTGTGAATTTGTAATTGTGATTATCTCATAGTATCTGTTTTATTGTCGAAATCAATTATGCCATCCAAACGAAAAGCCAACATTCGGGCAGGACAATGACTCTCGGGTCTGCTAATAATTAATAATATTATACACTGTTTGGCTAGTGATGCCTGTGTTGTAGCTACATGTAGGTCTTTTTTGATTTCCGATAGAACATGTATTCGATAGCATTGATCGAACGCTTGAGCGATTGTCCCAGCCACCAGAAATTTTGAACTTGAAACATATGTACAACGTACCTGGGATACGCTGTCATAAGAACATATAGATAACACTGGTCAACAGTGATTTTGTTGCCCTTGATATGGGAGTGGTTGTAGGATGATTTGATACTGACAATTACGGAACTACAAATGATTTTCCGAAATTGGCTCTAGTTTTCTAAATAATCGTCATTTTCGTGTTACATTAAAATAGGGCAGTAGGCACATATGAGATATATTTAAATTGTTGTTTTTAATATGCATAGTTTATTGAAAATCTGAATTGTTCTATTAAAGCATTTATTTTAATTATATAAAAGTAAAAAAAGGTAATAAAAATAAAAAAGGTGGAAAAAGTATATTACACCCCAGAAAAACATCTCTTATAAGACTTTCTCTCATGGAATTCTTGAGAACAACTTCTTTGTAGAGACCAACAGTAATCTGCCATCATATCTTGATCTCTTCTCCATGACTTTTATATCCCGGTGAAAGCTCTCGCCCTGCTCCTCGCTAAAATCTCCCAGGTTATCGGGAAATCTCTCTAGGTGACTGTGGAGATAATGCATTTTTATGCTTATATTGACTAGAAAAATCCTTAAGCTTTCTAACATCGTTTTGACAATATCTTCATAATTTGATACTCTATGGTTTCCAAGAAAATTACTTATAACATATACGAACCTTTTCCAGGCTTCAGTTTCCACATCAGTCATGACTTTTATAAAGTTTGCATCTTTAACTAATATTCGAATTTAAGGGCCGTCAAAAAGCGGCTTTTAGCTTTTCCATACTTAACTTAGGAAATGCTCTGCAAATGTATTCAAATCACTTTCTATTCTTATTCAATGCTTTAACAAACTGTTTCATGGTACCCACTACTCAGTAATGGCTACTTACCACATTAGCTTTACCTACAGTTAAGGATTCTCTCAAAGGCAACAACTTTTGTTCTCAATAATTTTGTTTTGTTTGATTGTCTCAGAGACAAATGAAGGAAGGGTATTTTGTGTATCCATTTTGCGGAACAAGTAAGAAATTTACCATTTTAAATCTACACAAACTGACCATTGATGTTCGTAGTAATTAATTTTTTCAAGAAATAATTTGATATTATCGTATTTTCCATTTTATTGAGTTTGGTTGAATGTACAATTGGGATAGGAGCATATGGGTTTCCATTGTACAGTAAAACACCTTTTAAACTTCTTTTCGAGCTATCTATAAAGAGTATATCTGAAGATATACCTACTGCTGCCAATCAGAAGGTATATATTCAGATAAACCCATGCCTAGAAGTAATTTTGCAATCTTGTTACAATAGACCTCACTAAAATACGGCAATTTTTTCCCCTAGTTCTATAAGCTTTTACTAATACTTCTGGCTGCAATACATTCTTTTCCTTTAGTCTTGACACTAACAGTTTCGACGCCTGTTTTGATAAATTCAGATCTTGTATTAAATCGCTTCAGAAAGCAACTGCGGCACTGGCGAGTCTCCTACATATTCAGTTCCTCTTGTACTTATAGATTATATGGAACAGCTACAAGGCGTAAATAGGCGGAGGTTTCTTCGTTCCTTCATAAACAGGGCATATTGTAAATTCTAAATCTGGATATTGCCATATTTTATGACGATTAAAACCTTTGACATCTACTACGAAAAAGAAGCAATCAACGAAATGATTTTTGGGCTAACTCCAGATCATACGAATACAGATATTTGACCATGAAAGTTCTCCTTTCTTCCACAAGCATAAAGACTCAACACAAGATTTACAAACCTTGTGAGTAACCTATGACTTATCCTGTTTTTCAATTTGTAATCCGAAATAAGCGGTATAAACTTCCTTCACGAAATCAGTGATATTTCGTCTCTGTTTTACTGTTGCATATCCACCACAGATGTAGCAAAATGCATCAGGTTGATATCGGCATTTTTTCGCGAGGAACTCATCATTCTATGGACAATTTGAGTTAGAAAAATCAGTAAAGAAAATATAAATTAAATTTTTAACATAATGCGTCAGTAACTTACCAAAATGCACGTTGTGCCTCCATCAGCATTGTCAAAAAACTGAATACTTAGGCCTGTTAACTTTAACTAACGTTAAGTAACTTGTGACTAGGGTTAAACATTTGAATGTTATTACGACTTCTAGATATACTTCAATAGCATAAAAACTAGAACCAATCTGATACAATTAGGATTTAATTCTTAAACTGTGTATTTTAAAGTACGAAAATTCGCAGAGATAGCAAGGGGAACACATTTTTTTGTTTTTTTAGAAAGTTGTGTAATCTATGTTCTATGAATAATCAGAATATATAATCTATGATTCTATGTTCGTGTGTTGTTAGTGAATTTATATATTGTGATTCGATAAAACGGTAAATTGTATAATTTGACCCTTCTCAGGTCACAAACGTGTCGAATTGTTGGAGGTTTACTGTACATTTCTTTTATCTTTAATTTCTGTTTATTTACGATTGGGATTCATTTATTAAGCAAGTAATATCTACTACGGAATTATTTTATTACTTTTTTATATTTTCATAAGCAAACGAATATTTTAAAGTAAGGATAAATTTGACACGCCACTGAAAATAATCTTAAACTTACAAGTTCTTCGCCAATAATTGTATGAATTTCCAGCCCTTTTTACTGCCTTTTAAGTGCTTTGAAGTGATGGGGGTAGTGTCGTAAATGAATCCCTATTAAAATTTTTATTATTGCTAAAATTTGTAGGCGTTCTGTTTACATGTTATTTGCAAAAGTTATTATCCTAATCCTATTGTCCACTAATATTAATCCCAAATATGTTGTAAAAGGGTTCGTTTTATTATTTACAATGACAGTTATTATAAGCTTATAAGAAATGTATTAGAGATATAAGCAGCGTTTTCCTTTTATTAATATAATTGTTCTTTTCTTTATTTTATATGAAGCTCCTAATAATATATCATCTAAATGAGACGCTTACAGGTTTTTTATTCGAATTTACTTAACATTTTAATAAACAGCGTAAATTAGTTGAGATTATTTTAAGTAGTTTTTTTTTATTAAAGTATGATCCATCATAAATATAAACGTAATCGAATACGAGGGTTGTTCGAAAAGTTCTAGGCCTGATACAGAGATTGCGCAATGTATGTATGAACAAACTACAATAATCTTTGTCAATGATGGTTCGTTAGATGAGATGCTCTGAAGCTAAATACGTGTGCGTCTAGTTGGTTGTTTGTGGTGATCGAGTAAAGGAATCAAGAGTTGTCATTTTCTAAAAATGTATAAAATTGATGCTCGAGTTGTTTTAAATTATTTTTTGCCGAGGTTAACCCCAATGGATGTACGAAAAGCATTATATTCCACTTTAAAGGATTCTTTTTTTTCATTTTCGATATAAGAAATGGGTTACTTAATTTAAATGTACTTGAAAATCTATTGAAGGTGATAAACGCTATGAACCGCCCATAGACCGCTATGACTGAAAAAATCGCCACAAAAATTTACAATGTCGTCTTAAATGATGACCGACTACAGGTTCGTGAGCTTGCTAATATTATAAACATCTCGATAAACTATCTACATTCCATTTTGCATGATTTTTTTGGACACGAAAAAGCTTTCAAGTCAATGGGATAAATACTTATATCAAGAGTGTTTAGGCTTATTTTAATTCGATGCTGTTAGGTTTCTTCGACGTTTTATAACAGTAGCTGAAATATGGATTTACCATTATATATCAAAGATGAAACAACAGGCCAAAGAGTAGATTTGTGCAAATGAAAGTACGCCAAACAGAGCAAAAACCATCAGCAGGAAAAATCTTGGCTACGTTGGCTCATTTACTGGGGTTTTACGTTGGGGTGCTCATAAATCACCTGACAAAACGTAGGCTGTACTATTGTTTTAGTTGAAGTGTGCTATTCAGTTTAAAGACCCATATCTTGCCAAAAAGTATGTGCTCTTTTACCATGATAATGCGCCTGCACAAACGCATGAAGTGCTTCCACATGTACTCTCTTCATTGGATTTAGTTTCTAGCGATTACTTCCTCTTCCCAAACCTAAAGAAATGGCTCGCTCGATTGAAGAATGTCTATTCTTCATATAGCATATTTGCAAAGCATGACAAATTGCAATCTAAATGTTGTTCTTAGATCGATATTTCTTTGTGGCTTATTAGGCTAAACATGATATTTCAAAATAGAAACAATAAAAAAGATCTAATGTAAGTTAACTGAAATGTGTATTCTTCAAATTACAAGCTAAGTAGCGTAAGTAGAGTAATCTCTAAGTCTAAAGATTTTTAATGAATACTACGAGCATTTTCATAATTCCAAATACGACAATTTTCCATAATAATGAATCTATCCATTGTGAAATAAGCTTCATTACTAAATAATATTTTTCTTGAAAACCATTGTCCTTTGATTAATAATCCAACTAGAGACATTACGAAGTTACATAGTATTTCTTTCTTTTAGTTTCTAGGTTGATTGAATGTTATGCTATATACACAAGGAAATGCTTCTGCAAAATTTTTCATTATGAACCATAAGATGCGTCAAATTCTTGCGAACGTTGTGAGATTAGCGTTTTTGGTTCATGTTCAGCACTTTCATATACAGAAGCAGAATAAGCAGCGGCAGTACTTGTACAGTACAAAAACAACAAATTTCTTCGAATGTCTTCACTAATCATTGTGAAATCATTATGTTTCAGAAAGTTTAACATAATTTTATTAACAATATTGTTTTAGAAGTTAAATAAACTTATTTAAAAGTTCATTTCATAAATACGAGACTATTTAAAAAAATATGTTTTGTACGAAGATAAGTAATAAATTAACATGATCAATTGATATATTTATTATTTCAACTCAGTTGATCAATTCTATTGGAAACTTTTGTATGAAATACTAAACTCGATGACATTTGCCACTAATCACTTTTTTCTCGACGCGCGTTTCACTAACCATGTTAGCATCATCAGGAGATGATTCAATTTCCTGATCATCTCAGACTGAATTATCTCCTGATGATGGTTAGCGAAACGCGCGTCGAGAAGTTTAAAAAAGTTATTTGGTGCTTAGTGGTAAATTTCACTTAATTATCATACATCACAACTACTTATGAATTACATTGAAACAATTTTAGTACGTAACCTGAATGCCTTTGCCTGAACAGTCGCAGAAATTGTTGGAATTTTGTAGCACTTTTTATTATTCTTTGACTGGATCGACGGAGCGCCATAAACGTGCCTCAATTATAAAATTTTATTACTGCCAAACTTTGTAGGCGTTCTGTTTATATTGTAGTTACAAACGTGGCGACCATAATCCCATTGACGTACAAGTATTAATCCCAAATATACTGTAAAATGGGTTAATTTTATATTCATAAGTCTTATTCTAATAAATTAAAAGATTTATTAAACTAAGGTTTAAGGTATAAGGGTTTATTAACTAAGGTAAGGTAAGTATTTTAATGTATTAATAGTCTATTCCATTTGTTAAATTTGCATGGGTATTTTTAAAAATATTGTATGGCGTTTTTTTTTCTCAAACACAAAATCCTTTCAAACAAATTTTTTTAAATAAAAATATAACTACAAATTTTTTAACTTTCGCATTTGAATACACATACCATACGATTAACTATCCGTCTAGGACAGGGATTGCCAAACTTTATCAGTTCGCGGCACACTTACAGTTTTAGTATTTTGTCAGAGCGCCCTAGTCAAAATATATGTTCAATGACACTAATCAGGCACATATATGAAAGTAACTCTGAAGCTTCTATAGATATTTATTAGGATTGACAAATAAGAACATAAATTGACAGAAAATTATGAAAACAGAAACAAATGGTGGAATCTTCAATGGCAAGTTAGTACGCAATGCGACGTGTGGGCTTGCTGATCACACATTTTTTCAAATCGCGGAATAAAACTAGATACTGCTACTTTCTTGCTCCCCGTTGATATTTGAGCGATATTTGCTATTTATTATAGCTACGGCTGAAAATCCGGCTTCGTATAGATAGAATGTTGCAAAGGGAATGAGAATCCTTAAAGCTGTTGAACTTATACTTGGATATTAATTTTTCACCGTTATCCAAAACTCCATCAAATCGGAACTAGCACATTTTGTTTTAAGGCTGTAATCGCATGAGAGTTCAATGAGACTCTCTTCTTCTTGCGAAGTGAATTTTGGTGGAGCTTGAGCACGGAAAGAATCATGGATTTATGCGAATTTTTCGACTTGTCTTCCGCAAAGTATTTTGCAACAATTCAGGGAGCTTTGAAAGGTGTTCTGTAAAAAAAGAACAGCAAGTCTTGTGAAACAACGAACTCATTAAAAGCCGCGTATTTATGCAATTCAGGGAAACAATCTTGATCACTATCCTCATTAATTTTTCTTATCCACAATTGCAGCCTTTTCCTAACACCGCAATCTTCTCCAAAAGTTTCAAGATGTGCATGTTATTGCCTTACCGAGACAAATCCAAGGCATCACTTTTTCAAATATATAGAACAAAGATGCTAGTTTCAGCAAAAAGTCCGGTTCGGAAAAGTATCTGGAGTTTTCATGACTTTCCTCTTGCAGAAAAATGTGAATTTCTTGTCGTAACTTGAATGCACGGAATAAGACGTTTCCACGTAACAGCTATCGTGAACTGCAGTAGTACAGCAGGGCCGTGAGTTCAGCTTTCATATGTATGCATAGTTTTTTGAACAATCTAGATTTTAGTGGCCTGGTTTTTATGTAGTTAACCACATCTATGACAAGTTCTAATATCAAATTCAATCGAATCAATCGACTTCGAAGTGCTTCTTTATGGAATGGGTCCACATAGCGGTATTTTGCTGCGAATAAGTGCCTGTAAACCTTCGTAGCGGCCAGACATTGATGGAGCACCATCAGTACATACACCGATGCACTTTTCCCAAATCAAATCATTTTCGGTTATAAATTTATCATGCATTTTAAACAAGTCTTGAACCTTTTGCGGTTTCAACGATATTTTTGCAGAGCAGAACGTCTTCAATGATAATATTATAAACCAGAAAGTGTACATAACAAATAAGATGTGCATCTTTATTACTGTCAGTAGCCTCATCAAGTGGCAGATCAAATTCCTTGCCTTTCATTTTCTCTATTAATTAATCATTGAGATCCTCAGCTATATGATGGATTTTTCGACTAATAGTGTTGTTAGACAAAGGCGTCTTTGAAATTAGTTTTTCCGCTGATTCTTCCACCATAATATTAACCATGTCAAGAGCAGCCGGTAGAATAAGCTCTTCTGCAATGGTGTGAGGTTTTTTGCACTTTGCCACTCTGTATGCCACATTGAAAGATGCTAGCAGAGCGTTGTTAGGTACAGAGGTTTGTTAAGGGAATACATATTTTTGCTTTTGCAAATTTTGCAACTTCCTACTAAAAAATTCGCGAGATTTTTCAACCAGAGATTTTCCAGACCATTCACCCTACCATGGTGAATGGTCTGGAGATATCTTTAACTTACTTGGGAGCATACTTTCGGGCGTTAGAATTTTTACACTGCGATTTTTCTTCATTATTTACTTCTACTGAAGTAAAGCCAAAATCCAAATAAATATCATCGTATTTACGATATTTCCATTTTTTTCGACCCCCAGCACTTTCCGATGCTTGATTACTCTCACTTAAACTCTCAGCTTTCTTATTTAATAAAAATGTTTCCATTTTGCAATCGACTTTTTACGAAAATACAAAGCGACACAATCAAAACAAAGCAAAAAAGCAAAACCTCTTCTCACGTGCATGTGTTTCGTAATGAATCTAATTAAAATGACACGGGCGCGGACACTGCGTGGGAAGAGAGGGACGTCGGCGTCGGTGTGTACGAGCGGGAATATCTACCGGTGAATGCAGCGAGCGATGCAGAACGCATGCAGATCGCGCGATTTGTATGTATTAGTTTTTACCCACGAATCTAAGTAATTTTAATGCCCGGAGAAGAGAAACAGGAACGCCACTCTCTACGGCGCCTCAGGGCACCGCGGCACACCGTTTGGGAACACCTGGTCCAGAAATTATGGCATGGGAGGCTATGGTATGGAAAGCAAGTTATCCTTAGTAAATATCACAGGAACTTCAAATGTATTCAAAATATAGCAGCCCGTTGTTAGGCCGTTTCTCTGATACTCATCTAAATCTCATATTTTTAAGAGTCGGTGGTAGAGCAGAGATGTTCGATTGGACGACGAAATGGTTGGTCAATGGTCGGACTCTTGAGTGATTGGCTCAGCCGCCAGTAATTTGAAATGGTTTTAAAGAATGTATGCAATGCGCCTTATATATAGGGAGGTATGGTGTTTTTAAAACGACTGTTACGCGCAGCAGTGTCAAGCGAATGCTTTCAGGATGGCTGATATCTACTCGATCCGGGCTGCCATCTCAGTAGTCATGGAGCCATGATTTGCGGCACATCACGTGTTTATTTACAACACTTTTATTGAAATTGGTCGTTCTGTTGTGCTCACACAGCGACGATTTCGAAATCATTTTAACGTTGGTCGGCATGGTCGCGTTCCAAATCGCGATACCATTATAAAGTGGGTGAATAAATTTCAAACAACAGGATTGTTGAAACTTGGGACTGCATGGGGAAGAGATCGAACAGTACGAACTCCGAAAAATATTAAAAGGATGCGAGAAGCGGTGGAAACAAGGCCTCGCCGTTTAGCGTTACGTCATGCTCGCGCTCTTAGAATACAAGACAGGTCAGTTCGCAGAACCTTACACTTGGACCTTCATTTCCATTCGTATTAAATTATGGCTGTCCAAAAATTGCAACAAAATGACTTTGTGAGACGGCGTAGGTTCGCCGAAAGGATGTTGGAATTGCTGGACGACAACATTGTTTTGTTCACGAGTGACGAGGCACGTTTTCATTTATCGAGGATGGTAAACAAACCGAACTTTTTATATTGGGTGCCCGAAAACCTCCAAGAAAAACATGATCAACGTCTGCACTCTGAGAGAGTAACTGTTTTGGTGTGCCGTATCTCGAACTTACATTATTGAACCGTATTTTTTTCGTGAAAGCTATTTCGCCGTGTTGCGTGATTATTTTCTGCCAGAACTAAGAAGACGACGCATTAACCTCAATATACTTTGGTTCCAACAAGATGGGGCAACTTGTCATACCTTTTTAAGAGAATATTTTCGTGGGCGTCTTATTTCTTTGGAGGATTTCAAGAATGTCGTCTACAAGATGTTCGTCTACAAGAATGCCTGGATAAAAATAGACGCCACCTAACTGATGTGATTTTTCGCCCCTGACTGTGTTATATATACTTTAATGGCAATATACCACTAATGTATAACAGCAATACATTTTGATATTCGTTTAAAAAAAAGAGTGTTAATTTTTTTAAAAACACCATACCTCCCTGCCAGACGCGTTACCTTACTACAAAGAGATATAGATTATCTAAATGGCCCATGTTGCCCTTGCAGAGTTATGGAGTATTATAATGACAGCGGGTATCTACTCATTGTTATTTTTTTGTATCAGATTGAAGTACAATTTCTTAATTTTTATATCACTACATCATTAATCATGTTACCGTAATCGTAATGATGACATCGTTAAGATGTACTAAAAAAATCAAAATTAATCCAATAAAAAATCTCTTTCATAGGGCTACATATTTTTTCTTCTCCAATACATGTCGCTAATGATATATAAATTTTGGCACATTATCATGGTAAAGTTAAACAAATTGTACACGTTGTTTCATAATATACAAAGTCATTTTTATCAGTTATCAAAAATATAACTGTCAAAAAAAATTGACCTTGCACAATAATTTGAATGGAGAAAATGGAAAAATCCTTCGATGCTTATTTAAAAAAAGATGCAAATAAAAAAGAGCTCAAAACGTCAGCAGGTAATTAATATTCTTTATTGACCAAATTGAAGAATTTCGTAGTACTTCTTTACCGATAAAGATACTTTGAATGAATTTATTAGGAGTAATCATTTGCATATTGAAAGCAGAAGTTGTAAGAATGTATCAGGTTTTTTTATTACGTTTTAAATCCTTTGAAAGGACAAGGTTTAGTGTTGTAAAAGAGGACCAAATTCGTATTCTTGCAAAATTTTGTAGGCGGTCTGTTTATATTTTATTTGCAATAATTGTAACCCTAATCCTATAGTTCGGTAATTTAAACCCCACGATGCTGTAAAGAGGTCAATTTTATATTCCTGATAATTTTTATTGTAAGAAATGTAAGTTGGTTTCGTTTTGATTAAGAAAAATCGTTTTTTTTTATCTGATGTCTTATAGTGTTAACATACTGAAAGTGCTTTATATTATTTTTTAGTAAATATCAAGAAACGTGATCTAAAATCATTTGTAAAATAATGTCTTTGTTGAACAGTGAAATAGAGTTTTCTCATAAATTGTTTAATAAACTTCCTAATTGTTGATTTTTTGTACTTTTCACTTTATCAATTTATCAAAAAATTAAGGAATCGCGAAAAAAATCGAAAAAGTCAGAGAAATGACATGCTTTGGCGTACTTAACAAATTTATGACATCCTCATCATAAACATCCATAAACCGAACAAAATGACCCCCAAGTGTCTCAGGTACCAAGTGGAGGGGGTGTCTAGCTGATGTCTACAATAATTGAGAATATTGCCATTCGTATTCGACAATCTGTCCAAATAACAAGCAGTTTCTCCCAATTTAAAGTTATATTTCGTGAACAAGTGATTAAAAAGATGGAGACCATTGAAAATTCGACCAAAGCTCTTGAGCAGCTGTTGGCTTTGCCTGAAAACAGAAAAATAAGAAAACCTTTGATGGAGAAAAAAAGGCGCGCGCGCATTAATGAAAGTTTGGAGACACTGAAGAATATATTATTGGAGTGTGATCCTGACTTGGCCAACCGAGCAGCGCCAAAAGGAACAAAGTTGGAAAAAGCTGATATTCTTGAATTGACCGTGAACTACCTGAGGAAAATTAATAGACATCAACCATATATAGCTCCCATCCAAGGATACTTTCCAAATCCAGCCTTCATCAATTATTCGACGCCATATACCGGACGTACAATGCCTCAAGAAGTTGTGTTCCAACCATCGATGCCAGTTATCACTCCAACGCAAATGTCTTACATATATCAGTATTCAGGTAATTCAACAAAATCTATGTATAATTCAACCGTCGCTGTACCAGATGGAGAACGTGTGCCATCGAGTACACCAGATAATGAAGTTGTTCGTGTTGGAATAGTATCACCTCCAGCATCTCCTGAGAGACACCCCGAAGTTTCATCAACGAGCGTTCAAGAAAATGTACAACATCAAGCACTTTGGGATAGTTTTGAAGAAATTGATGCAGATGGCGATGATGTTTGGAGACCTTGGTAGACCTAAACTTATTTTTTAGTTTGTTTTCTAGTCACTATATAATAATCTATTAGATTAATATAAATAATTAATATAAATATAAATAACTATTAATATAAATAATCTATTATATTATATATAAATAATAGACGTTTTGCTAATTAATACAATACTGTTTTCTGTATATTATTATTAACATTTTAAGAATGATAAATACATGTTTTGCATAATGTCACTTATATAAAATTGTACATATAGTTATTTAGGCTTTACAGATATATAGCAAATGTAGAATACTTTTCTAGAAAATATATTTTTTTTGTTCTTGTTTTTTTTAATAAATGAATATATTAATAGTTACGTATTTACTTGTATAATAATCCTAAAACTAGATATAAAAAGGTCTATAAATAAAAAAAATATATATTAAAATAAAAAAAATAATGTGTTCTAATAAGTTAAAGTTAGAAATCACGTGGAAGAGTTTTTAAAAACTTTATTTTTGTTTTTAGGTAGTACAAAGAGTAACGGTACTTTTGACAGTTAACTAAAGATTGAATTTTGTTTACAATTTACAGTATATATATATATATATATATATATATATATATATATATATATATATATATATATATATATATATGTATATATATATATATATATATATATATATATATATATATATATATATATATATATATATATATATATATATATATATATATACATATATATATATATATATATATATATATATACATATATATATATACATATATATATATCAACATATATATATATATATATATATATATATATATATATATATATATATATATATATATATATATATATATATATATATATATATATATGTTGAACTAAGGGCTGTATCAGCAATAACATCATCTGCTAGGGTTGACTCATCTGGTTGAGGTACAAGCTGGCGATGTTAGTCATATAACTCCTCCCGCCGAAGACGAAAACAAAAGGGGTGAATGTTTGTTTTCGACCATATCCTGTAGGGGTATTTCTTCATTTCTTTTCTTGATTGGGTTGGTGGTTTGGACCGGGTTCTTTTTCTTTTTGTATACTTTCCATGCGAATATACTCATTATAGTTCCTACTATGAGGATGGTAGTGAGGGTAGTTAGTGCAGGTAGAGCTTAGTACTATTATATGTAATTTGGAAGATTCTGGAATTTTTAAAAGTTTAGCTTTTTCTTGTAATTATTTTATTTGGTTAATATCGATTGATTGAAGTTGAAGATGGGTTTGTTTCTGAGGTTCTTCTATCGTTCCAAATTCGATTGGTGGTAGCAGGTATGGATTGCCTTTTAGTAATTCTTCTTTATTCCAATATAGATTTTGTAATGCCTGAGTTCCACAATTATGAGGTATATATATATAAAGCTTGGCTCTTTAATTAATATATATTCTTGTTTATAACAGTTTTGATATATTCTTAATGGTTGTTCATTGGGAATAATCAAAATATACTTGTTATTAATCCATTGTATATTAGGTTGATCTAATTTCACATTAATCAGTTGGCATTGATGATTATCTGCGTATCGGATTAATGTTGTAATTCATTCTTTTGTTGTGGGCTTCAGTTCATTTGGGCAAAGATAATTATCTTCTATTTGCGGACATTCTGTGTTACTAAATTGTTGCGAATGAGTGCCAATAATTAGGTAGGGTTGATTAGGTACAATCAAGGTATTGTTTATATGTATAGTCAATAGATGAAAATATTGAAAGATTTCTTCCTTAAAAATAGGAAAGTGAATTACAAAAATAATTTTGTCTTTGACAAATTTCACTTGCAAACTCGCAATTTGGTAGTAATTATTTAATACTTGCAAATTAAGAATTATATCTTTTCCATATAACATTGTTAAATTAGATATTAGATTTGTCATTTCTTGAGCCGATATTATGGTGCCACGTAAAATGTTCAAATGAGCGAAAGCGATCTTCAATATTGTCTAGAAAAGTGATTAGATTCTAACAATTAAGAATAAGTTGATCAATAACATTATACTTATGTAAATAAGAAACTACATTGAAGAATTTGTTTAGTACGTTTGATTTAAGTTCCACAATAGATGTTTTGATTGTTCTTTGATTTTTATCAATAATATTAATAGTTTCGTTGTAGTTCCGAATGAGTTCTTTCGTCAAGGATATATGTTGCATTATTTCTTTTTGAAAAGAATTTTCGTTCGTTTGGAGTTTATAGATTGCCTTATCATATCTTTCTCCATCTTCTGAATCAAGGGTACCAAAAAACCATTTTTGCACTTTTCGTACTAGATTTATTAGTCCTCTTTTGATTCTAATATGGGGTTGAATATTGTTTAGCTTGGTTTTTGTTTCCTGTATTAAATAATGAGTTTGGTTCATCATGGACTTTAAATTTATGGCTTTATTTAGTGGTTGGTATGTCTGTTATTTGAAGTCTAATGTTGTTAAAATAGTCTTCGATGTTGTTTAATTGATTGACAAGTGAGGATGTTTGTATATAGTGGATGAAGGTATGTTTATTTTCTATTATTCGTGTATTTCCAAGATGAAAGAGAAATAGTGGTGTTTTTATAGGGGTTATAGTTACGTCGGTTTCAGTCTTCGCGCTTATCTTCATTGTTTTCCTGTGGACAAAAAGAATACTTCTTTGGTTTCTATAGATTAGCTTTATTAATTATTTTTTCTTTAGTTGTTATTATCTTTTTTTCCATATCTTGTTTTACTTTAGTTTTGTATAGCGAGGTTTATCTTTTGTTCGCCTAGTTTTTTTATCTATGACATATATATCTAATTGTTCTTCGTAATCTATTGGTTTTTCTCTATTCTGATTACGTTTTTCAATTATTCTTGTCCTTGTTCCTAGAGAGGTCTTATATATATTTTTATATACTTCTTTCAGTCGTTTCTTTCTGTCACCAATGAATTTATTTATTATTATTTCATATGTTAGGTCGAATGGATTCAAGGCATTCATTTTTCCGTTAATGACGTCTATAGGCCTTTGTTTAGTGACACTATCTGTTGTCAAATTGTATCCTAATACAGCGTATAACAATAATTCTTTTTCATTGGCATTTGGTTCTTTTAATTTTAATACTCGATATAATTCAATTAGTGTTGAATGAAATCGTTCAACAGGACTGCTGCTGTTTGAATTTCCTGGGGTAGTAAAGTGTATTGAGATGTTGTGTAATTTGCAAAATTCTTATGATAATGATGATTTAAATTTCGTGCTGTTGTCACAAGTAATTTGGCTTGGGATACCATGGTGGTTCATGAATAATATTAAATTATTTAAGACAATACTTACAGTACAAGTTGGTTCTAAAATATAAGCTTATCCGTATCTAGAAAATACGTCTATTAGGGTTAGGAATTTTACATTATTTATATGAATAGTATCTATATGTATCGATTCTAAAGGCTGGGTTGGTGTTGGTGATATTAAAAATTTTATTTTCGGTGGATTACAATCATATTTGGATCGTTGGCATATCTCGCAATTATTAATTAGTTCTGTTAGATCTACTTTCATATTTGGCCAATAATGTATTTTCTTTAAGGCTAGTAAACCTTCATTAATACCTCTGTGACATGTTTTAGTATGATTATAGTTAATCAATTTCTGTTGTTTTTCTTTATCTTCGACATCATTCAATAGTATTTTTGATATAAGCAATTTGTTATTTTATGCAATGAGTTATTTTTGAATACGTTTGACTAGATAACGCTAATCTCAAGATATAAATTTTCATCTGTATAATTTGTATAGATGCAATAAACTTTCTTAGGTTCTACATACTCCTTGAAGAAGTGTATTATTTCTTCTACGTAGTTTTCTGTTAAGTAGACGATGATTCTATTCTTATGTTCAAATATTTTTCTTCTTTAACATGTTAATTTTCTCCTGTTTTTTCTGGTAAATATTAATTGGTTTGAGTACATGTTTAGGGAGTTTTCTGAAATAGGGATATTTAAAATTGGGTCTTCCAATGATGTGTGAATCGTTTCATTGTCTTCTCCATTTTTTTGTTTTCTCGGGGGTTTGATCTGAAAATTTGAGTGAACTATAATTTTAGGGGTGTTTATGATTTTATTAAGTTTTTCATGTTCTTGATCTGTCATTGGTATTTGTCTTTCTCTTTTAATGTACTGTTCAATTTCATTATTTATATCTCCTGGATTTCCAATAATTGATTCATTTTCAATTGCGTTAATTTCGATCCTTAATAACGCATCTGCATTACTATTTTCTTTTCCTTTTTTATATTCAATTCTATAATCAAATTCTTCTAGTTTTAGTCTCCATCTGACTAAACGTGAATTAGGTTCTTTCATATTAAATAGATATTGTAGTGGTTTGTGATCTGCGACAATTATAAATTTACGACCAAATAAATAGGGTCTAAAATGTTTGGTGGCCCACACGATAGCTAGAGTTCTTTTTCTATTGTTGCATAATTTGATTCAGCCGGGTTTAACGTTCTTGATGCATAAGCTACTGGTAAATCGCTACCAATTTTTCTTGGCTTAAAATGGCTCCAATGGATACGTTCGATGCATCTGTTGTCAATACGAAGGGCTTTTCAATATCTGGATATTGAAGTATAGGGTCGTTACATAGGATATTTTTACATGTTTGGAATGTTTCTATAAAATCCATTTTAATGTATTATCTTTTGATCCTTCTTTAAACATTTCGTTAGGGGTTTGGTTAATTTTGCGAAGTTTTTGATAAATCTTCTATAGTAATCTAATAATCCTAGAAAGGCTTTAATATCTTTTGCAGTTTTTAGTATTGGGTATTTTAATATTACATTTATCTTTTTGGGATTTGGTCTGATTTATCTAGATTCATTTTCATTCGGGCTTCTTGTTCCAATTACTCTTTGGAACGTTGCCGGTGCATTTTGTAATCCAAATGGCATTCGAATAAATTCGTAATGTCCATTTTCTGCATTAAATGCTGTTTTTTCTACTGAGTTCTTATTCATTTCGATTTGGTGAAATTCTGATGATAAGTGTATTGTAGAGAAATAAGTGCATTTGCCAAGTTTATCTAATATATTCGATATGTTTGGTAAGGAATATCGATCGTCGATTGTCTTTTAATTTAATTTTCTGTAGTCAATAACTAGTCTCCATTTCTGTTTTTTACTAGCTTCAAGTTTTTTCGAGGGTATAGAGGGTATATATCGAAGTAATAGGACTGCTCCAAGGGCTTTGACTATGTTTTATTGTTCCATCTTCTAGCATTTTATTTATCTGTCTATTTATTTCTTCTTTATGAACGAAGGGGTACCTATATCATTTCGTATATATTGGAATTTCATCGCTAGTTTTGATTTCGTGTTTGATCTGATTGGTAAATGTTAATGCGTTTTCTTCTTTGTGAAAGATGTCCGTGAAATCTCGACATAATTTTATTACTTCAGTTTTTTTTCATCATTCAAGTGATCAGTTCTGAGTATATTTGAAATGTTCTTATTTCTATGTTGGTTCTTAATTGGAAGGTTGTCAAAATGGAATAAATGATATTGATCCTTTTTTGTGTCTGCGAATGGAATTGTTTTCAATGGTCTTAGTAATTTTATAGTAACTGGTTTGTTTGTATGGTTGTAGATTTCGGTATATGCAAATCCATTTTTCGAGGTAGTGAGAGTTTCTGTTATAAAGGCTTTGTTATCGAAATTGGGTTCAGGAATAATTATATAATTATTTTGTTGATCCACTGGTACATTTATTAGGTGAACTTCGTTAATTCTGATTTTAAATTCTTCTTTTTCGGGTTCTCGGAAGTACAAGGAAATCTGTGTGGTTCTGTTAATTAATTTATTGTTTGATAGGTCGATCGTGAATTTGTGTTTTAGAAGTTCTTTTAATCTAATAATTCTGTCGAAATATTCATGAAAGTTAAATAAGATAACTGGTATTTCGTCTCTTACTTGAAGTTCAGGAAAAGCTGGTATTTCTGCTTTGAATAATACTTCCTTTTCTCCTATTTCTGTTTTTATTTTAGATGGTGAATGATAAATTTTATACGAATAAAATTTTTCTGCTTTTGAAGGTTTTAAAATTGAATGAAAACATCCGGTGTCGATTAAGAATTTTAAAAGTGGGTTACTTATTTTTATGTATGGTAGGTTATTATTTGTATCCCTATGCATTTCGCATTTTAGGTCGGGTCTTCGTTTGTTAATGCAGTCTGAAAATTTCCGTAGTAATCATAGTTTGTGTTTCGTCATATGGTTCTAGAACTTCTGCTGAGTCCTCGTTATGATAATCTGTCGTCGTGTTTGTCCATACATCTTCGTTATCACATGCAGGGGTCAAGTATGAATCATATTCGGTATCTTTTGATGATTCATTTTCCATCTGATACAGTTCTTGCGATGTAAAATTTCTTTGACCGGTGGGTTTGAAGAAATTTTGGTTTTGTCTTATTTTAATTGCAATTGTAGATGTTATAGACATCGGTTCCGATTTATTGGTTGGTACTTGTCCTGTTGGTTGAAATACGTTTTTCGGTGGTCCGAAAACTTGGAGATTCGTTGAGAAATATTGCTGTATTTGTCGTGGTTGGACACTGATTGGTCCTTGTGGAAAGGGTGGTTTGTAATTCTGGTAATTCTGAATTATTTGAGGTCTAACATGAGAATTAAATCTTGGTGTTTGGAATTGGGGTCTCATCGGCGAATTAGATTGTTGTTGAAACGGTTGGAATTGAGGTCTCGCTTGTAGATTGTATGGTTGATAGAGTTGTGCGTTTGGAGAATTTAAATTTGGACATTTAGATGGTTGAATTTGTGTTTTTAAATGGTCGAATGTTTTGTGTCTAATGTTTAAATACATTCTGTGTGTACTGGAAATTTTGTTCTTCAGTGACATATGACATCGGGGTTTCTAATGAATCTGGTACTTTTAAGCTAATTATACTTTGGAAATATCCTGGTAGTCCTCTAATGAAAGTTCTTAAGCTGGCTTGTTCATATTGCCTCGTATAAATTGTTTTTGTTGTGACGTTCATGTGTGTGATAGGAATTGTATTCACTTTCTGTGTTAGTTGACTTCTCAGTATCTGAATTCTTTTCCCGAATTCTACCGGATTCTCGTTCTTTAATGGAGAGGCTACTCACAAATCTTGTTCTAGGCATTTCAAGTTTCTTTTATCTTCAAAACAGTCATATAATGCGGTTTTTATGTCTACCCAATTTTCTAATTCCAGTCTGTTGCCTACTAATAGTTGTGTTCTGTCTATTAATTTAATTCTAGTTATTCTGGTCAAATAACTAGTCGTATCGTCGTATTCAATAATTTACTGATGAATACGTGATTATAAAATTAAAATATGCTATGCGTA
Source organism: Cosmopolites sordidus (assembly GCA_031761425.1). Lineage (NCBI taxonomy): Eukaryota > Metazoa > Arthropoda > Insecta > Coleoptera > Curculionidae > Cosmopolites > Cosmopolites sordidus. The sequence goes on along the minus strand of JARFXV010000339.1, from coordinate 709,566 downwards.
AAATATTAAAAATGTTTTTAGATGGTTTAAATAAAATAAAATAAAGGGATTAAATTATGGTTAATATATGCTTTAAAAATAACTAAATTTCTACTTAATGACTAGGTATTACTCGTCTTTCTTATTTTAAAGTTCGCGCTTTTAAATTAGAGAAAGTTGTATTCCTAAAATTAAATAATTAAATAAAAATTATTGATTATGTATTTTCATCTTAAAATTAGATTTGATGCGTTCTTAAAATTAGGATGATTTTTATTTGTTGTGTTTGCTTGTGCTTTTTGCTTTTTCTTAACCTACGTTTCTTAAATCTACTTTCAATTTTTTATCCGGAAAAATCGAAAGGGGTTGATAAAGGAGTACTGGACACTCATCGTATTTTTAGCCTGTCACGGGTCGTCAGCCGCTTGTCCTTCGGGGTGAACCTCTGGCTCTGCAATAGTCGTTGGTTTCTTTGTGCTGGGTTGATCAGTAGACGGCTTCAATCCAAATCAGACTCGATGCTGTAGCTTTGGGGATAAAGGTGTGGTCGATACACTGATCTGTTTTCCGACTGCGCCAGTTAAAGTTAGAAATCACGTAGAAGCGTTTTTAAAAACTTTATTTTTGTTTTTGGGTAGTACAAAGAGTAACGGTACTTTTGACAGTTAACTAAAGATCGAATTTTGTTTACAATTTACAATATTTATATTAAAATTAATGTTGAACTAAGGGCTGTGTCTGCAATGACATCATCTGCTAGGGTTGACTCATCTGGTTGAGTGTGGTCATATAACTAATACATATTTTCACTCTCTTTGTCGTCGAAAATATCAGCTGCCTCATATAACGCTTCTACTTCAGATGCACAGCGAGTACGAGAACGCGTGCTTATTTTGAGCTAAACAGAAAATGAACCGATAAATAAATGTTAAAAAAATTAAAAATCAATTTTTAATAAAAATAATATAGAAAATATAATATTTATGATTTACTTACCACAAACTGTGTCAAGATCGAAAAAAAAACGCACTATTTGTGCAAAAAGGTTATTTAAATAAAAAGGTTATTTAAAAAAAAACAAAACACTGACACAACAACAGCACTGGGTGGCGTATACCATAGACTGACTATGGTCGCGTATGGTGGAGGATCTGTAGTAGGTAGTGAAACTACCTAGGGGTAGTGAAACTTTTCCCCCACTCAAAGTCATACCCTCAACGTGACCATTTATAAGGGAAAAACACTTTTAATTTACCCCCGGGTATTTCGTATCCAGTGCTTCTCTTGAGGGTAAAACTTTAAAATGAAGCATAATGTTAACTACAGGTGATAATCCGGTATTTTTTGTTTTATCAATAATGAGTTCTGATACATATTGAATTTTTTTCTTGTCTTTGCATTTTATTTGGGAACCGGAACCTTTATAGTATTATAAAACTAATACGATAAAGGTTGTTCAATAAGAGTGTTAGAACTTTAAAATAAAGCACAATGATAATTACAAGTGATAATCCCAATTGCGGCTCGTAAGTTTTTAAAATGGGAGGGCGTAGAAGAAAATAGTGCTGCTGGAGAATTTTTTTTGCTTTCCCCTTCCTCCTTTTTATTTTTGGTGCTATTGAAACTCTATACAGGAGGTGAACCAGAAAAATGAGTTAAAGGAAAGCAACTGAACGGAAATAAAATATGGTGTTTTGCTCTGAAAAATTGTTGTGATAAATGCTAGAGGGGCGGCGCCCTAACGCCATCCCTTAGGAGCCGCCACTGGATAATCCGGTAATTCTTGTTTAATCAACAATAAGTTCTAATAAGTTAAAGTTAGAAATCACGTGGAAGCGTTTTTAAAAACTTTATTTTTGTTTTTGGGTAGTACAAAGAGTAACGGTTCTATTGACAGTTAACTAAAGATTAATTTCTGTTTACAGTTTACAATATTTATATTAAAATTAATGTTAACTAAGGGCTGTGTCAGCAATGACATCATCTGCTGGGGCTGACTCATTTGGTTGAGGTGCAAGCTGGCGATGTTAGTCATATAACTAATACGTATTGAAATTTTTTCTTGTCTTGCCGTTTTATTTGGGAACCGGATAGTTGTCACTTATAAAAATGATACGAAAAAGAGTTGTTCAATAAGAGTGTTCGAATTTTAAAATGAAGCACAATAATAACTATAAGTGATAATTCGGTAATTTTTGTTTTATCAACAATGAGTTGTAATACATATTGAAATTTTTTCTTGTCTTGGCATTTGATTTGGAAACCGGATAGTTGTCACTTATAAAAATGATGCGATACAGGGTGAGTGAGTAAAGAATGTTACAACTTTAGAATGAGGCTCAATGATACCTACAAGTGACAATCCATTAATTTTTGTTTGATCAACAGTGAGTTCTAATATATATTGATTTTTTTTCTTGTGTTGGCATTTTATTTGGGAACCGGATAGTATTAGGGGGACCGGAAAGTAATGTCGTTTCTGCGCATGTCAATATTCGTTTATCATCTACCAGCTGCTTGTGTACTTCAAAGTCGTACTAAAGACATTTTAGGGTTAAAGTGACTTTTTACTTGTAAATAGTTAAATATTATTTTTTTTGCAGTTTTGGATGAAATGGAGGACCAAATACCAGAAGAGGTACATATCCGGCATTGTATGATTTTTGAGTTTCGCAAGGGTAGTAGCGCAACAGTTGCTACCAAAAATAATTGCGATATTTATCCTAAGTGTATTAGACATTCGTAAATGCCAAAGGTGGTTTTCTAAGTTTAGATCTGGTAATTTTGATCTTTCCGACTCGTCTCGATCAGGAAGACCAACAATTGTAGACAATGACGTGTTAAGGGCGGAATTGCAAGCAAATCCGTGTCAGGTAATAGCCACGAAGTACTGCTAAGCCAGGTTTACATCCCAAAAAGGCGATTTTGTGTTTATGGTGGAGTATTCCCGGAATCGTTCATTTTAAAGTGCTGAAACATGGACAAACTGTGAATGCAGACCTTTACTGTGAATAATTGGACAGAGTAAATCAATCTTTAATTGAAAAATGTCCAGTGATTGTCAACAAAAAAGGCGTTAGTCTGAAACACGATACTGCAAGACCGCACTGCGCAAGACGAACCCTGGAAAAAAATAATGAAATGAGGTGGGAGGTACTGCCTCACTCACCATAGTCGCCCGACATTGCACTATCGGATTTACCTAAGACATTTGTGTATGTGACAAAAATTTAAAAACTTGGATGAAACCCAAAATGACCTTTCCAGATATTTTGCTCAAAAACCGATTGATTTTTATCGATGCGGAATTGAAAATTTGCACACTAGATGGCAAAAGGTTATTGATAACGAGGGTGATTACATCATTGATTAAAAATAAAAACTTGTTAAACATTTTTTTGTTTGAACTTAATGTAAAAAAATGACATTACTTTCCGGCCCCCCTATAGTTACGTATAAAAATGATGCGATAACCTTTAAAACGAAGCACAATGATAGCTACAAGTGATAATCCGGTAATTTTAATGTTATCTTGAAGAACAAATAATGGCATGATGATTTGAAAATAATATCGCTAAAATGTCTTCCTCGGCTTCGTCTAGTAGAATGCATTCTGGAGACCCAATTTTTCGATTATTTTTTCACACAGATCTTATGATATATTTTGAATAGTGGCTTGAATGTTTCGTTTAAGGTCAAGAATTGTTCGGAGTTTTTTTTCTGTAAACCAGAGATTCAACATAATCCCACAAAATCACACTCCAAGGGCGTGAGAACGCATCCAGGAAACTTTTTTTGCAATAAATCGATTGACTGGCGAGATGTGTGACAACTTGAAAGAAAATGTTGTTTATATCCACATTTATCAGTTAAGGCCAAATTTATTCTATTAGCATATACCTAAGCGTTCACTGATTGCATTCCACCAGATGAAGCCGAAAGACACATTTGAACAACTGATTGATTATTTGTTCTTCAAAGTAAAATAAAAATTACCGTATGATCACTGGTAGTTATACTATTTACAATACACTTTTATTTAAAAATTCTTTATTATAAGAACGGTGCATATACTGACTTTATACACGATGTATATCGTTGTTGTGAGTAGAACGTTCTATGCATGTTTAATCTGTCTATTAATAGGGGAGCACAGGGGAATTGGAGCCTACTAAGGAAAATTGTTAATAAATGTCACATTTGTTTCAATAATTCTAACTTGTAATAAGAAACATAAACCTTGTTTATTTGAATATCAGATAAGCACGGTTTATATTAACTATATTTCGGTAAAAAAAGAGATTTTCCAAAGAAAGTCATTCGCTCTCATTACCCCATATATATAACGCTCATATGTGAAATGGGAGCCATAGATTTTAATCAGTCTCAAATATGAAGTTTAATATAATCAAATCTAGCAATTGTTAATATAGAGAACTATTTGTAACATAAATAAAGAAATCAAATTACTAAACAAAACAAAGAAACATACATTTTTAGGATCCAAATAAAAAGCACAAATATAAGAAGCTGGATTATCATTGCCAGAACATCTCTCCACTTTTGGAGACTCATCATCGCAAATTAAATTTTCATTTAGATCTTCACGACGATCTTCACCTAGACGATTCTTCATCGCCACTCTTGAATAAATTTTTCTTTGCTCTTGTAATTCTTTGGTTTTTTAGTTGTAGTCTCTCTTCGTTTTAACACCTTTATCTTTGGTACATTTCCCTTTGGTACATTTTCCTTTGGTACAATTTTCTTTATTACAGCTTCCTTTGTTTCTCTGATTCACATTTGTTTTACTACCTTTTTCAATACGTTTCTTCTTTTTTCTTCGAATATAGTTTTCATTGGTGTGCTTGTTAAGATTTCAGAATGCTGTTTGTTTTTCAAGATCTTGTTTTTATTAAAGATGTGGGGTTAATGTGGGATTAAAGATTTGGCTTACAGTGGACACAATAGTAGCAAAGTCAGAAAATGTTTGAGCATTATCAATATTGGTTTCACATTGTTGGTTACCGTTTGATTAGTCTGGATTTGTGGTAGAACTGCCGGTAGCTGGCTGCTGAATGACAGACTGATGTAGTGTTGCATTTGATGGAGACCAAATTAGGATAGGGTTGACAGTAGCTGATTGCTGAATAACTATGTTTCGGTGGTATCACGTATGATGTGGATAGAATCGTGGCTTGGTTTAGAGTAACTTGCTGTTGAATGCACTTAAAATAACTGCACTTAACTGCACTTAAGATGGATGGACTTGTGGCAGGGTTGACATTATTGTGTTGCTCAATAACTGGCTGCTGTGGTGTATCATTTGATATTGATTGAATCGTAACAGGGTTGGCATTAGCTGGCTGCTGAATGACAAGCTGCTGTTGTGTACCATAAGATATGGACTGAACAATAACATTCGTGCACCCAGAAGTGGCTTCCTCGTCAGTGGCCATTAAATCATTATCACTAAAAATTGCAGGGTTCATATGGAGTATTCCCGATGCTTCAATTCCTTAAACTCCTTTTTTAAACACGCTACTCTCATATATGCCCTTATTAAACAGCCTTGCAATAATGCAGCTGGTGAAATTTTTGTCAATTTGTTTATTTTATATACATGTTACACTCTTTGTTGCAAGCTCTTTTAATGGGGGAATAAAAAGTAACGTCAAGGGGTTGTAGACAGTGTGATGAATGTGGTGGATTGGTAAGCATTATGGTTTTCTTTTGTCAATTCCCAAACTTCTAATGTAGAATGACTGTTACTTACTGACTGCTGCTAGTGATTATCCAATACTAGCAAAGCTGGTCTTTCAGCAGTATGTTTAGTTTGTTTTATCAAATTTCGTAGCCATAACATTAATATATTTTCGTTTGTCCAACCATTATGAGAACATGTGTAAATAGCTCCTGCTGGTTCATCTCTTTCTAGCTGTGGCGGAAAAATGAAAAGAGGTGGGATGAAAGATCCTGAAGCGCTCATAGCACATATTAGTGGTTTTTGTCCTTTGGGAGCTGTAATTTTCTCATTTCTTGGACAGTCTTGTTAAATCCAAGTATTCGATTAATACTCGTTGCTTTGGGCTTTCTAATACTAAGATCAGGATGTCGCTGTAAAAAACCAGACAGCTAGACAGGGAAAATAATAGTATATTATTATCGATGGCTGTAAATAGTATTTTACGTTCGAGTGAAAATTTATTAACTAAATCACAAAAGTAAATTAATGAAATAAATACACTTTTAAAAACACGATTTAAAAATTTACTTTAAGTGCTCAAAATGTTTCCCATTGTTAGCTAAATAATAGTATAATCTGTTACTGAATTCTTTTAGAACGTTTTGAAAGATGTCCTTATTAACCTGCATGTATGCATAATTCTATTTCTTATATATACTGTCTTTAGATAACCCCAAAGAAAGAAATCCAGTGGCGTTATATCTGGAGATCTCGCCGGCTATTCCACAGTAATTCCTCTGCCTATCCATTTGTGTGCGTTGTCATGTTGAAAGTCCAAATTTTGTTCATCCAACAGTGGGTTTCTTCTTCGATTTGGTTTTATAAAGGCTATGTTTTGAGTGGATCAATTTTGTTTTCTAATAAGTTTAAGTACAATTCACCGGATAAATTATCTTCAATAAAAATCGGACCTATTATTGTATTCCCCTGAACTCCAGCCCAAACGTTAATCTTTTGGAGAAACTGCGTATGACCCTCTTGAAACACACGATGAACCTGAAACTGAAACAAATATTCTTTATTAAATTCGGATCATTTTGTATTATTTTACAAAACTGAATCCTTCTGTTATAATCATCTTCGCTGAGCTGCTGAAGAATACTAAATTTGTAAGAAAAGAACTGGTTTTGTTTTAAAATTTTGTGTATGGAACCAATGGAAATATTTGTTAACTTAGCGACTTTTGGAATTGAACTGGTTGGATTAACAGCGAAATTACCAAATTTCAATCTGTGTGGGTTCATTAAGAACTCCCGGTTGCTTATTTACTTTGTTAGACGCGGATCCAGTCTCTTCAAATTTTTGAGCAAGTTTTATTCCGTATTGATGTCCTATATTTTTATCCGGATAGATTTCATTAAAATGTCGGGTTGTTCTGCGAGCACACACCGATTTTCAGCACCATAAATAAAAATAATTTCAATATTTTCTTGTAAAGTATATATCGTTAAATTCTGTCACTGTAACTGACACCACTTGACAAACAGTTGAAAAAAAAATTAACTGCAATGAGGAATAAAGTATGCATTAAAACACAAATGAGCAATGAGTTAAAATAAAACGTATCTTATCTTATTTCAAGAAGTCTGAAGCACCGTCAGTGCCAATAAGACGCAAGCCCAATCCAATAGTCCTAAGAAACAAATCTATGTTTCAAAGCGCAATAAAAGCCTTGAAATCAGCCAAAATAGCCGTTGGGCCGGCTAGAACGAGACCGGACGGAGTCCTCTTGACTCCATGTACGGAATCAGATAGAAAAGCCATAATAGAACTTTTCGACAAAAACATTTCCATACCACTTACCAACATCAAGCCGAAATCTACGTGTCGTCATCAAAGGCGTGTTAGAAACCATACCATCAACGGACGTTGAAACCGAGCTGCAACAGCTAGGCTTCCATCCGATCTCCACCATTAGATGGCAAAATAAAAACAAGAAACCCATTGCGATTGTACAAGTCATAGTACCTCGCAACGAAGCAACCATCCTGAATATTAAACAGCTCCATTCTCAGCCCGTAAGAGTGGAAAAGCAAAAGAAAAAGAAGCGTGGCCTCGCTACTGAGATGCAAACAACATCACATCACCATCATGAAGAAAAGAAACCAAACCTGAATGCAGTTTTCCGATCCTAGCTAGAAAAACAGCGAAGCACCTCATCAGAGCACAATCCAAACCAACTGCGAGAAGAAGATTCGGCCGAACTTGCAGAATTTTTCAAGATAGCGATGTATCAGGCTCTTATGAACCTAGATTTACCGCTTTCCAACCAATTTCAACCCAATAATTCCGATCAAGTCATCGAAGAAAACGCGTAGTCGTATGACTCCGCCTTCTTCAAACCACGCCCCCACGGGCACCAACATACGCGATTTTCTCGTAAAAATCCGCGGAATCGGGCCTTGCGGCCTGGTTCCGAAGCAGTGATGAATACATCAACCAAATACAGCTGCGAAGTAATCTCCATAGCACCAAAAAGAATCAGACAAAGCCAAAACCCTTCTCCATCCTGAAATCTTTCAGGAATCAACAATCCATCCTCAACAATCTCAAGCCGACGAGCGAATGCAAGATCCGCGATCGAACCATTCCACCCCGGACACCAAAGTGCGCGAATTTTTCTCGCAAATCTCTGCGGTTTTGGGTCTCGCGACCTAATCCCGTAGCAGAAATAAATTCAAGAAACTAATCTGAATCAGGACGTTTTTTGTTCACCGAAAGGTCTACTAAATCGTCACTTCCAGGGCTAGATAGAAACCCCCAAAACATTACCTGGGCTTGCGTAAGCAGGCAAACAGACCCGCAGAGCGGATAATTCAATAGAAACTGGTAAGAGCCTAAAGGCTAACCAAAAAACCTGGACAAATAAGAAGAAGAAGATATATATATATATATATATATATATATATATATATATATATATATATATATATATATATATATATATATATATATATATATATATACGGCCCATGGTACTCCTCTGTTGATTGTAAATAATTACTCATGTGTAGCCATTTTATTGTCTTACTAAAAAGTGTTTATCTTTTAAGTATGGCTTGAGTATTATAAAGAATTTTTTTTTAATTTAAATAAAAATCGATCATTCCACACGTAATTCTAAAACCAAAAAACACAAAAGTAAAACTTCGAATTAATATTCGTTTTGAAGTTTCCAGCCTATGAATTTTGTTGCAATATGTCCGAGTGTCCGACACTTAGCAATGCGAGATGAGAAGGTTATACTAATAACATGCAGAAGTATGTCCAATGACTTATTACCTATTGAATGCAATTATAACTGACTGATATTGTTTATTGGAAAAAAATACCTAATACTCAATAATTGAAATCTAGTTCTTGGATTGGACCGTTTCAACTTACGATTACAACTGTTTGTTGGGGTGAAAATTGAGTATTTTAAAAAATACTTTAGTTTTTTAAAACCGTTTCCGTGGGCTTTATTAAACTACCGTATTTTAATAAGGCTCTAAAACAAAAATACACTTTCTAAAATACTAATTATCGGAATGTTTCTATTTAGACTTGCTTAAACTAAGAAAATCAACAAAATTAGAAATTTTTTAATAAAAATCCAATAAAACTATACTGCGACTTTTTCTTACCATTTGGGGATGATAAGGCCACCACACAACAAGTTCAGTTAGATTTCAGATAGGGAACGTGCTCTGCATAAGTATAAATTGTCAAAATCTAATAGTGTTTGGATAGCATATAAAAAATTGAGAAATTTTGTTGTTTCGGAGACGAGACGTGAAAAGAAGAATTTCCTTAACGATACAATTAATCAAAATAATGTGAGGAAAACGTGGTCAACCTTAAAAACATTTAGTATAGGTTCTAAGTGCAAACGAAGTTTGCCTGACAACTTAAATAAACCGGAACTTATAAATCGGTATTTTGGAGAATTTGTTTCGGATGTAAATGGTAATTGCGATGAAAGGATTACTTACTACTATTCGAATAAATGTCCCTCGGCAGGCGCATTCTCGTTCCAGTTGGTGGATGAGAGGGTAGTGCATAATATGTTATTTAAGTTAAAAAAAGATGGTACAGGTGCTGATAATATTTCTCTGCGGATGCTACAGTATCGCAGTCCCTTTCTTGATGTATATATACTTAATATAATTAATAGCTGCATAGAGCAAAACTACTTTCCTCTAATTTGGAAGCAAGCTGTAGGGATTCCTCTTCCGAAACATGATAAGCCTTCTTCGTTTTCTGACCTGCGTATTATTAGCATACTTCCAGTTCTTTCTAAGATTTTTGAGAAAATTTTATTTAAACAGATGTACGAGTTTTTTGTCTCCAATAAAGTAATATCCGATTCGCAATGTAGCTTTAGAACTGGTTTTTCAACGTCTACAGCTCTGGCTTCTGTGACTAGTTATTTATTTAACAGCTATGACAGAGGCTTAGCTAGCGTGCTTGTATTACTGGACTTTTCTAAGGCGTTCGATACATTAAACCACAGCCTCTTCTGCGCAAAATTGTCTTACTATGGGTTTGACGAATCATCCGTTAATCTAGTAAAATCGTTCCTAGATTGTAGAACACAATATATTTCTGTTAATCATGTAAACTCGTCTAAAGTGAATGTTCTTTCTGGTGTGCTTGAGGGATCAGTGTTGGGTCCATTATTCTTTATTGTATATACATCTGATGTTTTGGGTTCTGTTCAGAACATGGAAGTACGGGCTTATGCTGATGACACAATTATATTTCAGTTTTCCTCCTCGTGAATTCTCCAGAGCCAATAATATAATTAATAATCAGTTAAACAACCTTAAAAGACTCTCGTTAGCACATAATTTGAAATTAAACTCTTCTAAATCTAAAGTTATGCTATTTTGTACTAAATCTAACTATATTATTTTGAGGACGAATCTTTCAATATCTGTTGACAGAGAGAGGCTTGGTTTTGTTGATTGTGCGCAAAATTTGGGTGTTATTTTTGATTCGAAGTTACGTTTTAAAGATCATGTATCCAAGTTAATTCGTAAATCATTCATGCACCTTAAGTTACTTTATGCTAATAGGCACATTTTGAACCAGGCTTTAAGAAAGCTATTATCAGAGTCGTTGGTACTTTCTCAATTTACTTACTGTGACTTTATTTATTTCCCATGTCTCGACTCTGTGGACAGGGGCAGAATTCAGCGAGTACAGAATGCTTGTTGTCGCCTTATTTTTGGACTTCAAAAACGGGATCATATCTCTCAGAGGATTAATGAGCTTAAGTGGCTTACTATGGATCACAGATGGCAGCTTCATATGGCTAATTTCACTTATAAGGTTATTAATGCTGACAATAATTCTGAAGCACTTAAAAGTATGTTTGTAGCTCGTTCAGCCAGTCATTCTGTGAATATTAGATATAGAAGCAAATTTACAATGCCACATTACAAAACATCGATGTTTACGACATCATACATATATAATGCTATTAAGATATTAAATAGACTCCCCAATATATTTAAAATGTTTAATATTAACAAAGTCAAATACAAAGTCAGGGAATTTCTTTTAGTTCAACAGCTATAATTGCTAATATATTTTATATTTTTTTTAAGATTATTGTTTCATGGGCATCTGACGTTCTGGCGGTGACCGGATGGTTGGGTAATAGTATTATTTTTTAGACTATGTGTGTGAGACATGAGAGGAAATGTTTGTGGTTTTATTGGTGAGTTTTTTTTTCTATCTAGGAATTAACATCGGTAGGTTGGTTGAGTGGAATAGCAAATTATGCTAGACTTCGCCAACTTGCTGATCAACAAATTGAGAATTCTCATTTATTTTGTTTTTATACTTTCGTGTATTTCTTTTTTTCTTGTCATTAGTATGATGCAATAAAGGCCATTTATTATTATTATTCTGCTCATCCTTACTGTAGAATCTCAGCTCATGCTGGCCGGTATTCCAATGCCAAGATGAAAAAGCAATTCAGCTCCTCTCACCCTAGCATAATATCTTACGAACAATGTGACACGTCTGCAAGAGCACGGCACGCTGTCCCACTATGGCAATCGATCTCGATATCCCGAGGCTCTCGAGGTTCTTTGAAAATCTCTTACTTATCAGGCCTTCGGCGGATATAACGAAGGGCACTACGTCTACCTTACTCAGTTTCCACTGGTTCTTCAAGTCGTATGCCAGATTTTCATACTTTGTGGATTTTTCTATCTCAGTTTTTCTAATGTTGTGAGATAGTGGCACTGCGATGTCAATTATAAAAGCCCTCTTGTCCTTTTTGTTGATTAGAACAATATCCGGCCTGTTATAATCAACCGTTCGATCAGTAGTGATTGGTCTGTCCCAGTAAAGAATGGTATCGGATGATTCAAGTACAGGAGAAGGCGAGTACTTATAATATGGAGGAGGTGCATTTTCTAATAGCGAGTATTTTGTTGCAATTTGTTGATGTATAATTTTTGCCAGCTGATTATGCCGTCCTAAATAAGCATTAGGAGCAAGGGCCGGGCAACCGCCAATAAGGTGCTCAATTGTTTCCCCCAAAGTACCGCATTTCCTGCACTTATCGACTACGTCCAAATGCAGTATGTGCTTTTCATAGTTTTTTGTTCTTGTTACCCTATCTTGAATAGATATCGCGAAACCTTCTGTTTCTGGGTACAAGAGTCCATCGGTCACCCACTTCAGAGACAATTGTTCGTCAATGGTGTCATCTTCGAGTGACTTTGGAAACCTTCCGTGCAATGTTTGTCCTTTCCATTCTCGAACACAGTCCGTGAGCGTTGTTCTGCTATCAATACGATTCCGTTTATTTAGGTTCAGTGGGGTGAAACCCCGATCCTCATTTGCAACCAATTTCATCAACGTACTGTTTGAATCAAGGAAGTGTTTTCTCATTCTATTTTCTTGATTGAGACAGAGATTTTTTACGTTTACAAGGCCTCTACCCCCCAACTTTCTTGGGATGTATAGTCTTTTCGTAGATGAGTTTGGATGCAGGCATCGGAACTTTGTCAATGTTCGGCGCGTCAACCTATCGAGCTCATCAAGGTCAGTTTCTGACCATTTAACTATGCCAAAAGAATATGTCAGAGTTGGCACCGCCCAACCGTTGATCGCTCTAATGAGGTTTCCTCCGTTCAGTTTGGTGTTTAAAAGTTTTGCAAGTCTCTTTTGGTATAGAGTGGCAAAGTCCTTCTTTAACTGGTTATGATCAAGTTTATGCTTTTGGGGTATTCCTAAATATTTGTAGGACTCTTCTGGTTCTAGTTGTTGTATGTTACAAAGTGTTGAATGTTGACTCTGAACCTTTCCCTTCTGTATACTAATGGTAGAGCATTTGTCCAGTCCGAATGACATTCTGATATCCCTACTGAATGTTTCAACCGTTTTTATCAATGAGTTTAATTTTTCTCTAGTTTCTCCATATAATTTAAGGTCATCCATATATAGTAGATGAGAGAGCTTTCTTGGATTCCTCATGTTAAGTTTATATCCAATATTGCTGTTGTTGAGTAGTGTGGACAAAGGGTTCAATGCTAAACAGAACCAAATTGGAGAAAGGGAATCTCCCTGAAAAATTCCCCTCTCGATATTTGTAGCTGCAATGCATTGTTGGCCGACAAAAAGATTCGTTTTCCACTTCCCCATCAGGCACTTTAAAGAATTAATAATCTGGGGGCTAATTTTATAGAAATTCAGAACCTCAACCAGCCAATCGTGAGGGACACTATCGAATGCTTTCTTGTAGTCTATATAGCAGATATTTAAGTTGCGTTTTCTTTTTCGCGCTTGCTCAAGAACTACAGCATCGATCGTCAATTGTTCCTTGCAGCCCATACTTGCTCTTATACATCCTTTCTGTTCTTCTTCAAAAATGTTGTTTTTATCACAATGTTGGTAGATTTTTTCATTGAGTAGGGCTGTGAACAGTTTATATAACACTGACAGACATGTGATTGGTCTGTAGTTATTGGGTTGCTTAACGTCCCCTTTTTTGAACAGTAGGTATGTATTGCCCTCCATTAGAAAGTCAGGGAAAGTGTCTGGATTTATTAAAACCTCTTTAAATGCATTTGCAAGTACGGGATAGGTGGCTGTAAAGCTTTTAATCCAGAAGTTATGCAATCCATCTGGTCCAGGCGCCTTCCAGTTGTGAGTCTTCCTGACAGCAGTGCAAATGTCAATCTCTGTGAAATCGTTAGACTCCATATCTGGGAGAGCATTTGTCTGTTCTTGAATGGTTTTAACCCAAGGAGCCAATTTTTCGTAGCCATCTGATTTTTTCCAAGCCGATCTCCAATATTCCGCAAAGGAAGACACATCGATATTCTTAAGTTCTGACTTGCTGTTACCTTCTGCTTCGAGTTGTCTATAAAATTTCTTTTGGCTGTTTGCAAATACTGAATTTTGATGTTTTCGCTTTTCTAGCTCATTATATCTTGCTAGCCTGGCTCCTTTCGATTTAGCTTTTTGCCTAAACCGATCTTTTAGATCCAACAATTTTTCTGTCAGGTTTGAATCATCGAAGTCAATGCCAGATTTATTGGCAATTATTTTTGCCTTTCTCGCTACTTTATTTGACTGATTACCAGAAAGATACTCTGAGATAATGTCAACTTTCCTCCGGAACCCATTGATATTGTTTTCAAGGCGCGTTTTCCAGACAGGTGTATTTTTCTGGATACTACGACCAGCCGCATTATGGGTGTAAGTCTTTTGACCTGAAATTTCGATGACAGTCACTGCTGCACAATATAATGCAAGATGTATATCGCTTAAATTTGTCATCCCTGATAGATGTGATTCCAAAACTCTATTAATCTGCATTAGAGTAATACGTGATTTTGCAATATTACGCAGTACTGGAATTTTTGGTCTATTCAATGGGTTTGAGCCAGTAAAACTGGCCAAATTGCTGTAAAACTTCTCTCGTATGTTAGAAAAGTTACGTTGCGAGATTGATTCTTCATTTTTAGATGATGATGCTTCTGGTGATACATTTTGAGTTTGTTCTACTTGTTTCTCCTCTGTATTCGAGTTAAGAACGTCTATAGTATCTTCTTTATGTTGTTGATATGTAATGTTTTGATGTAGTTCATTACCGATTTCTCTCTTGATGTTCATTAATTCCGATTCGGTTAGATAGTTTTTCCTTAGAATTACATTTTTACGGTCGGCTAAGTTTTGTTCCGACAGCTGAGTTTCAGGGAACCTCTTTTTATATTCTTGGTGGAGTGCATGCCTCCATCCAGGGAGCGGATTATCTCCGCACTGGTTTACGTAGTAATAGGCACGCATTACATCAATATTCATTTCGCGTGTCCATCTGATACGTGGAGTGCGTTCGGTCCTAGTGACAGCCTTCCTTATTAGGGGCGAGCCAGCAAGTACCGGGGTATTTTGATCTTCTACTCCATTATTAATTTCCGCTCTCTGTTGATTTTGTAGTAAAGTCTTTGGTGTTGCTAGACTTAGATGATCTAATTGTTGTTCGAGTGCCTCTTTCATTGCCATTCTTGTGGTGCCATAGAGTTGGGAACCGCCACTCGCTCCAGATTCACCAACCCCGGACAAATCCTCCCGACGGTTCCGAAGGGTTCTTGTCCGCAAAACCCTTGGTATCCGGAGACATCGTTAGAGACACTTTAACCCTGTGCCATTCAGCTCCTCGGCACGATGGATTTCCACCTTAAGCTTGGGGATTTTTTTTTCAGAGGTTTACTCCTCTCAGCTCGGGAAGGTGGTGGCGCCACTCACCAAGCGGACAATTATTATTATTATTATTATTATTATTATTATTATTATTATTCTGCTCATCCTAACTGTAGAATCTCAGCTCATGCTGGCCGGTATTCCAATGCCAAGATGAAAAAGCAATTCAGCTCCTCTCACCCTAGCATAATATCTTACGAACAATGTGACACGTCTGCAAGAGCACGGCACGCTGTCCCACTATGGCAATCGATCTCGAGATCCCGAGGCTCTCGAGGTTCTTTGAAAATCTCTTACTTATCAGGCCTTCGGCGGATATAACGAAGGGCACTACATCTACCTTACTCAGTTTCCACTGGTTCTTCAAGTCGTATGCCAGATTTTCATACTTTGTGGATTTTTCTATCTCAGTTTTTCTAATGTTGTGAGATAGTGGCACTGCGATGTCAATTATAAAAGCTCTCTTGTCCTTTTTGTTGATTAGAACAATATCCGGCCTGTTATAATCAACCGTTCGATCAGTAGTGATTGGTCTGTCCCAGTAAAGAATGGTATCGGATGATTCAAGTACAGGAGAAGGCGAGTACTTATAATATGGAGGAGGTGCATTTTCTAATAGCGAGTATTTTTTTGCAATTTGTTGATGTATAATTTTTGTCAGCTGATTATGCCGTCCTAAATAAGCATTAGGAGCAAGGGCCGGGCAACCGCCAATAAGGTGCTCAATTGTTTCCCCCAAAGTACCGCATTTCCTGCACTTATCGACTACGTCCAAATGCAGTATGTGCTTTTCATAGTTTTTTGTTCTTGTTACCCTATCTTGAATAGATATCGCGAAACCTTCTGTTTCTGGGTACAAGAGTCCATCGGTCAGCCACTTCAGAGACAATTGTTCGTCAATGGTGTCATGTTCGAGTGACTTAGGAAACCTTCCGTGCAATGTTTGTCCTTTCCATTCTCGAACACAGTCCGTGAGCGTTGTTCTGCTATCAATACGATTCCGTTTATTTAGGTTCAGTGGGGTGAAACCCCGATCCTCATTTGCAACCAATTTCATCAACGTACTGTTTGAATCAAGGAAGTGTTTTCTCATTCTATTTTCTTGATTGAGACAGAGATTTTTTACGTTTACAAGGCCTCTACCCCCCAACTTTCTTGGGATGTATAGTCTTTTCGTAGATGAGTTTGGATGCAGGCATCGGAACTTTGTCAATGTTCGGCGCGTCAACCTATCGAGCTCATCAAGGTCAGTTTCTGACCATTTAACTATGCCAAAAGAATATGTCAGAGTTGGCACCGCCCAACCGTTGATCGCTCTAATGAGGTTTCCTCCGTTCAGTTTGGTGTTTAAAAGTTTTGCAAGTCTCTTTTGGTATAGAGTGGAAAAGTCCTTCTTTAACTGGTTATGATCAAGTTTATGCTTTTGGGGTATTCCTAAATATTTGTAGGATTCTTCTGGTGCTAGTTGTTGTATGTTACAAAGTGTTGAATGTTGACTCTGAACCTTTCCCTTCTGTATACTAATGGTAGAGCATTTGTCCAGTCCGAATGACATTCTGATATCCCTACTGAATGTTTCAACCGTTTTTATCAATGAGTTTAATTTTTCTCTAGTTTCTCCATATAATTTAAGGTCATCCATATATAGTAGATGAGAGAGCTTTCTTGGATTCCTCATGTTAAGTTTATATCCAATATTGCTGTTGTTGAGTAGTGTGGACAAAGGGTTCAATGCTAAACAGAACCAAATTGGAGAAAGGGAATCTCCCTGAAAAATTCCCCTCTCGATATTTGTAGCAGCAATGTATTGTTGGCCGACAAAAAGATTCGTTTTCCACTTCCCCATCAGGCACTTTAAAGAATTAATAATCTGGGGGCTAATTTTATAGAAATTCAGAACCTCAACCAGCCAATCGTGAGGGACACTATCGAATGCTTTCTTGTAGTCTATATAGCAGATATTTAAGTTGCGTTTTCTTTTTCGCGCTTGCTCAAGAACTACAGCATCTTACTTACTACAGCAACATACTTGCTCTTATACATCCTTTCTGTTCTTCTTCAAAAATGTTGTTTTTATCACAATGTTGGTAGATTTTTTCATTGAGTAGGGCTGTGAACAGTTTATACAACACTGACAGACATGTGATTGGTCTGTAGTTATTGGGTTGCTTAACGTCCCCTTTTTTGAACAGTAGGTATGTATTGCCCTCCATTAGAAAGTCAGGGAAAGTGTCTGGATTTATTAAAACCTCTTTAAATGCATTTGCAAGTACGGGATAGGCGGCTGTAAAGCTTTTAATCCAGAAGTTATGCAATCCATCTGGTCCAGGAGCCTTCCAGTTGTGAGTCTTCCTGACAGCAGTGCAAATGTCAATCTCTGTGAAATCGAAACTCCATATCTGGGAGAGCATTTGTCTGTTCTTGAATGGTTTTAACCCAAGGAGCCAATTTTTCGTAGCCGTCTGATTTTTTCCAAGCCGATCTCCAATATTCCGCAAAGGAAGACACATCGATATTCTTAAGTTCTGACTTGCTGTTACCTTCTGCTTCGAGTTGTCTATAAAATTTCTTTTGGCTGTTTGCAAATACTGAATTTTGATGTTTTCGCTTTTCTAGTTCATTATATCTTGCTAGCCTGGCTCCTTTCGATTTAGCTTTTTGCCTAAACCGATCTTTTAGATCCAACAATTTTTCTGTCAGGTTTGAATCATCGAAGTCAATGCGAGATTTATTGGCAATTATTTTTGCTTTTCTCGCTACTTTATTTGACTGATTACCAGAAAGATACTCTGAGATAATGTCAACTTTCCTCCGGAACTCATTGATATTGTTTTCAAGGCGCGTTTTCCAGACAGGTGTATTTTTCTGGATACTACGACCAGCCGCATTATGGGTGTAAGTCTTTTGACCTGAAATTTCGATGACAGTCACTGCTGCACAATATAATGCAAGATGTATATCGCTTAAATTTGTCATCCCAGATAGATGTGATTCCAAAACTCTATTAATCTGCATTAGAGTAATACGTGATTTTGCAATATTACGCAGTACTGGAATTTTTGGTCTATTCAATGGGTTTGAGCCAGTAAAACTGGCCAAATGTAAAACTTCTCTCGTATGTTAGAAAAGTTACGTTGCGAGATTGATTCTTCATTTTTAGACGATGATGCTTCTGGTGATACATTTTGAGTTTGTTCTACTTGTTTCTCCTCTGTATTCGAGTTAAGAATGTCTATAGTATCTTCTTTATGTTGTTGATATGTAATGTTTTGATGTAGTTCATTACCGATTTCTCTCTTGATGTTCATTAATTCCGATTCGGTTAGATAGTTTTTCCTTAGAATTACATTTTTACGGTCGGCTAAGTTTTGTTCCGACAGCTGAGTTTCAGGGAACCTCTTTTTATATTCTTGGTGGAGTGCATGCCTCCATCCAGGGAGCGGATTATCTCCGCACTGGTTTACGTAGTAATAGGCACGCATTACATCAATATTCATTTCGCGTGTCCATCTGATACGTGGAGTGCGTTCGGTCCTAGTGACAGCATTCCTTATTAGGGGCGAGCCAGCAAGTACCGGGGTATTTTGATCTTCTACTCCATTATTAATTTCCGCTCTCTGTTGATTTTGTAGTAAAGTCTTTGGTGTTGCTAGACTTAGATGATCTAATTGTTGTTCGAGTGCCTCTTTCATTGCCATTCTTGTGGTGCCATAGAGTTGGGAACTGCCACTCGCTCCAGATTCACCAACCCCGGACAAATCCTCCCGACGGTTCCGAAGGGTTCTTGTCCGCAAAACCCTACCGCCTTGTATAATATTATGTATTTTATTCTCCATAAATATATTTGGGTTCAAGGGAAAAACGGTCACCCAAGGCAGAGCCCCGATTTACCATGGGAAAGCTATTTACTACCGGAGAGCGCTTGGTATCCGGAGACATCGTTAGAGACACTTTAACCCTGTGCCATTCAGCTCCTCGGCACGATGGATTTCCACCTTAAGCTTGGGGATTTTTTTTCAGAGGTTTACTCCTCTCAGCTCGGGAAGGTGGTGGCGCCACTCACCAAGCGGACTAACCGCCCCCTGCCATTCTATTATTATTATTATTATTATTATTATATAAATGTTTATTTTTTCTTGTTACCTTAGATTTTTTATTTTCTTTCGCTTTTTCCTTAGCCTCAAAAATGTCCTTAGTAATTATCAGGCCTTAGTAATTAAATTACTTTCTTCTTGGTTTGTTCTTTATTACAACATAGTTAGGTGTCGGTAAAAGCTTTTGGAAAGGAGACATATTCTTGAGTTTTAAGATTAGCCAGTGGTATCATTATCTGGATCAGACACAACATTTTATTCCTCTTCAGAAGAATATATAATCCTTTGGGTGTAAGAAGATCTTCTCAACAGTAGCTGAGTTATCTGTTGATTAGTATTTTTCAAATTCTGAGCTATAAATTATTTCACATTTACTGACAACTATGTAAGAAGTGGACGGAATCAATATAGTACTATGCGATTGTTCTTACAAAAAGCTAAAGAAAATCCTGTACCAAATCACAATGATCACCAAAGTTAAGGAAACTTTAAAATCCTGTAAAAAGCTTGTTGAATAGTCTATGAAATCAAAATTTCTATCCGACCCTCTTATATCTAGATTGTATGCTCTCCTAAGAGTTTTATTCATTACAGATGATGTTAACATGACTGGCGAAACACGCGTCACGTAATTTCAATGCAATTTGGTGGAGCGCAAAACTCATAAAGTTTTTATGTATTTCTGCTTTTATCTAGTAGGATCACTATATGACAAAACGATATCTAAGGTCGGAGACAAAATGATAGGTCACTCCTATTTTTTGCGATTTAAAAAATTTTTGTTCCTTATTATTCGTGCTTTGTTATATTTAGTAGCTTGGTTTATTTATCGAAAAATCTACTAGATCAGATATTGATGAGGAGTGTTACATATGAAATGTTTATAATTAATGCAAATATTTATTTTAAAAAGAGATAGGATAGTTTAAATGTTGGGCTGAAAAGATAGGACAGTTTTTTATTTATCCAAAAAAACTGTCGTGAAGAGATTTATAATCACAAATTAATACCATGTGAAGCCCCCTTCTTTCTCTAAAACTGGAATCATTCGATTGGGGAGATTTTCGGAAGAGCGCTTGATGTTATTTTGAAGAAGTCTGGAGTTTCCTTCTTCAATTGCCTTTTTAATTCCTCTTGGGCTTGAAATTACTTGAAATCTTGGTACACTTCACTGGTCAACTGTGCCCAAACATTTTCGATACTGTTTTGATCTGGGAACCTTGCTCGTCAAAATACAGATATTCTCCATTTAAAAATACTGCTTAACATCTCGAGCCGAATGCATGAGAGGATGTCTTGCCGAAATATAAAATTGTTGTTTGGTATTGTTTCCAAATATTTTCCTAGTTGTGTATGAACCATATTTTAGTAGTCTTGACTGTTTATTCGGTCAGAAATGTAAAATATGTTAGTCTTTCTTTTCATATCCGATGCCTGCCCAAACCATGACGCTATCATCACCCATTTGTCGTTTGGAGAACATTTTTCTTCCTTTTTTAGGTTATGGAAGTAGTAGTCGTTCGGCCTGTCCAGGTTAAATTTCTTTTCGTCAGAAAACGTTATTTGCTCTCATGCTTGGTCACAATGAACATGGTGGCGAGCGAACTGCTTCCAATGTTCTTTATAAGCTTGTTTGAGGACAGGGGTGGTCTTCATTTTCTTCCCCTGAATATGTGAAGCTGATTGAAGAACTTTTCTAGCATTTTTAATGTTATGTTACACCTGCTTTATGCGCAATTTAACGATATGTCAATGTTCGTTTGTGAATGAATGAGAATAACGCGTACTCGCCACAGTACACCTGTGATAATGCTATGAGTGACTGTAAAGTTCGAAAGTGGGTGAGAACGTTCAAGGATGGACGAGTTAATGTGCATGATGAGCCACGCCTTGGCCGACCTTTTCTGATTTCTGGAGATTTGGTTCGTGACAATCAAAATCTAGAGAAGCGACAATTCACGATTTCAAAGTTATCAAGTGAATTTGCGCAGTTTCAAGATCAATCGTGTGCACCATTGTTTCGGAGAAACTGAATTATCGAAAATTGTGTTTTCGGTTGATTCCAAGACTGCTTTATGACGATCATAAAACAAAGAGATTGGGCTTGCTTTATCCTTTTTGACTCGATACAATCAGGAAGGAGATGAATCGTTAGACCACATTGTTACAGGAGACACATGTGTGTCACATGACTCTTGAGACTCAACCAGAGTGAAAGCCAAACAGGCAATTTCAGAAGGAAAGATCATGGAAACTGTCTTTTGGGACAGGAGAGGGATTTTGTTAGTAGGTTTTATGCTGAGAGGCACAACAATCAATTATGATGCGTATTGTGTCATCTTGAGAAAACTCCGGCGTACCATACAAAACAAGCGACCAGGCCTACTGTCTTTCGGTATGATGTTGCTCGACGACAATACAAGGTCACGTTTCTGAACAAATACGAGGACTAATCAGGTCTGTTGGATGGAAAAACTGGATCATCCATTTTACTTTCCAGACATTACACCCAGTGATTTTCATTTGTTTCGGTACTTAAAGGAGTTCCTTGATGGTCAGAAGTTCAATGACGATAATGAAGTTAAAACTGCAGTCATGGATTGGGCTTCTTCACAGGCGACAGATTTATTTGCCGTCGGAAATTAAAAACTTATTGGGTGGTTTGACAAATGTGGTAGTGTGGTATGGAAAAAAATATATTTTAATAATATTGTATTTTTCTTCCTACTAAAAAACGGACCTTATTTAAAAATATACGTCGTACAAAATAAACAACCAGTATCTCCTATTTTTGTCCTATCGTAGTTACTATTCGTAAACGTATCATAGGTATTAATCTATAGGGTATTTTTTTAGTGCATCCGAACTATAAATATAAATAAAACAACAACCAAATTAGATGCCTTGAAACTATTTATTTTAGGTAAACTAACATTAACATTCTGCCATCCAATTTCTGACCAATTTTTCAACCAATTTTCCGAATTATATTGGATCCAAGGCGTCAATAGTTGCTGGTTTATCGGCATAGATTAATGATATAACATCACCCCAAAGAAAATAATCTAAAGGCGGTAAATTACATGACCTTGGTGGCCAACTAACACGTCCGTTCCTTTTTAATCACCACGTTTACCGAAATAATTTTCTTATCGAGTTGTTCCCTCAATAAATCAATTATTGCGTTGGCTATATGAAATGTGGAGTCATCCTATTGAAACCACCTCTTCTTCAGATCAATATGATTTAAACTAGGAATTAAATAATCTTGATCATCGCTCCGTAACGATTCCCATTAACGGTAATGTTCTTTCCAGCTTGATTAAAAAAAACGACCCAATGACAGCCACAATCCAGCGAAAAATAAGCTTCGTCACTGAACAAAATTTTGCGGTTAATTTTATGAGTCAAGTTGCAATTGATTTTGAGCCCATTCAGCCCGACAAGCTGTATCTTGTAAGGCAGCAGACCAAGATTTTTACGCAAAATTTTCCACATAGTCGAATAACAAAGCCCAACTTCCTGCGAACGGCGACGAATTGATACATTTTGATCTTCACCAACACCGGCGATCTTTTCTTACAAATGTACAGTTTTTTGTCTTGTTTTTGTTGTAATACAGAGCATCGTGAAGTGCGCTTGGAATTTGTCAATAATTCGACGAGTAGATCGCTCGGTTGGGCGATTATGTGCCCCATAAAATTCACGAAGTGCTCTATAAGTTTGGGGCACTGAACATTGACTTTAAAAATAAATTTCGACAATTTGCAAGCGTTGCTCTGTTAAAGGTTCTATGATAATTTGCCTATAGTGAATAATTTTGACACTAGAGACGCGCAAACTCACAGTTCGTTTGACAGCGACCCCTATTGGAAGTTTGTACACATTAAAAAAATCACCCGTTATATTGTAAACAAATTAAAATATGCTATTGTATAATATGTTGTTTAGTAAATTCAGTTATAATATACAAGAAGAGATCAATAATATTGAAGAATAATGGAAAATTACATAAAAACATGGGATGACTCACCTTAACTGTATTGTTAAGGATATGGACCTGGATGATAAGGGTTTTCAACAGAATGGTGTTATATAGTATATGCGTGCTGAAATACAAACTGTTAAGCTGGGTTCACACCAATACGAATTTGCGTGTGTGTTGAATTTACTGTACGGCGAAAATATTTACGACGAAATTACCACACACAGTCAATAAATATTTGTGTTGTGCGCGCTGTATGCTCCGCTCCGTCTGTGTGGGCAGTGATGTTTGTTGGTTATGCTTGATTAGGTTATTCCAACATAATAAAGTTCTTGATATTTTTCAGTGTTTATAGTTATTTTCTTATTTTCTGTTGTTTATGCTTTTCTGTTTTGGTATAAATGCTTCTTCCAATAACGCATTTTCTTGTTATTTTTTTTTTTCTTGATTATATTGTTCATTATTATGAATATATATGTTCATTATTATCTGGTGATAGAATGAAGGTTAGAAAGATGATTAATATATCGATTGAATGCATACGGAATATCTTACATAAACAGTTTTGGTATGCTGAAGCTATTAATGCAATGGATGCCAGGTTTGCTTACTCAGAAACACAAACGGAATCGACCACTTCATAGTGGTTTTTAAACCGGAAAACTCCATCGAATTACTGAGTTTCTGTTTTGATTCATGACCGTTGATGAAGTCACTATCCACTAGAAACGAAGGAATAGTTAATCAGTAGGTTTTACTCGGTGAACGTGCTCCGAAGAAGGCGAAAAGGTTTTCATAGACCAGAAAGGTCATAGCCAATATTGTCTTCGATTTACAGAGCATTATCTTAAATAAGTACAAAAAATTGTTAAAAAACCCCCTTATTTAGGGAAGAAAAAATACTGAAAAAAGTCCATGACAATATACCCGCCTATTCGTATACCGTTGCAACATCAAAATTTGATCGATTTGCTCTGAGTTGATGCCGGATCCATATTATTTTTCGGACTTGACCTCCTCCGGCTTCTTTCGCTTTCCAAATATAAAGAAATAGCTGGCTGGAAATATATTCATACCAAATGAAGAGCTTACCGTCGAAAAAAAGCTCATCGCCTATTTTGAGAAATTCAACATGCCGTACTTTTTGGAAGACGGTAAAAAAGTTAGCAAATCGTTGGGCGAATTGAATCGAGCTAAGGAGAGTACGTTGAAAAATAAATCGATTTTCCTCTCGTTTCCTACCCTCGTATATACTTAATAAATATCAGTGTCAGTATTTTACATTTGTTTAAATAATTTCTCAGGATTTCTTATGAAACTTTCATTGCTTTTGTGATTATGCATAATAGTTGACTCTTTAAGCAACAGTAACAATAATATAAATACAATAATTATTATTAATTTTTATAAGAAATTTTTGAATATTCAGAGGGTTGGACATTTTTCAAAAATTTGGGCATTTTCAATATCTGAACATACTTTATTTGTAGTGTAGTAAAAAAGGACTGTTGCCGGTATTATTGTTATTGGAGGTAATAAACAAATCATGAACTTCCAAAGCAAACTTTCGGCGTACTTTGAAATCTGGCATATTGGCCCTAAATGTCTATAGATCACTCATAATAGGAATGATTATATAGCATTCAGGTAGATTTTTGACGGACTGAGCAGACCCTGAAGGTAATGTTTATCAGGCGTTTTTTTATACGTTTTCATATACCGAGAGATATTTTCCTAACAAAATAAATTTATCAGAATAATAAATAATCATTGTCAATTGTGTCTTTTGAATATTATCAAAATTAAATATATATTTAAAAAGTATCATCAAAAAAAGTGTCATTAAAAGTATTAAAAATCAAAGTCATAGGTATTAAGTCATCAAAGTGGCTGATTAACATTTTATAATTCCCCCCACAAAATATTTCAAGACGTTAACACTTCTTTTGCTTTCCTGATTATCTTGGAAAATATAAAAATGTAACGAAATAATAGAATAGAAATAGAATATAATATAAAAATGTAGTGATCTATGTCTGCTTATGGCAAAGCATCTGAGGCGGGCTATAGATATGCTTCTAGTTCGTTTAAAGTTGCTTGCAGCCAAGGCAATAGGCCAATCCTATCTCATACATGTACTATTGGCGATAAATTTGGGTCGCTGGTCAGTTTAGTGTCGCAGATTCTCCCAAATTCTGTACTATTTGATGAATGACGCACTGTAAGTGGCCTGGACGAGCTTGCAAATATGTTCCAAAAGTCCTAAAAACGTCCGACTCTTGTACGTCCTTCATACAGATCAAAACTAAAATCTAGATCACTGAAACCTATAGAATTCCATAGAGTGCCATTCAGTTTGGCTCGGCACCATTCTAAGTGATGCATATAATGATGCACCCAGTAAGGACGACAACCACACATGCCCTTCGCAAAAGGAAATCGCCAAACCTTTTTATTTTGATTAACACATTTCAAGAAGATTTGACATTTAATTTTGTATTCGTTCGAAGTTCGATATTTTTGCTCTCATGGGAAAAAGCGAATTTCGTGTGATGATTAATGACTAATTTCTCTTGATTATATTTTACTTCGCTCGTTCACATTCCATGGTTCATAAGTGGTTTACTGAGTCTCGATGTGGTCTAACTAGCACAAGCGACGCGCCGCGCTGGGTATACTTTCCTGAAGTTACTACTGGTGGAAAAAAAAGTAAGTTTCTTCCTAATACCGAAAGCAATTTATTTTCAAATAACCACGCATATTCTTAGCTTTTTATGTATATATTTATTTTAATTTTCAGGTACTTTAATAGTTTATAGATGTTTGGCATTGACGCGTCCTTTCGCGTAACCCCACAAAATAAATCTAACAATGTCAAGTTCCACCACTTTGACGGTTAATTGAAGTCGCCAAATTTTGAGTTTAAATGGCATTAGATTCACGCAATACGAGGGTAGAGTGAAAAGTCAGATACTTTATAAATTAAATATTGTTTTTTTTATCGAAAATCAATTAATTTTTGAATGTAGTCCCCTTTTAGCTCGATACACTTCGTCCAGCGATTTTCCAACTTTTGTATGCCTTCGAAAAAATATAGCAAAGTGCTGCTCTGTTTCGATGATAATCTCTTTATTTGATATGAATTTATTTCCAGATAGCTAGCCATCTGTTCATGCTTGGAAAGAGAAATAAGTTGGAGAGGGCTAAGTTCGGAGATTAGGGTGGTTGCGGCATCATTTTGTGGCACAAATTTACCAATTTCGCTATTGTGACGGGAGATGAATCGGTGTGTGTATTCACTACGATTAAACAGAATTTTTTTCCACGCCATATGAGGGCGTTTTTATGTCAACTCTTCCTGAAATTTGACCAATAATGCAGTAAACTACTGTGAAGTAGTTTAAGATCAGGCGATTCCGGTTTGTTGGTTTACACTCATCAAACGTGGCACCCATCACACTGATAACTTTCTCGTGCCTAAATTTTCGTGTAGAATATTCTTTAGTATTGAACTCAACGGGGGTCCTGGGCACGGAGCTCGTGCTGGTTTGACCAAATGGAAACTTAGTAAACCGCTTATGAATCATGAAATATAAAAAATCAAAATTCCTATAATACTTTTTCAACTTTTTTCTTCGGTTTGCGTAATGGTTTTTCCACGCAAATAATATTGTTTAATGAACACAGGAAATTCGCTTTTTTCTATGTTAGGAAAAATATCTATTCGAAAACTGTAAAAAAAAAATATCCGCTTGAAATTCATGGAGCGTTATAAGAACGGAAGGTACTTTTCAGCCGTATAGTCACATTTGCGTTCTTATGGTCGACTATTGGAAAAGAATCTGAGTTTTAACTCAATTCTTGCTGAGCTATTGTTTCACGAGATGTACAGCATGTGACCGTATCCTGTTCAACTCGCATGCCATGTTAAAATATTATAATTTTGGTCACATGAATTCAATTATCATTTGCTTGTGGCGCATGCCATTTTATCTAACGGTCGGTCCTTTATCATTTTCAAACAAATACGTACCAAACAGTAACTTTCGCAGTAATTAGACCGGATCATCACTGAAGATGAATTTTCTTGAAATATTATCAAATGTTTAGCTGTTCGTTCAAGACTTAATCGTCGAATTTGTGACGTGGGTTTGTAGGTTTTAGTATTTGCGCGAGCTGCATTTTATACTGGACGGATATAGGCGAAGATTTGTTTACAAAATTCACCATAAAGAGTCGCACATTTGGCCATACACCTAATTTATAGTATTGTGTTAAATGGTAAGCTTTCAAAGATACGTTAAAAGTTACGCGAGAAATATTTGATAGGAAAAAAAATGACGAGACGGCAAAAATCGTACCACGAGTTCAAAAATATCTTTAGACATGGTTTTCCAAAAGGGGCGTTCAAACTTTGACATTTAAAAGTGATATACACAATTTGTTTTATTTACATTTAAAGTTTGACCGCCCTTAATGGAAAACTTTAAATTTGCTTTATTCATATTAAAATTTTTGTTTTACAAATTTTGATATGAACATTTTAATTCAAAAAGATTTTCAACAAAACACCTAATTTCTTGTTCTCAGTTTGTACATGGGTGTTCCTTTGACCATGTATTATTTATATTTCTAATTATTGTTATTGTTATTAATACTGTTACTAATTACTGTTATTAATTACTGTTATTGTCTAAGTATATGTTGCGTAACATTATATCTCTTATTTGGTACATATCTTTATTAACGATAATGTGTTTTTCGAATAGAATTTCTAGTGTATTCGTTCTGAGTTTGTGTGTAACATGTTTTCAGATTTCCATGTAATACTTTTCTTTTGTTTAATTGTAAACTAATTTTCTTTAAGGTGAACAAAAACAGGACTACTCCTTAAAATTCGTTAAAAAAACGGAACCATTTTACTGTAAGTTTATGATACCAAAAAAATATTGGCAAGAATTCGCAAAATACATAACTAAAAAACAACCTTGAAACCTTTCTTTTACAACCCTTAAACATCCCTTTTCGACGATAACCGTTTTTTAGAGCTGTAGTTTGCAGTTTTTTTCAAAAATTGGTACCTATAAAGGCATCATATTTTTTAAGTATCACCCTAAAACCCTATTCAGTTTTTTAAAAATCCTTTTCTTATTAAGATGAAGGGATTATTACCCCCAATCTCGGTTCGAAAAAAGTGATCTGATTTTAGGAAAAAACGAGACTAGGTTGATTTGCCTTGCAAAATAATCTTTTACCATCTCATTCGTAAAGTTATATTATGTTAGTTTAGGTAGTACCGTTACATAAACTGTTTTTTTATTATTCTATTGCAATTCAACTTTAAGGTCAGGATGGACAATTCTGAGTTAAGAAAATCTTTTTGGAGCGATTTTTTTTGGAAAAAAATAGTTCTAGTTGTTCGTTCCATTGCCAACGAATTTAATTTTGGTGAAGGTGAATTTGTCGAAATGAAATATTTGCTTACTGGGTAGAGAACTATAAAAAAAGATTGTTTTGATTGAATTATTTTTACTTTGATTATCTGTTTCTAATATTTTGTTTCTAAATTGGTCCAAAGGGAAAAGTAATTGCCTGGAAAATAAAATTTTGGAACTATCAATTGTGTTATATAAATCTATAAATATGTCGTTTGGACTGTACATAAAGCATTGGCAAAATTATACCTCAAAGCCTCAAAGCTTCAATGAACAAAAAGTACCTGACTTATGGAAAAATGCAGAAGTGATACATTTGCATAAAAAGGGGCACAGGTAGATTTAAAGAACTACCGCCCAATAAGTCTCCTATCAATTATGTACAAAGTTTTCACCAAGATAATATCTAAAAGAATATTAAGAAAACTGAATGACGCACAACCAAGAGAGCAAGCAGGATTCAGAAGTGGATTCAGTACAACAGATCACATCCAGGCCCACTATGATTGGTTTTTATCGACTACGAAAAAGCATTTGACTCAATCTCAAAGTTGGCCATAATGGATGTATTGCTTAGCCAGGCAGCAGACAAAGCATATGTAAACCTACTGGGATCGATATATGATGAAGCTGCAGCGACAATCCACCTTGATGATTTTGAAGAATTAATGTAGAATGAGGTGTATGGCAGAGTAATGCAATATCGCTGATTCTTTTCTTGGCTGGCCTATTCCGTAATTTGGATTGGGAACAGGATGGTATGAAGATCAATGGTGCAAATTTAAACTATCTTAGATTTGCAGATGATATCGTTCTCGTTTCACAAAACCGAGATTAGCTGCAAAGGCGCATACAAGAGCTGCAAAGGGCAGGCGAACCATTTGGCTTAAAAATAAACCTGAAAAATAGTCAGGTTCTGTTCAGTAAATTTGCCGATGACAGAAGAATTTAATTTTTTGGAAGGGATTTGGAGATTGTGGACCACTTTATATATATTGGGCAGAGTTCAATGGAGAGGGATACTGTCCGGGAGGCGGAACGGCGTGTTAAATGTGGCTGGTGGGCATTTGCCAGGCCCAATATGGTGTATAAGAGCAAACTTCCACTTTGTCTGAAAAGAAAAGTCCTCGATCAGTGCATCGTGCGCGTTATGACATATGATATGGGCAGGCAATATAGTGAGGAGCTGGGATGGCAGATGGACTAAGGCAATCCTGGAGTGACCAATATGTGACATTTAAAAAAAAAATTAAATGACATTTGACTCTGACATATTTAACAAATCTTCCACCTTTAAATTTTTGTTTTTTATTATAACCTAACTGTTTTGGATTTGTTATGTGAAATGATATTAGATGCATAAATAAAAAAATATGAAAATTTATTATTTAATAATGTTATTATATATGCAACTTAAATTATCTGTATCATTTCTGAAATTTATGGTATTATTTGTTTTTTATTATATAAATAATTTCCTTTATATTTCTTTTTTTATAGTGTTTTTCAAAATCTAGAATTTTTATGTCGTTAAAATTAAGGTTGTGTTCATTATCTATAGCATGTTTTGAAAGGGCAGTTAACTGTCCTTCGGTTCGTTATTGAACCGAAACGTTAATAAAACAATAAAAAAATTAAAATCTATTAACTGATCGAAAGTCCCAATAAATATAAAAATAATATATATATATATATATATATATATATATATATATATATATATATATATATATATATATATATATATATATATTCCCTTGTTTTTCTACAAGGGAATAAGGGAATAAACAAAGCAAAACACAGACTGATAAATAAAAGGACACAAATGTATGCATTAATGCGTGAGGATGGCACAGTTTGCAGGGAATGTATTGAAATGTTAGAGGGTATCAGAAGATTTTATTCCAAGTTATATGAAGATCAGACCAGTTAAAAAGAACAAAACCCACGGAAGAGGAAATGCCAGATATCCTGTCGGATAAAGTGTCAAATGCTATAGAACCGATGAAGAATGGAAAGGCTCCAGGAAAGGACTATAAAATACTAGCAAAATTGTACTCAAAATGCCTCAGGGAACAAAAGATACCCAATCTATGGAAAAGCGCTGAAATGATTCTTCTTCATAAAAAAAGGAATATAGGAGGATTTGAAAAACTACCGCCAAATAAGCCTCCTGCCAGTATTGTACAAGTTTTTCACCAATATAATATCTAAAAGAATACTGAGAATACCGAATGACGCACACCCAAAAAAAAACAGGCAGGATTCAGAAGTGGATTCAGTACAATGGATCATATCCAGGTTGTCCAACAGGCCATAGAAAGGCACAATGAATACACCATGTCACTGTGCTTGGCTTTTATTGACTATGAAAAGGCATTTGACTCAATATCAAAGCAAACCATAATGGACGCATTGCTTAACCAAGGGATAGATAGAGCCTAGTAAATCTACTGAGATCTATGTATGATGAAGCTACAGCAACAGTTCACATGGATAATCTTGAAGTTAAAATCAATATAGAACGAGGTTTACGGCAGAGTGACTCAATATCCGCTGTTCTTTTGTCAGCCTGCCTAGAAGAGGTATTCCGTAATCTGGATTGGGAACAGGATGGAATAAAAATAAATGGTGCATACTTAAGTCACCTTAGATATGCAGACGATATCGTTCTCTTGTCACAAAACCCAGATGAACTGCAAAAATACATATAAGGACTGCAGAAGGACGGGGAACCATTTGGCTTGAAAATAAACCTGAAAAGGAGTCAGGTTATGCATAACAAATTTACTGAAAACAGAAGAATATCTATTTTAGGAAGTGACTTAGAGGTGGTGGACCACTACATATATCTTGGACAAAGAATTTCAATGGAGGGTGAAACCGCCCAGGAAGTGGAACGGCACATTAAGTGTGGCTGGCAGGTATTTGGCAGGCTCAACTTGGTGTTTAAGAACAAACTCCCACTTTATCCGAAGAAAAAAGTTTTTGATCAGTGCATGCAGCCTGCATGCACAACACTTGTGCATAAATGTGCATGTTAACATTTATCAGTTCAGACCAAAGATATTCATTACCATTAATAGTAACTCGATTTCCATCATCATCTTTACTTTTCCAGCCCAAAAACCATACTAAACGCTGACTTTCTGAAGATGAAAAGGTAATTCTCGAAAAAATTGAGGATTTTCATTGAAACAAAACCTTCAGTTATAGTTATTCACAAACCCATTAAACCAGAAGTGTGCTTCATCGGAAAAGATTATTTTTCTCCCCAAAATTGGATCTCAAAACTCTCAATCTCCACCAGATGAAGCAGAGGGGGCATTTGAACGACATTATTTTTACATTTGTTTGGTTTTCAGAATAAAATAAAAATAACCGGATTATTACTTGTAATTATCATTGTTCTTAATTTTAAAGTTCTGACACTCTTATTCCATAATCCCTTATACATATCTTTTGAGAATTTCTATATTGAGCCCAGAACCTCATAGCTGGATTCCGTAGCTTCATAGCTGATTTGATAATTAGTTTGTACACCTACCTATTAACCAAACAATTTAATAAACTTTAGTTTAAGCTTTAGTTGTTTCCGCTTCGTAGGTATTTAACGTCTTCTTTTTGTAGCCATTAATATTTATTCGATGAAACTAGTGGATATGTTCGTTTGCGATTGGTGAACGTTACATGGATTGATTTGCTATCGTCCGCTTTGATTTTGTTTAATTTTTCTCAGATATATTTGCTTAGGTTAGTTTGGAGAAGCTAAGAAGCAATGTTAGGATTTTAATTTGATATGATAATGACCGCGTTATCCCTATATGTTGGCATTTTGGCTGGTGGAATATATATGAGGTCATAACAAGCTACCTTGAGATACTATAGCATTCGTTGAATAAAGTTAATTAATTGAATAAAATTTTGTATAGTGGTCTTGATGTGTTACAAGGTAATGGAGGTCTTTAAGGTAAGATTTAAGGTTCAGAAAATAATTTAGGTCGAAAACTTGTCTACTTTTATTTAGCACTTTGCCAGACTTCGTTAAAAAGTGTTACAAAATCCAGGAAAACAACTAAAGAGTATTTCTTTTCTAATCTGCGGAGAATAATATTGCATATGATGAATTTGTTCGATGGTGTTGTCTAAAACCAAATTAGTGGTTGGATGTTAATCGATGTGTAAGGATTGGTTGTAATGCATCAGTAGTAATGCATCGTAGAGACTTCAGAAAACATTTTGTAATATCGATAGTAAATAAATTAGTATATATAATTTAATATCTTCTGTATGTTTTCCTCTCTTCGGGATATGAGTGATTTGTGTCACATTCCACTTTAAAGCATATCAACCATATCTTAAATATGTTGTTTGGTTGTTTTCCAGTAATGATTGATAATAAAACCCATTTTATTTAAAGGTCATGGACTACATCATGCCGGTTACCGTGGTCTAATAAGTTAGGCGTTACCCATCGATGAGTGTATAATACTTTCGAATTTTGAATTTTAGACCTAAAATTTACACATCTTCTCTTCTTCTTCGAATTCTTCTTTAAAGAAGTGTCGTGATTTATGGAAACTCATTTCGTTTGCGGACTTTTCCGTCTACTTATCACTAGCGTACTCTATTTCTGCCTTCCCCAGTTGCATGTTGGAGAGATGTATCAGTTAGGTCTTTAATTTGGACTGTCCGTGTTCTTGGAAATCTACCGCGCGATCTAGGGCCCTACTTTGTCTTTGTACCACCAGATTTTTTAGGTTGTTGCCGTCCCTGCGTTCAATGTGGCGTTGTGTTCAGAGAATCTTAATATTTTTTCATAAATAATTTGTGATAGCCTTATGAGTTCATTAATTTCATGAATAACGGTCTTTAATTTGGACTGTCCGTCTTCTTCGAGATTTACCGCGCGATCTACAACCCTCCATCTGTCCCTGAATCACCAGTCTTTTTACGTTATTACCGTCCCTGTGTTCAATGTGGCCAGAGAATCTTAGTATTTTTTCATGAATAATTAATGATAGTCTTGTGAAGTTCATTAATTTTATGAATAATGGATTCGTTTGTGCGTCTGGCAGTTCAAGGTATGCGAAGGACCCATCTCCAGTACCAAAGTTCATAAGCATCAATGCGTTTGATATCTTGTTGTTTAATTGGTCCATGTTTTAGTGGAATTCAGCAAACTTTACAACTTCGCATTATATTTTTTGCTATGTCACATCTTCTTTTGATCTCATGAGTGTTACCGCCTTCGTTCATTATTAAAGTCCAAGCTAGACAAATTAGT
The DNA here is from genome assembly GCA_031761425.1 of Cosmopolites sordidus. Classification (NCBI taxonomy): domain Eukaryota; kingdom Metazoa; phylum Arthropoda; class Insecta; order Coleoptera; family Curculionidae; genus Cosmopolites; species Cosmopolites sordidus. The sequence goes on along the minus strand of JARFXV010000339.1, from coordinate 675,332 downwards.
CCACCATTTTTAATATACCTATTTGACTGATGTTGGCCATTTTGTTGTTTTAACGGTCGATAATCATTATTTTCGTTTTCTTCTCGTTTATTTCGAGTTCGTAAATGATTTTTATAATTTATTTTGCCGATTTTTGCAAGAAGTGTAGTGTCATCGGGATGCATATCTTCAGTTAGTTATTTTAATGCCACCAACATTAACAACACCTTTCCAATCTTCGTGAGCTCTACGAATAATATATTCACCATAAATGTTGAACAGAATTGACGATAGCATGCATCCTTGTCTAGTACCTTCATTGACGTACAACTTTTCAGATGCTGGATCATATATTTTCACTACTTCCCTGTTTTTTTTTTAAATTAAGCCACATATCATATTTTAACCACAAAGTGTTGGCTAATTATCCTATATGTTAAACTAATCAATAAATTGTATGTTTATAAAAGACAAAAAAATGACGTTACTGAAACGTAAATGATAAAACAACAGAAATTGCTCGGATATTCAAGGACGAAAACTGAATGATCGCTTACGATTGCAATTGTAGAAGAAAAATACGTTTTCAAAATAAAAAAGGGCCTATTGAACGTAATAATAATTAATAATGATATGCTGTATTGTATTAAAAACTACCTATTAATGAAAGTGCTCTTTCAGTTTAATTTCATTTGGCTAAAAATTTGCAAAGAGAATATTATTAATTAATTATTAATTATTTTCGATAAATCTTAATTCTGCCCAGACACTGGTACTTTTCAAAAATATTTTTTTGCTGTAGATATTACGGTAAATAAAATCAAAAGTAAAGAACGGTTTTACATAATTTGAGCAAAAAATATACAATCACCGTAATAAAGATTGAACAATCTTTTACAGTTACGCACGCCGTTGGACAATTTTTATCTACCTAACTGCAGTAAAATGTCCATCTCTTGCAGAAAAAAATTCTTTATCCAATACCGAGATGCAACCGTTAGGTTCTTGAAATTACGCAAAAAAGTTGGTCTCTAGGTTGTAAAGCATTGAAAAACAAGCATAAAAATTGCGTGGATTTGTGTCAGTTTTTGAAGCTTTTTACTACCGCTACCATCCTATTTGGTTTATTTGGGTACGTGTCGTTGTGCAAAAAAGGGAGGCCTTTGTTACACAATTTTGTGCAAAATATCGGACAATCGTAAAAAAGAAAGATTACTTTTTATGATGCAATAAGTTTTTGTGCACATTTGCTTTTAAAATAAATAGAAAATTGCAATAAAAAATATGGATATTTTGAATAATTTTCCTAGCAAAATAGATAATTGTATATATCCTTTTAAAGTTTGTAACGAATCTTATTTATTATGTACTGGGTTTTCTTTTTCAGAAAGTGGTTATGTTTTTTTCGCGTAGTAAATATGTCAAGTTTCGAGCCAAATAAAGAGCATTTGTTGGACGTACTGCTTTTCTAGTTCAGTCAAAAGAAAATCGTGAGTGAAAGCCGTCATATACTTATATACGGTGACAATGTACCAACGCGAGGAGTTTCTGGACGATGGTTTAGACGATTCAAAAGAGGTGATTATGACTTGAAAGACGAAGAACGCCCACGCCAACCAAAAAAAAATGCCAAATTGTAAACATTGTTGGAAGAAGAATATATGCAAATTCAACAATAAATGGTACAGAGGTTAAATGTTGGTCGTCGAACCATTTGCGATTGATGTGAATCAGCCTGTGTGTGTATATATATATATATATATATATATATATATATATATATATATATATATATATATATATATATATATATATATATATATATATATATATATTATATATATATATATATATATATATATATATATATATATATATATATATATATATATATATATATATAAGTAAAGATTTGAAATTTTAGACACTTATGTAAATAAACATGAGCTCTCTATTTAAAATATTTTCTATGCTGCGGTATTGCTAAATATATTTGAGCCATTTCGGAAATAAAAAATATTTTTTTAGAAATTTGCCAAGAAACCCGTGAATATAAAAAAAACATTCCAGTTTTGTTTTCAAACTTGTTAGTTTGATTTTTAAAAACGTTTTATTTAACACTTTTTACAATATTAAATAAGATTTTTGTTTTCGAATGACAGAGATACACTACTGTTAAACGTTCTACAACAATTGACTGAAAAATCCTTGAAGGATATATTTATACAAATAAAAATGCTGAGTTAACAAATGTATTCGTTCTAGAACGTTTTGATCGTGAGAACAACACTACGTGACTAAATATGTTGACGGTGCTGTTCCTGGGTGCAGGTGGTTGTATTCTGATATGTTTGTTGTTGCTGAGTTGGCGAATCATCCATGCAGGTGGCTGTAATTGATATGGTGATTCGGCCGACGTTGCATTACGTGGGATATAACTCCTCCCACCTTAGATGAAACATATCCTATGGTTCTTGTTTCATCCGTCTAGAAGTCGATTTCTTCTACGGGGGCTGCTTGATTGTTGCGGCTTTTTGATTTTAACTTCTGTATACAATATCTATATATAAAATAGAGTATAATGATTAATAAACATATATAGATTAATATGGTCCAGAAGCTAGTTCGATTTATATAGATGGTATCGGAGAGCTCGATGAGGTCTTCCTTCTGTCTTTTTAATTGGGTTTGTATTTCATCGTTGGCCTTCAAATTGATTGAATTTAAATTGATCGATGGTGGATTGAATATCGATACTTGTTCTTTGGCCAACGTCCAGTTTAGTTTTGGTAGGTTGATTTCTTGATATGACAGGTAACTTGGTTTATAGGTTTCCAATGTTATTGAACCTATATGGATTTTGCAGTTGGGTTGCATTTCTATAAGGTACGAACCATATAGAGGGTAGTTGTTTTCTGTGTTTTCACACGTCACTTTGGATAGCTTTTCTTCAGGAAGGGTGACTATCCATTGATTGTCCATGATTCTTGTTACTTGTATGTCATATATATTGACGTTAAAGGGGTGGCAGAAAGTAATATTTTTCTGATGTTTTAACAATTGCACAGCACAAGGGTTAATTGTTTCTAGTGGCTTACTTAAGGCATTTTTACACAAGAACTGTTTATTCAAAGTTTCTTCACATTGTTTATCCTGGTAGGAATATTTCTTACTGCTGAGTGCGAGGTAAGGTTTTAAAGGGATGTTAACCAGGAAGGTTCCATTGTTGGGAATTGGTAAAGGATAGAGGTGATAATATTGGTATATTTCAGGCTCTACCAATGGAAGTTCTAGTATGAATGTTATTTCGTATTCTTTCGAGAAACTTTTAATTTCAATTATTTTTTCGAGTTCGAGGACATTTTGCAATTCACTAGTTAAGGGTAGTTTATCTGTATTTAAATGTTTTTCAAGATTTTTTATTTCTGAAAGTAATTCATTAGGATTTACAATTGAATTATGTAATACATTAATTTTAGAAAATGTAATTGCTGTTTCGATATTACTAAGCAAATTATATATTGATTGATACAACATTGTGATTTGAGTGATTGTTGTGTGAATTAGCATATATTGATGATCGTTTGTTTCATGAATAGTGATTGTTTGTATAGTTTCCTCGATATGTGATATGCGAGTTCTTAATATCTGTTGATTATGTGTTAAGTTAGCCATTATGTTTTTGATATTTTCAGAAGTTTTACCTAATAAGGTTATATGATCAATTAAACTTAATTTTAATTTGTTTTGATTGCCTTGTAGTGCTCTGATTTTGTTATCAATTAATTCTGCGTCATTCTGGTCAAGGTTTCCGGTGATGCACTTAATTAGTGATCCCAAGGGGTTTAATAATCCTCTTTTAATTCTTTTTGTTGTTTTATAGGGGATTATTTGGTTAATTAGGTTTTCTATTCTTTCTTCAAGAGTGCGGGTTGAAACAAGTGTATTATGATATTCCGAGTTATAGTCGCTATTGTTGTATAATGCGTTGAGAAGAATTCTTGAATTGAATTTAAGTGATTCGAATTCTGTTATTACTGGATTTAAGTTGACGTTTTGTATAAATGTCCAATAATTTGATACGATTTTTGCGGTACCTTTTTGGATGGGTAGTATTCCTGGATAGTTATTAAGGTTGTTTATTTTTATTCCAATTCCGAGTGTGAGGACGGTACAGGTCCATCTGTAACAACGGGTTTTATCTTAGTCTCGTTGATATGCACGGTTTCCTTCTTTTTTGTTTTTGGATTTTCAATTTCAATTTTATTGTTTTCAAGTACTTTGGTTAGAATATAAGGGCCTAAGTACTTGTTTTTTGTTTTTATTGACCTTTGATCATTTTTCTTATAGATTAAAGAGCCTAGTTGTATTTTTGCTTGGTCCTTTTTTTCATTAATTTTATTAATGATGGTCTCTTTGCGCTTTTTTGATTCTTCAGCGACTTGGTCGTATAAAATTCTCGTTTTTTCTTTATGACTTTGTAAATATTCCGTATATGCATGGGTTGGAACTAAATTCATAGGATCTCTTGAATTTGTATGACCTAATACAAGTTCTTGGGGTGTGTAATTTGTACTTGAATGGATGGTGTTATTGTATGCAATAATAGCATATGGCATTAAGCTTATTATCTCTGAATTTAGGTCTGTTTGTCTTAAGATTCTTAGGTGTTCGATTAGGGTAGAATGTAGACGTTCTACTGGTGAATTTGATTCATGATGGTGAGGTGTAGTAAAATGAATATTTATATTGTGTGTCTTTAAAAGGTTTTTTACTACTTCGTTTTTAAATTCAAGTCCATTGTCAGATATTATACAATTAGGTGTACCTATGAACGAAAAGTATTTAACTAGTTGTTCACAACATGATATGGCGTTTCCGAAATATGGAAGGGCTTGTCCAAATTTTGAGAATTTATCTAAGAGTGTTAGAAATTTTTCTTTTCCGATTGAAAGGGTGTCAATGTGTACAATTTCAAACGGTCTGCTTGGAGTTTCTGTTAGAATAAGAGGTTGATTTGGAGGTTTTCGATTATATTTTGATCTTTGACAAATTTCACAATTATTGATATAATTTATTACGTCAGTTTTTAATGTTTTCCAATAATAATTAGCTTTTAGAAACTTTGTTGTTTCATCTATTCCACGATGATTAGTTTTTCCTTCATGTTTGTATTGAATTAAAGGAATTCTTTCGTCTTCTTCGACGTTATTAATTAATTTAGTACATTCAATTAATTTATAGTTTCTAAAATGGTTGATCATTATCTGGTTGAATATTGTTCGTAATTCTTTCGAAAGGAAGTATACAAAGGTTTTCTTTTCCGTTAGATATTCTTTCAAAAATTTTGTTATCTTCTCAATATTAGTTGGTAATGTCGCATATATTATTTTGTGTTCTTCGAAATTCTTGTTTTCGATTTTTATATATGGATCGTAAGGAGATTTTTTCACGATTATTTGTTTGTTTTTATTATTAATAATTTCATCTAATAGCGTTATTCCGGTATAATTTTCATTTGCATTTGTGGTATGTATTGTTTGATCCGTTTTTGTTTTAAAAGGAGGTCGAATCTGTATGTCTGAAATTATTCTTATTTTCGGCTGGTCTTTTAGTTGACAGTTCTCTAATTCTTGTATGGTTTTGTTTACTTCGTCCGTGTTGATAGCGTTTGGATCATAATTTTCAAAAAATTCGTCGATTTCCATGTTGATGTCTCCTGGACAATTCATTGTTGACTCTGTTTCTACTGCATTGATTTGGATGCGAGACAGGGCGTCAGCATTAGTGTTTTGGATGCCTTTTTTATAAATGATTTCATAATCATATTCTTCTAGTCTCAGTCTCCATCTTACGAGTTTACTGTTTGGTTCCTTTAGATTAAAAAGCCAAACAAGAGGGCGATGATCTGTATAGATTTTGAATTTTCTTCCATACAAATATGGTCTGAAATACTTGCATGCCCAGACAATGCTTAAAAGTTCTTTTTCTATGGTGGAGTACTTTTGTTCTGAGTCATTTAATGTTCTTGATGCATAACCAATAGGTTGATCATTTGGTGGATTTCCTTGTGAAAGTACGGCTCCAAGTGCGATATTAGAGGCGTCGGTTGTTAATACAAAAGGTTTATCGAAATCTGGATATTTTAAGATTGGTGCATTAATCAAAAGATTTTTAAGGTGATTGAATGCTTCGATAAAAGATTTAGAATGATTAACTTTTGCATTTTTCTTTAAGCAAATTGTTAAAGGTTTTGCTATTTTCGCGAAGTTATTAATGAAACGGCGATAGTATCCTGTGAGTCCTAAGAATGATTTTATTTCTTTCTGAGTTTTTGGTAATGGAAAGTTTTTTACAGCGTTTATCTTATCTGGATTAGGTTTGATACCTTCGTTGGTTACTTTATGACCTAGATAAGCTACTTCTTTATGTAGAAATTCGCTTTTGTCTAATTGAATTTTAAAATTCGATTTTCTTAATCTTTCGAATACTTCTTGTAGTCTTTCGATATGTTCTTGGAGGGATGTTGAAAATATTATAATATCGTCTAGGTAGACTAAACAAGTTTCATTTTGTATTCCTCTTAATACGTTGTTCATTACCTTTTGAAATGTCGTAGGGGCATTTTTTAGTCCAAATGGCATACGTTTAAATTCGTAATGGCCAGTGTCTGTCGAAAAGGCTGTTTTCTGTATATCTGCTGGATTCATTTCTACTTGGTGAAATCCATTTGCTAAGTCGAGGGTAGTGAAATACTGAGATTTGCCCAATTTATCTAATATGTCGCTTATTTGTGGAAGTGGGAATTTTTGATCTATCGTTTTATCATTTAATTTTCGATAGTCGATTACTATTCTCCATTTACGTTTTCCAGAGGCGTCCATTTTCTTTGGTACTATCCATATGGGACTGCTCCATGGTGAGTTGGATTCTTGTATGATTCCGTTGTCTAACATTTTGTTTATTTGTGATTTTACTTCTGATTTATGTACATATGGATATCTATATGTCTTGGTGAAAATAGGGGTTTCATCCGTTAGTTTTATCTCGTGTTTTATCTGATTTGTGAACGTTAACGGGGTATTTTCACAATAAAATATATCTCTATATTTGTAACAAAGCGCTCTTATGGCTTTATATTCTTCTGTGTTACAATGTTTTAATCTTAGATTCTTTAAGTTTGCCTTTTGGAGATTATTTATCTGTTGAGTATAATCGACATCTGTCTCCATGTTTTCGAAGAAGTTCATTTCGGCTTCTTTAATTAATTCGACTGAAATTGGTTTCGTAAATTTAATTTTTACTGGGGTTTCTCTTGTGTTTGTAATTATGGTGGTCGCGTAAAAATTTGATATGTTGACTAGAGATTCGGGTATTTCAGTTTTTTCGAAATTTGTATAATGTAATATTCCGATTCCTTTTTCTTTGTCAACAGGTACTTTTATTACTTGACATGTTCGTAGAGGTATAATCAATTCAGTGTATTTAGGGCATGAATGTATAGGTTTATTATTTTGATAATATAATGGGATGATTGAAGTTTCTGATTCTAATGTGAAATCTTTTAAGTTTATGTTTGCGCCAATGTGTGTTAGAAAGTCCATTCCTAAAAGTCCGTCAAATTGCTGGGAAAAATCAAAAAGATAAAGTTTATGATTTCCGGGAAAATTGAATGAAGGGAAAATTGGTATGATCATAACTTCGTTATGCATTGAAGTTGCGTGAGCTGTTTTTACAGTGAAGAATTCGTTCGTTATTAAGTCGGGGAAAAAGTGGTATGCTAATTGAGGATTTATAAAGCTTTTACCGCTACCAGTATCGACTAGAAATGTTGCGTCCATTTCGGGTAAATAGATGATGGGTAAATTTAAGATTGCTGAATTATTTAGGAATATCAACTCTTTTGGTTTGTACTTTGGGTGATTGGAAAATTTTCTGAGGGTTCGATATAATTTTCATCGGGTGGTTCTTCGTAATATTCATCATATTCGTAGTTTTCTTCGTTATCAATGGGGTTATAACTTTGCTCTGTGTATTCTTGTTCGGATGTATAGTTTTCTTGTATAGTATTAATATTTTCAATTTCGTTATCCATTGTTTGATTAAATAATTGGTTTGAGGGTTGTCTGATGTTTCCGCTCGATGTATCCATCGGTTCTGGTTTATTTCCGCGTACTATCGATGATGTCGCTTGACGTTTTATACCGTGAGGGGTGTTGAAATTGCTAAATTGCTGTCTGAAGAAGTTATTAGGGTTTTGTCTGGTAAACATTTTTCTAGGGGCTCCAAATTGGTTTGGTTGTACATTAGCTGTATAACGTACAGGGATGTTCTGTTGGTGTGCGTTAGCTGAATAACGTACAGGTTGTTGATTTTGATATTGGTGTACATTAGCTGAATAACGTACAGGTTGTTGATTTTGATGTTGATGTACATTAGCAGAATAACGTACAGGTTGTTGATTAGGGTTGGTTCCTGATGTAGTTGGTTTTGTATTATTGTTACTGCGATTTTTATAATAAAGAAAGTTTTCTTCTTCTTCGGCGTAGCTCATGGCTTGTTCTAACGATGTCGGATTTTTTAATCTTACAACGAGTTGCATATGGTAGTTTAAACCATTTATGAATGTTCTTAATACAATATTTTCATATTCCTTAATTTTTAAAATTTTTAGATCTCGTGGGTCATTTGACATGTTAATTTTTGAAAATAAGAGACTTCTAGCGTCTTGTAATTTAATTCCGAATTGTTGAGGGGTTTCGTTTTTTTCTGACTTGGTTGTGATAATATCTTGTACTATACAGTCTATTGATCTTCGATCAGAGAAGGTATTTATGATGGCATTTTTTATTAGCTCCCAATTATGTAGTTCAACTCTAGATGCTACTAAATCTGCTGCTCTACCAATCAACTTGCTCAATATGGTATCGAATAAGCAAATATTTATTGGTGCGTTAATATTTTGACGATCTTGATGGTTATTAAGAAAATTGTCACATGCATTAATAAATCGATTAATTTGTTTAGAATTACCATTGAATTGCGGAATGTTCTCTGCTTGGTATCTAATTAAAGCGTAATTTGGTGTTGCCATTTTGATTTTATTTTTTTATTTTTGAAAATATTTTGAAAAATTGTTATCAGTGTTATTAGTAGTGTCAAGAAATATACTTAATATTAAAATATGACTAGAATAATGAATGGGGAAAAAATGAAAAGATAAAAATGGAAAAAGATTGGATGCACTTACAGTATGTTGATGATGATTTTCATTCCTTTGTGGATTTGGTTGCTTTGCTTTGCTGCTTTGCTGCTTTTGTTGCTTTTGTTGCTTTGTTTGTTTCTTTCTTAGCCTAAGTTCCAATAGGAGTAGCGATTTTTGTCTCTTCCCTGGAGGTTGAATTGCTGCGGAGTTGAGCGATGCTTGTCTCTTCTCTCGGACGTTTAACGGTGCTAAAGTTGAGCGATGCTTGTCTCTTCTTTTGCTGTACTGCTTCTTGTCACTCGTGGTTCGTTTTCACCATTAATCGTTGGAACGAAACAGACTTGTTCGATACAATTCTGTTGGTCAAATCCGTACTCAGTTTTGTTCAGATTAAGCCCGTTGGCAAAATCCTACCGACTGCGCCAGTTTTGTTTTCAAACTTGTTAGTTTGATTTTTAAAAACGTTTTATTTAACACTTTTTACAATATTAAATAAGATTTTTGTTTTCGAATGACAGAGATACACTACTGTTAAACGTTCTACAACAATTGACTGAAAAATCCTTGAAGGATATATTTATACAAATAAAAATGCTGAGTTAACAAATGTATTCGTTCTAGAACGTTTTGATCGTGAGAACAACACTACGTGACTAAATATGTTGACGGTGCTGTTCCTGGGTGCAGGTGGTTGTATTCTGATATGTTTGTTGTTGCTGAGTTGGCGAATCATCCATGCAGGTGGCTGTAATTGATATGGTGATTCGGCCGACGTTGCATTACGTGGGATATAACTTTCCTTTTACAACCAGCATAGCTAGACATCTGAATGATATGACATAAGAATTAATTTAACGCATACAGGGTGTTTACAAAATAGTGCGCATTTAATAGTACTTAAAAATTTAAATGGAACACCTTGTATTTTATAGTAGAGCACCAAAGAGCAATAAATTCTGTATCTAAAAGTGTTAAATGATGATACCTATTTTTAGCAGTTTTCGACTTATAAGCAAAAAACAAAATAATACAATTATTCTATAGACAATAGTTTATACTAGTAGTGGGCCACGCCGTTTAGGGTGACATTACTTCTTAACAAATATTATGAAAATGTTTGTATTTGACATTATTAGTTTGATAATTCATAATTAGCCTATTTAAGTTTATAATTGTCTCAATAACGAATGGAAGGAATTAATTATTCAAATGCCGTGATCATGAATTTATTTATTTTATATGGACAGTGTGACAAAATTATCGACCGCACCTGGAGATAATTTAACGCAAAGTATCCTAATTTAGCACGAATTAATAAAAGAACATTTTGACGGATTCAAAATTTTTTTAAAAATTTTGGTTTTTCGAAGACACCCCGGAATTTAACCAAGCCAGTAACATCTGATGAGGATAACGAGATTAATATTCTGGCTTATTTTCATGCGTACCCACAATCTTCTATTGGGAGAGCTGAAGACGAACTGCATGTAACATTTTCCTCAATACAAAGAATACTGAAAAGACACGGCGTGCGCCCTTACAAATTTTCTAAAGCTCAGTTTCTCAAGTACATTTCCAGGAAGATCCGCATTTTTTACATCAAATACTCTGGATTGATGAGTCCAAATTTTCGAGAGGAGTTTTTAACAGACGAAATCGTCACTTCTGGGCCAATAAAAAGCCTCATTTCACCAGAGATTCCATATTCTAAGAGAAATTCGATTCTTTATTTAAGATGAACAGTTAATTTCACGAAAGAATCTAGAATGGTAACAACAGTAGTAGAGGTTTTGACGGAAAACCTTTCACTGGTAGTGTATCGAAGAAGCTGGTAACAGCTTGATGGTGCTCCGGCACACAGAAGAAATAAGCAGGTAACTCATGAACTATTTCAAGACCGGTGGTTTAGACTTGTGGGTCCGTGGAATTGGCCGGCGAGATCGCCCGATTTAACTCCTCTTGATTTCTATCTTTGGGGTACTATAAAAGACAATATCTACAGAACGCCAGTAAATACTAGAGCAGAGTTAAAACATCGAGTGAATCAAGCATTCGCAACCTTAGATCCTATTGAGATAAGAAGAGCCGCCACGGAAGAGGTCCATATTAGAATGTTGGCGTGTTTGGAGGTAAACGGTCAGCATTTCCAACATTCGCTATAAAAATAGTTTTTAGATAGTATTATGTTTCAAATTTTAATTTTTTGTTATTGTTTACTAAAATTAAATAAATTAAACCGTAATTTTTAGTATTAATTAGGTATATCATCACTCATCACTTTCCAAACTTTCAGATACAGAATTTATTCCTCTTTGGAGCGCCACTCTAAAATACAGGGTGTTCCATTTAAAATTCCTACCTAACATGAATTTCTATCAAAAGGACACAATTAAATTCTATCAAAAGGACACTATTTTCTAAACGCCCTGTATGATATAAATTATTTGTTATGTCATAGTGTCATAAAGCAACCTATTAAGGAACCGTATTCAAAAATTAAAAAAAAAATCTTTGGGCTGAACTGATAAATGTGGATATAAACAATGTTTTCTTTCAACAGGACGGTATGACTTGTCACAGATCTCGCCAGGCAATCGAATTGTTGCAAATGCTTAAATTTCGCGAATTGGTAATATCAACTGTCCCCTAATATAATAAGGTCTCAGAACCGTGGATTATTTTTATGAGGTTATGTTAAATCGCTGGTTTACAGAAATAAACCCCGAAAAATTCATGACCTTAAACGCAACATTCAGGTCAGCATTGAAAATATTCCACGCAATATGTGTGAAATATTCATCGAATATTTGGTCTGCATAAGACATTCCACCTGACAAAACCGAGGGGGACATTTGAACTACATTATTTTCAAAATATAATGCTCTTATTTGTTCTTCAAGTTAAAATAAAAATTACCAGATTATCACTAGTATTTATTATACTGCCTCATTTTAAAAATCTGACTCTTGTTGGACTACCCTTTATTTAGTTTCTACCCCCTCAATCAGATGCGACGTCAAACGTTTTAATAATTATAATAAAGTATTAACTTTTCAATTAAGTCATTATTTTATTAGTAAGCAAAGCAAATTTTGTGTATGTGTTCAAAGTAATATACAAAAAAAAGTAAAGTAGCATATTTCTGTTAGACTATTTTTCTTGTAACTTAAGACGAACAACTGTTCATTTTACAAAATAAAATCCGTGTTCGGATCATCGAACAAGTAACACAAACAAGAATGTTACAGGTAAATATATACATTAGGCCGACAAAAAGTAGCGGCTTCTTACCAAAACCTTTAAGGTGATTAAATGTTTGCACAAGGCTACCGGTGCCAAAACGAAGAAAATCCACCGAAATCTGTGTTCTTCAGAAAAGTCGGCTGCAAAAGGTGTGAAAGGGTAGGATTACTGGCACACTGTTGTGATTTTGAAAAATAAGTGATGCTTCAGGTAAACTAACATGAATTTAAACTAGTCAAATATATTGGTGTGTAAATATAAATTTGTGCCTTACCGCCGAGCCTAAAAGTATATTTTAGGTCTACCCATAAGTAATGCCGTTTTTTGATACTGTTCAAAATTTTACTTCAATAAAATTTGACTCACAATAGATATTCTACAATATAATCTCTTTTGTTATTTACAATCTTCGCTGATCTCACTGACAAATTTTCTATTCCCTTTTTGTAAACTATGGATCATGTTGTAATATTCTTCGAGTGTAGTTTTAATAGTTGTCGCACTAGGACATTTTCTTTTTGTCCACACTTTGAATTTGGTTTTCAACTGAAAGTTAAATACTGTTTTGAACTGAAAATTCATAGTCTTTGTAGAGTTGATTGTACACCATTGTATTACGCACCATGAATTTTTAAGCTTTGTGGCAAATTCTTTAACAATTTGTTTGGAATTAGCTGCAGTGTCAGTCGATAATAGGTCCTTATCAAACTCAACAGATTTTCCAGATTTTATACCACCGAAAACATTAAAATAATCGTTCATATTTTTTTAACCCACGCTGTTACCCACTAAATGTTAATATATTTAACTAGAATAAAGGTTATGTTATGCTAAGTTCAATTATTGTCATCAGTAGATGGCAACGTTTTGAAAATAAAAAAAATACATTGCTTATGGGTACCACTTTTATACAAGTGGCCCTCGGTTTACGCCACACTTCCGTTCCCACAATAGCCGGCGCAAATCCAATTGGCGTAAAGTGAACCCATATTTACAGTGATGTATAGGGTTAGGTTCTACATAGGTAAAGTAAGTAGTAAGTGAAATGTTTTTATTAAAAAAAAATTTAAAAAATAAAGGAAATTTCAAAGTTTAGGCTTTTACATTTTTCGAAAACAAGTATTCATCTTTAGTTGTTTAGATTTTTGTTTTCTTTCATTAACAATTTCGGAATATGGTCAAATGGATGCAATGATGTTCCTTTTTATTTTTGCACTATGCTCGCAATCGTTATCTAACTCATAAAGTTCATCCGTCAAACTTTCCATAGTTGAAACGATGCACTTTAGATCGGCCGTTTTCGTAACTCTTGGAGTTTCATGTTAGTTTTCTTCCATTTCTGACTGTTTACGATCTAATTATTTGTATAATTCTTGTGAGTCATAATTCGAGAGTGGCTGATCATGGGCTTCTAAAAGTTCTGTCACATCTTCAGCTGTAGCATCTTCCAATCCCATATGACGCGCAATTCTGGTAATTTCATCAATTAAATTCTCCTGATGTGCTACTTCTTTAAAATCGTGCATGAATGCTGGCAGAAGTTTACGCCAAACTTCATTTAAGCATTTTGCTGAAACTTCATCCCAAGACGACTTGATATTTTTAATGCCTTTCAAAATGTCGAAAGCTCGCCAATAATTGTTAACTGTTGTCTGCGGTGTATAAAACTCTCATCATTTCCGTAAATGTATTAAAAAGATAATAAGTTTTGAAGGTTGCCATAACCCTGTGACCCATTTTTTGCCAAAGAGATGTTGTATTGGGAAGCATGTAAACAACCTTGATATCCAATGGTTTTCTTATTTAATCAAGGTTTTGGGGACGTCCTGGAGCATTGTCCAAGAGAAGAAGTGCCTTGGATGGATGGTAATTTATTTTCTTCGCAAAATCGAAGCACAGTAGGGCAAAAATAACTTGTGTACCAATCCATGAAAACTTCTTGTGTGACCCAAACTTTCTTGTTCCATTTCTAATAAACTGACAACATGTCTTTATTAAGACCCTTTAAAGCCCGTTGTGTATGTGAATGATACACATAATACACACATCGGTTTAAGTTTCAAAGTTCCTGAGACATTAGCTCCCAAAAAAAAAGAGTTAATCTATTTTTAAAACCTGGAGCGGAACGGCCTTCACGAGAAATAAAAGCTCGTACTGGAAACTTTTTCCAATAAAGCCCAGTCTCATCAACATTCAAGATTAGGTCTGGAGAATAATTGCATTGTTCTATATAACCATGAAATTTCTTATGCCGCCGAAACATCTGCAAATAGCCGTGGCTGCAACATCTGCACTTGCTGCTTCACCACATCATTTTACACTACGATAGTTATTTTTGGATTTAAATTTCATAAACCAACCCTTGCTTCCCCAAAAAGTTTCTTCGCCTCCATCTCTCTCCTTAAGATTATCAAAAATTGATTTTGCTTTTTCAGTTATAGCAGCTTTAGTCAAGGGAATGTTTTTTTTTTTTGATTTGCATCAACACCCATAACGATAACAATTTTTCCATTTTTTAAAAAATTATTTTACTTAACTTACTACTGTAACTAACATGTTTTGCATCAGTGTTTAATTTTATCTGCATTTTTCACAATGGTGGAAACAGTCGATGGAGGTAAGTTCAAAGATCTACTGATATTACGGCGAGTTTCCATTCGTTGAATAACTTCCATTTTTGTTTCTAGAGAGATAGATTGCCGTGACTTTTTAACATGTTTAGATAACCCTGGGGCACTTCTTTTATCTGACATAACAACCCTCCTTTATTCTGGTATACTTGGGTACCTAAACATTTATTATTTTAATATTTTTATTTATTTTAATATTAATTTAATGTAAATGTGTACATACCAAATTATATTAAACAGAAAAAATAAATATATACAATACAAATTTTTGTTTTAACGAATGTACAACGTCGCGGCTCAGTAAATACGTCAACCCCGAAACGAAAATCAGTCTAGCATAGGGAGAATCGGGGAATTACACGGCGAAACGCCGAATTGCGAATAGCGGTGTTATTGTGAATTGGCGTAAATTCAAACGGCGTAAACTGAGGGCAACCTGTATAGCACACATTTTTATTTATTGGTATTGGTACTAAAAATTTGCGTGTGTGGTGAATTTAATGTGCGGCGAAAATATTTACGACACAAAATTGTCACACACACTCAATAAATATTTGTGTCGTGCTCACTGTATGCCCCGCTCCATCTGTGTGTGTGCAGTGAGATGTGGGTAGGTCATGCTTAATTAGGTTATTCCAACAAGCGTCAAAAATAGAGTTGTTTATATTTTTCAGTGTTTATACTTATTGCTTATGCTTCATCCAATAACGCCTTTTCTTGCATTTTTTTTTCCTTTTTCTTGATTAAACTGTTCATTATCATAAATGCAGCACACTTGTTCAACATAACAATATATATATATATATATATATATATATATATATATATATATATATATATATATATATATATATATATATATATCGTAAATTATTCAATAAATAAGATAATACATTTCAATACAGTCACTCCACCACGTAGGTATCTTTTTGAAATAAAAATACTTCAACAACACGTCCACACACAAATTCTGTGCACCGCAATTTCCTTTGACGTTCGCGAGAAAATCGACAGCAGATGGTTCGTGTGCGTGCTGTGCAACGAAAATATTTATGTTTGACCTTACGTCTATATTGCTACGCATGCACACCTCATACGACACATACTGCCTGTCAAAAATGGACGTGCGATACAAAACTACCCGTCTTGCATCCAACACTCGAATCGCGCAAAATAAAAGCCGGTAACAATTAAATAGCCTCTATTTTCAACGCTTTTGACTACTAATTACTTATTTTTACATCACACTTGACTTTTCCCCGAAGACTTCTTCTTCCTCTTTTTTAACAAGGCAACAATATCCGCCTTCGGAGAATTTCAACGTAAAGCCAGATTTGACTAAGAAGAATATAATTATTCTAAACTAAATGGGTTCTAACATCCTCCCACCTGAGACATGTTTAAACATATTAAACATGACTCACAACATTTCTAAAGACCTTAACTAATAAAACAGTTACAATAAACATAATATAAACAAGATCTACATTAATCAGAAAATTTTACGGGTGGTTAGATCTGGCGCCCACTCCGCGTAACATTTAACTTCACTTCGGGTGCTCTGCTTTTATACACACTCGTTCCCGAATCACACTCACTTCTTCCGAGTACGGTCACTCCCACGTTTTCACTCTCCGTTTCTATATAGCTATTGTCCTTGGAGCTAGGCAAAGCTTCCACACCACTACAACCAGTAACTTGTGAAAAGTCTATTCGCGAGAAAGCATTGTCCGTTCCAACAAAGTTTGTTCCATTATCACTGTATATGGTTTTAGGACGACCGCGTCTGGCAATAAAACGTCTCAAAGCTTGTACAAAACTTTCGACTGACAACGATGTGCAAAGTTCAAAATGTACTGCCCGATATATAGCACAAGTAAAAAGACAGATCCATGCCTTTTCACCCCCTTTTAGATATAAAGGACCCGCAAAGTCTACCCCTGTTATTTCAAATGCTGTCGCATCGCGGACACGATCTACTGGCAGAGAAGCGGTATTCGCTACAAAAGGCTTAACATCATACCTTCTACATATTATACAGTTAGATATGGCCGATATAATTGCACGTCTGCCCCCTAAGATCCAGTAATTTTCGCGTAAAATACTCATCAGCCCCTGTGCACGGACATGACATGACCTAACGTGTTTCCAAAATATAAGACGATTTACAGTATAGTGTTTGGCAGGCAGTACGACTGGAAAACGAAAGTTGTCGCCATCTTCTCTATTGCTGATTCGTGACTTTAAACGTATCAAACCATTCATATCTTTAAAACTATCTAGAGTACTTAGTTGTTTATCGTTTTCATCTTTAAAGAACTCTTATTGTATCATTTTAAATACAAACACTTCCGCCTCTTGGGTCTCTTCATGCACTAATGATCCTTTTCGCTTACTGCCTTTGGTCGTTATATTGTATGCAAAACGATATATCCACGCAATCATTCGTATAATCTTCCAATAATGAGAAAAGTAGTTCAGATGCCAATCACTTGATGTCATTGTGCTTTCTGCATTGTTGATCAAAACGGTAACTAACAATTTCTTTCTCTCCTTATTAATTTCCTCTTCATTACAATTGGGATTATCTGTTGGCCAGGTAAATGGATCTTGGTAGAGCCATCGTGGTCCTTCCCACCACTTGGAATCCATTAGTTGTCTAGCAGAGCATCCGCGCAAAGGTAAGTCGGCTGGATTAAGTGCCCCGGGAACATGATGCCAATGTTCAGGCGCAGTTGTTTTTCGTATCTCCACTACGCGATTCCAAACAAACGTTGTCCATTCTTCTGACCTCTTGATCCAGCAAAGCACTGTTGTAGAATCCGTCCAGAAAAAGCTTTCCACTTAAATTTCGAGATGTCTTTTCAGATTCGTATACAAACGAACTGCGATGATTGCAGCCATCAGTTCCAAACGAGGTATCGATAGTTTTCTTAAAGGTGCAATTCGTGATTTAGCCGCCAAAAGGCGGACTATAATCTGCCCATTCGAAACACCTCTCAAGAAGATGACTACAGCATAAGCATTCTTGCTGGCATCACAGAAAGTATGCAAGGACCATTCACCTTCTTCATGAATCACATTTATCCACCTAGGTATTTTAATAGCTGATAAGTGTGGTATTTCTTTAACCCAATTTCGAAATTTGGTCTCTATCTCAGGATCAACAGGTGTATCCCAAGTTAATCGTTTTTCCCACGTCTGTTGCATCAACAGTTTCGGTATCAAGGTAGTAGGACAGGTAAAGCCGATAGGATCGAACACACGTTGAGCCAATGAAAGCATTAACCTCTTGGTTACTGGTTCGCAGTTAACGCTTAATGTATCACCAGATTTGTCCCATATTAACCCCAGTACTGACGTGAGGTTTGCCGAGCAATTCTGTTGGATTTGATGTGTGTACTCCCACCCTCTTAAATCAAATCTTCCTTCAGCCATAGTAGCACTAGATTCTTCTATAAACGTTCTCAACTCACCTTCAGTTGCGACACTCGTTACGCAGTTATCTACGTAAAAACTCTTCAAAAGTTTCAAAATAGTTGCTTCTGAATAAGCTACCTCCTTTGAGATTACTCTTTTCATCATTTCAGATAAATGATATTCCAACGTGGCACCCAAAAGAAACGAACTACTGCTGATACCGAACACTACACGTCGATGCCGATATATTTTCAGATTGCCTTCCTTATCACTCCATAGAAATCGAAGGAAATCCCGGTCAGATTTATGTACACTGATTTGCAAAAATGCTTTACGAATATCTGATACGATACCAATTCTATTTTGCCTAAATCTAATCAAGATAGAGGGAATTTGTTCTATCAAATTTAATCCCTTTTCCAAGCACTGATTCAAAGAGGCATGATCCTTTTCTTTGGCTGAAGCATCGAAAACCGGCCTTATTTTCGTTGTCACACTGCCCCGCTTAATTACTGCTCTATGGGGTAAATAATGAGTTTCGCTTCCAGATCCATTTTCGGAAACCTCTTCAATAATGTTTTCTTCCAGCCATTCTTGAAACACCTGGCCATAAGACTGCAAATAATTTTCGCTGGCTAACTTCTTCACTGTATTTTCCAAACGCTTCTTCGCTACCTGGTAGTTATTCGGTAATGCTGGATGTTCTTCTAACCATGGCAATCTGACTTCATACCTTCCATCCGAATCAATTGTTATAGTTTCTAAAAACAATCTCTTTGCTGCCTGTGCAGTTTCCTCACGTGTCTTTGTCTCGGTTGGATCAGTTATACCCAATGCGTCCAATTCCCACAAGTTGCTAATAGGAGCATTTCTCACAAAGAGTGATACAGTTGTCATGGATAGACTATTTGACTTTTCCAGAGGAATTTTTCCCATCAAAGTCCAGCCGAGGAATGTTTCGATGACAACCATGCCGCATTTTAGAATATGCCTTCTTCCCGTATATAGTTTACCTGCGATGTCAGAACCAATTAGAATTTCAATGGGGTCAGTACCTCGGAAATCTGAAACTTGGATACCAAGGCTACTCAATTCTTTCATCCAGGGACCATCAAATATAGGAGAAACACTTGTGCAAATGACTGGTTGGTCCAACGCTTCAAATGCACATCTATAGCTGTCGTGGTTAAGCTTTACACTATAGCATTTATGTTGTTGCAACATCTCACCTCCACCAAATAAACCGTGGACGATGTTCATTTGTTTCTTAGATGTATATCCCATCCATTCAGCGGTAGACTTTAAAATGTAGGTTTTTTTGAGAATCCGTGTCTATCAAGGCTCTCACGAATCGTGATTTCCCTGCATTTTCCATCTTTACGCGTAACGTTTGTAAAAATACGTGTGCACTCGTGCTATTGGTCAGCGCGTGGTCAGCGTCAGGAGGATCTTCCTGTTTGTCGTCTTTGTGTTCAAACTTTTTATCATCAGATTTATTTACAGACTGCTCTGGATACATTAAGGCTACATGTGGCTTCCCACATATTATACATTTTAACCTTGTGTGACATTTTCGAGACTGATGTCCAAGTTTGAAGCAACGAAAACAAGCCCTTTTTTCAGTTAAAATCCTTCTTTTTTCTTTTAAGTTAAGATTCTGAGCTTTGAAACAATTGGTGCTTTCATGAGAATTTTGACAGAAAATACATTTATTATTAACAACGCTACAATTTATTAAACCTGTCGCAGTTGGAACACTGAACTTCTTATGGGCTTTTATCTTATCATCAAAGTTACGACTCGAACTTTTATTCGTTCCCGTAGTACCCGTGCGAAAACCTTCAACTGCTAAAGTAATATGCTGTTCATTATCAACTCCATTTTTCAGAAATAACATAAGACTTTTAAGACGATCTTCTAATGGGGAACTCTCTGTGGCCTGCGATAAACCTTTAGATCCGTTAATAACGGGCAGACGTTGCCAAACTCGCAACAAGTCTGGCGGAAGGCATGATTGTATAAGAGGAAACAACATTGCGGAATATTTATTAGATGTAATACCAAGAGTTTCTAAAGCTCGTAACTGGGTTTCTAACTTGTCGAATAATAAAGAAAGCTCAATTTCATTGCCAGACCCGGTGTTATTTATAATTAACTTTAATAACTTACGAACATATACTTCGATTTGCAAGTCCTCGCGCCCGAACCGTGCAGTCAGACAGTGAACCATTTCTTGGTAATTGTCCCCAGTAACGGGAAAACTATCAACTAGTTGTCTGGCTCTGCTTCCCGGTACAGTTGCTTGAACTAGATATTTCACTTTATCGCTCAAATCTATATCCAAGTCGTCATGTACCTTTTTAAATTGCGACCAAAACGGCAACCAGTCTCGAATGTTCCCATCAAACCTTTTAAACTCCAACACAGGCAATTTAAATTTATGCTTACCTGGTGTGTTGATGGCGTCATTGCCTTCAGATGTGATAGAATTGATCCCGTTCTTGTCTGCCGCCATCTTCTGCATAACTTTCTCGCAGCCTAGGTTCGAATCGATGAACTTCTTTCCGTAGGTGTCACTGCCTTCCAATTCTGCTAACAAATCCTCTTCAGTGGCATCTTCTTCCAACATGTTATTATATATTTCAGTATCAACTAACTTGATCTTTTCATATTTTTGCTCTAAAATATTTAGCAGCACTCTTATTGCGCCTATATCAACTTCACGCGTAGATGTCAACTCATCTAATTCTTTTACAACTTTTGTAAAAGCTGTATGAAGTACTTTGCCATTGGATGCCTTGGATTCCATTTTCTCGACAAACTTGGTTTAAAACCGCACACGTTTACCAAAACAGCGGGCAACAACGTAGCTAAAGTTTGTCTTATTAAAACAATAACACTTTTTGAAAACACTCGCGTACAATATCCGAAAAATTACAGTTTCAGTCCTGTCACGGTCGCCAAATGTCAAAAATGGATGTGCGATACAAAACTACCCGTCTTGCATCCAACACTCGAATCGCGCAAAATAAAAGCCGGTAACAATTAAATAGCCTCTTTTTTCAACGCTTTTGATTACTAATTACTTATTTTTACATCACACTTGACTTTTCCCGAAGACTTCTTCTTCCTCTTTTTTAACAAGGCAACAATATCCGCCTTCGGAGAATTTCAACGTAAAGCCAGATTTGACTAAGAAGAATATAATTATTCTAAACTAAATGGGTTCTAACACTGCCCGCACAACGCAAATTTGAATATTACATTTATAAAAAAAAGTAACGTTCAAAACGTTCCTCATTCACTAGCTGAATGAGCATCAGAATTTAACTTTTTTTATTTTACAAAATTAGTGGTGCTCCATCTTGTTAAAACCAGGTTTCGATCGGCTTAATGCTTTTAAAGGATCAGAAAATAAAATAGCTAGATATGGGTACACGGTGGATAAGGCATCTTTCATATACCGGGTGGTGCAAAAAAAGGCTCAAAATTTTAAATTCAAATATTCTATTTTTGGACCAATATTTTTTTTCGTATTTTGTTAAAAATGCGGCGATATCCAATTGCAGAACAGAAGTTGTTTTACATTGAAAATACAAGAAGCATTATTTCAATATCATCAAATGTTATTCATTTACTAGCTAATAGCAATCTAAAGTAAAAATTTTGGTTTAGAGCAACTGAGGTTATTTGGCAACTACACCTACAGCATAACTGGCTTCCAACCACAGTTATCAGCTATCGATTAACTCCGGTCACACTATGGACATTTAATTTCTCTTGAGAAGCCTGTCGATTGGCGAGTAACCAACACAGAATATCTCTCAGGAGACATTCGGTCTTCTCTAACCTCGAACTGGCGTGACTGAGGGGAAATTCTTAGTCGGATTTAAACCTTGCTGAAATGGAAGACAGAAGCCTGAACTCTCCTCAGGGGTTACTCATCATTTTAATAACCATAAGAAGCGATGCTGCATCTCGACCTTTGAATTGTTCGATTGAAGATGCCAGTGATAATTAAATTTGTTTATTCTTGCAAAATCTGGAGGTTCACCATCTTGTTGAAACCACATTTCGATTAGGGTCATTTGCTTCTAAATGCTCGGAAAATAAAATAGCAAGATACGACAATATAGTGGAGAATTCTTCTATTAAAAATTGTATATACAGGGTGGCGCAAAATAAGGCTTCCTATTTTAAATTTAAATATCCTATTTTTTTATTTTTTCGTTTTTTGTTAAAAATAGAGCTATCTTCAATTACAGAATATAAATTTTTACGATTAATTTTTAAGTTGGAAGAAGGATTATTTCAACTCAGCGTCAATATGGACGAATTTTTAACGATAGTTATGCTATTTCCAAGCACACAATATGCAAATTAGTACCCAAATTTTTAGGGACAAAGACAAGACAAAGCAGACCACAAACAACAAGATCGGCTAAAAACATCTAACGTGTAAGAGAATGGTTAAGCACAAGGGAAGTAAGGAAAGCTCTAGGGGAACATCAACTCAGTAATGTTTTGCTCAACAGGGAATAAAACGACGGTCCCAATAGCTTATTGTATAACAAGATCTCCATATGCTCAAATTCAATATTCAGCAAGTCTCTCCTTTTTCTTCGTATTCCTCTTTAAAGAAGAGTCGTGACCTATGGAAATTCATTTCTCTTGCGGCCCTTTCCAACTACTTCTCGCTGTCGTTCTCTATTTCAGGCTTCCTTGGTTGCATATTGGAGAGATGGAATAGTTAAGTCTTTAATTTGGTCTGTCCATCTTTTTGGAGGTCTGCCGCGTGATCTAGAATCCCCCATCCATCACTGCAGCACCAGTCTTTCAAAGTTATTGTCGTCCCTGCGTTCAATGTGACCGAATAATTTTAGTATTCGTCCATGAATGTCCCTATCTGTGTTATGTCCCTAGATTTTTCGAAATAAATTCTCTACTGTATATACTTTATTTATTTCATATTGAAGACAATTTATTTGAAATGATTTTTTTTTATTTTGTTGAATAAATTATTCTGTAGAAGAAATCTAATTAAAATTTCTAAGAAAATATTGAACGTAACTTCATGCAATTTCTCTCAAATTACGAAAAGCAGAACAAATTTGGCAAATGAATTGTATGGCAACGTGCCGAAAATTTGCAGCTCAATAAAGATATTTCGACAATAAGCCTTTTTGACAACCCTACCATAAAATTCTGCTCTAAATATTCGTAATATGCAAAAGAAGTTAGCAAGGCTCTTTCAGATTTATTACCCTTTTCTCGAAAACTCTTTCTGACCAGCCTGTCGTCAGAATCTTATCTGTTGACCTTGGCATGCCGCCTCCGAAAAGGGTGTACAAGGGGTGAAATGGTTATATTGACACCCTTATTGCGGCAATTGACTTTTACTGACAAAGTTTGTCAACGTTGCGTAAAGGGTACATGAATCCAGAGCAATAAACATTTTCGTATCTAATGCTGCGCTCGCTGGACTAAACAGAAAATATTCTTGGGCAATTTGAAAAAGGGATTTTATGAAAATATTGCGTATTGTTGTTCTTGGAAACGGTTGTATAAAAAAATTGCAAAGGGGTGATGATTTTACTGAACAATGATGCATTTTATTTTTAAAGAATTACTTTGTTAAAAAGATTTTTACTTATATAATATACTAGCTGGCCCGGCAGACGTTGTTTTACCCTTTCCGGTAGGTGAGATTGAAGATTTTTATTTAAATCATTTAACTTTTATTTTGATTATATAACTTGGTTATATTTTAATAATTGATATTAAATTTCCTTTTTACAAAAATAACGAACATGTTGAGTAAATTAACGCAATAACACAGAAATCATGTTCATATGTCATATTATGTAAATATGAATCATTTCGTTTTATAAATATAGAATTTGTTAATAACTTGATTACAGCGCCACCTATCGGACCATAGCATAGCTATGAACTATCGTCTTGACAAAACAAATATATTGTAGAAATATGACCTCAATCGGTCAAGTCGTTCAGAAGTTACACGATCATAAACAGACGCTGCTCCTATTATACAGATTGTTTTCAAAGTTTTCATTTATTTTAACACGTTGTAGAACCCTGTAAAATAAAACCTGTTGTAAAAATAAGTAATTTTACTAAAAATAATTTATATAAAAGTTGCAAAATAAAGAAGATCTTAACAGTTACAAAATTTGAAAACAGACCTGACTTTTTGATATCCTCGACTACTGAGTTGTAGAACTCGCAAAGAGAAGTAAATTTAGCAAAAATCATTTATATAAAAGTTGCAGAATAACAAAAACAAAAATGTCACATGTTACAAAAATTGTCACGATTTGTTCGGTTAGCACAAAATTTTTTCGTATCTACACGTCGTATCTATGCATCACTACACGCGTCAAAAACAAAATCCCGGTGTCCACGAATAACATCACAAGCGATGCGCTGTTACAGTTCTTCCACAGTATTTCCTTCTCCATCGTGATAAACATACCTTTTTAAATAGGCCCACAGAAAAAAAATGCAGGACGTTAAATCCGGGGAGCGTACAAGTCAAGAAATCGGTCCATTGCGTCTTATCCATCTGTTAAGAAATTCATTATTTAAATGTTCGTGAAGTTCTCGTCTAAAATGCGGCGGAGCTCAATCATGTAGAAACCAGATATTCTGTCTATTATTTAAAGGGACAAGAAAGTCTAAATAATTTTCACCTGTCAATCGATCTGGAAGAAAGAAAGGTCCAATAAGCATGCCATTTACTACTCCAGCCGAAACATTTACTGAAAATCTGTGCTGAAAATGTGCTGAAAATCTTCGAATTATAAAGCTTGTACCCGTTGATAATGATAGAAATAAAAGTGTTCTTGTCGTATATTCTTCCCCATTTTACTATGACCAACTTCAACTTGACCTCCTATAGATCTAATGCTCGTTGTTGGCTCGTTTTCTAAAATGCCTTCCTCAATTTCTACCTCGTTGTGCCTTCATTACCCCATGCCTACCCCATCATTTCATTGTTTTCATAAACGTGTGGCATTTTAATCGCAGAAAGTACCCAAAAATTAAACACGCATTATTCAAGGTTTATTACCACTTGTCAAATCGAACATCACACTCAAAAGAAAGAATGCAAGAATACAAAAAACAAGTGCAAGAATACAAAAAACTAGTCATACTCAGTATCAGCAGTACACAAATACTTTGTGTTTACAACGTAATGGTCGAGAATATCAAAAATTCAGATCTGTTTTGAAATTTTGTAACTGCTTTTTATATAAATAATTTTTAGTAAAATTACTTATTTTTACGAGTTTTACAACCTGATTCAATGACTTAATTTTGAAAAAACCCTGTATATATAAAGATTTAATTTTTATATATACATAAAAACAAATTTGCATACATTATTGGATGGAGACTCAACTCATGCGTTGAAACAACTGGCAGAAGCATTGAATGTTGCACAATCCACCATTTCCGAATGTCTACACACATTGGAAAATATCTAGAAGGAAGGAAAATGGATACCATATGAATTGAAGGAAAGACATTGAAAGGCGAAAAATCAGTTGTGAAATTTTGCTTGCCAGAGTGAAAAGAAAAGGTTTTTTGCATCGAGCTGTGACAGGTGATGCAAAATGGATCTATTTTAACAACCCAAAATGCAAAAAATCATGTGTGCTATATACATGGAAAGAAGGCTTTGCTGTGTATTTGGTGGGATAGTAGAGGAGTTGTATAATACGAACTGCTGAAACCTGGTGATCAATACGAACGGTTGACGGTAAACAATTTCTGGCGATCAATTCCAAAACACATTTGAACAATTGTTAAAATTGAACCGAGCATTGAAGGAAAAACTACCAGAATACGCACAAAGATCTGATAAAGTCATTTTTCAACATGGCAATGTTCGGCCCCATGTTGCAAAATATGTAAAAAACTATTTGCAAAACAGTAAATGAGACGTCCTACCCTGTCCTCCATATTCACCGAATTTAGCGTTATTAACCATTCAGAGAAAATTGTTAACAGATGTATGCACGAATATATGTCAAGAAGTCAATATTAAATAAATTATATTTTACTACACTCTAAAAAGCCGAACGAACTTGCTTGTGTAATAAAATATTTAGTGCCTGAAGGTTGTTAATGAGAATGGATAATCTTGAGCAATCTCTAAATGAGTTTTATGACAATATTGCCTACTATTACATAAAAAAGCAGTATAAAAAAATCGCAAAAGGGGTAAATTTTATTACCCAATTGTAAATATTTGTTTTTAAATATTTTTTTAGTGAAGTAACTTTTTTATTTGTAGGGATAATCATGAAAATATTGTATTTTTTAACAAAGACCCACAGGTACTTTTTTGAATCTAGGATAAATGTTAGTGTTAATGAAATAGAAATTACTTAACTAAAAATTATTAATAATCTTGAGCTTTTAATCTTAAAAGCGTTTAGTACTTATGAAAATAGTACTCATCGAAAACGACTTGGAACGACCAAATGAATATAATATTTACCAAGTATTTATTGGGCTTCGCAAAGTTTTATGAGTGCTGCGAAGTTTCGGACGCGTGTTTTTAGCGATCAAGTAAAGCACACAAATTTTCACATTTTCGAAAAAATGGATATAATTGATATTGGAGCTCTAATAAAGTACAGTCAACCAAGGTTTTGATTAACCGCGGTTTTGTCTTGCGGAATCGCCTATTATGTAGCAGCGTGGTGTGTTTTCGTCGCAATCTAATTTTCACCACTCTAATTTTCCAGAAATTGTTATATTGCCTTTTTCGCATGACGTGCGGCCGTTGGTTGCACATATACATTACTTGTATGTATCATTATTCAAACGAAGTTGATGATTAGGGAGAATTTTGCCATTTCTATGAGTTTAATTACGTATATATATATATATATATATATATATATATATATATATATATATATATATATATATATATATATATATATATATAAATATATATATATAGATATATATATATATATATATATATATATATATATATATATATATATATATATATATATATATATATATATATATATATATAGATATATGATCGCAAACGTCCGCGAAGAAGACCGAAAGCACGATGGATTGATGACATCGTTATATTGGACCCGAGTGACAGAGGAAAGCCCAGGACCGTGAAAGTTGGAAGCATGCTGAAGAGGCCTTCATCCTGCAGTGGGTCGATACAGGCTGATGATGATGATGATATGTATATATACATGTCCTAATTTTCAAATGTAATGGCGTCCACAAACCAAGATTTTGTTAAAAGGAAGCGAAATATAATGACTCTTGATACAAACATTCATTTATTAGACTGTGTTGCTGCAGATAAAACGTATGCGAGTGCCACGAAAAAGTTTAAAGCGAATGAATCCACAGTATGTCAACTATACCACAACCAAAAAAAAGAGTGAGCAATCCATTCAGTCCAGTGTTTCGTGCAGTATTAGTACCAGTAATAATGTTAGGTGTTTCTCGCGACCTCTATAGATTCATACATAGGTGCAATACAATTGTCGAGAATTCGGCTTAAATGAGGCAACCCTTTATTTTGTAAAGTTCGAGAAATCACATTACATTGATCCTGATTGTACCGAATTACAAGGTAATTACATTGAAAAATAAAAATACTTATTTATTTATATAAAAAATATTTATCTCAAAAATGTTCTGTTTTTGTTGGCAGACCGCGACTTTTTCGAACGGCCCTCGTAAATCAAACCAACAAGCAAATTAACTAATTCCACCACTTTTCATTTTTCCTAGTATTCATATTTAAATGTTTGGCCAAGAATTGGAATTCTTGATTGGAACTCATGAATCTAATTCGACAAGTATCATAACAATAATATTCACATTTGCTCTTCGGTTTTTCATTTTAATATAGACACAATGCCAATCAAGACTAATACTAGTGACATGAGAGATATTAAGCTCATTTTAATATTTTAAATATTGTCACGCGAGGACATGTGGATTCGAATGCAAATCTCGCGCCAAAGCAAGCCATGGAAAATAATTCCGAATCCTTCCCAGACTACCTGATACTAGTGATACAAGTAACGCCCCCTTAACTCTGTCTCCATCTCACAGGTTTCTTAAAGCTATCCGATAACATATAATCAGGCTGGTTTAAATAAGAAAAAAAAACTTTGAATCGTGTTCTTATAAGCAAATTTAACGAACTTTCTCGGCAATACATCAAGCAACCCTTTTTAACGTATTTTGCTTTCACTATCATGAGTAGACAGGGCTACGACAGGATATTCATTCATTGATTCGAC
This sequence comes from Cosmopolites sordidus, assembly GCA_031761425.1. Lineage (NCBI taxonomy): Eukaryota > Metazoa > Arthropoda > Insecta > Coleoptera > Curculionidae > Cosmopolites > Cosmopolites sordidus. The sequence goes on along the minus strand of JARFXV010000339.1, from coordinate 646,524 downwards.
CAATTTTTAGGTCGATATTCAAATTAGACATAAAGAATACTTCATAATACTGAATTTGAATTCATATATTGATTTGTGAAACCGTTTTTAAACCTTTAATGTTCTTTTTTGTAGGAGTGGAATGTAACTAATTTTTTTAAAAAGGAATAAAACAATTTTATACTTTGTTATTTAGCACTTTTATTTTTAAATTTGTGTGATTATAGTTTCGTAAAAGGATTTTACATTCTCAAACACTACTTTAAAACTAAGGTAAGGTAAGTAGTGTTTGAGAATGTAAAATCGTTTTACGAAAGTATAGTCACACAAATTTTAAAACAAAAGTGATAGATGATAAAGTATAAAATTGTTTTATTCCTTTTTAAAAAAATGACTCTGAAACATCACAAAGTAACGGACAATTCAATCAGTAATTAAATTTGATGTACAAATGTGTTTTGAAATCAATAGGACAATCCGTAAGTATTGTTTAGTATAGTATTTTCAAACCAATGTTTGAAATTAAATAAATACTTCAATTTGAATCTGAGAACAAAAAAATGCGGCATTATGAAAATTTTATTTTAGTGGATTAATTTTGAAATGGTTATGTAAATCTTTAGGTAAAAAAATAACGTAATATAACAATAAGTACCCGTGTTTGAAATAAAGACGTAATTTTTTTCACACATTTATTTTTATTTTTCAACGTAGTCTCCATGAGGATTATTCCTTTGGAATCCCAAAAAACCGTGGCCATAACCTTTTCGGCTGATGGAACCGTTTTTGCCTTCTTCGGAGTAGATTCACTCGGAAAAATCCATTGTTTTGACTGTCTGTTGGGCTCTGGTGTGTAATAATGTATCCAGGTTTCATCAACCGTGACGACTGGATGTAAAAAGTCCTGCGGATTTCGCTTAAAGTGGTCCAAACTCTGCTTTGACATTGTTGACAGTCGTATCTGCTTGTTGTCCACCATGAGCAATCGCGGCACCCATCGGGCCGACACTTTCCTCACACCTACTTTATCATTTAAAATCTTGATTGCCGTTCCATACGAGACACCTACGGCCTTAGCTATTCCGCGCACTTTGGTTTGGCGATCAGCGAGAATCATGTCATGGATGTTTTCGGCGATTTCCTCGGTAGCAACGTCTGACGGGCGTCCTGGCTGTTCTTCATCGAAAACAGTTGTAAGACAACCCTTAAACTCGTTAAACCAACATCTTACGGTTGTCATAGAGGGTGAAGGGTCCCCATAGGCAGCATTCAACTTAATTTTTATTTCTTCTCATGTTTTGTCATCCAAAAATAAAAAACGAATATTACGGATCGATATTGCTCTTTTTCCATTTTATCGAGAAATACAAAACACGAATGATACAACTGGCTGTCAAAGAAAAAACTAACCTATAAATTTATTTTAAATTCAGCATGAGGTCGTTTAACAGTCTGCAGTGCACAATGGTAATGTCAATTTCACTCGTCAACGCCATCTGTTATCAAACACGGGTACTTATTGATCAACCCTCGTAATACTTTGTAACACACACACACGCTTAAAAGTTGTTATAAAGTTGCTGACAGTTGTATCGGTCAAGAGATCGGCTAATGCTGTCTCATAGATGTTTTATGGGCCATAAGTCTGCGTATTAAGCCGGTTAAAGAGATGCTATCGCATGATTTTCTAAAAATGCACAGTTTGACGAGTTTTATGCGATGTGGCATTATCTTGCGGAAAGATGGTATTTGAACGAGTTTGCAGATTTTTTGTTATAACATTTCGATCACGGGCTGGATTTAAACTTCCTCAGATGGTTACTTGAGATGATAGCATAACACCTTTGAGTGTCATCATTCCTGGAGTGATAGCTGTAAGTATGATGTTTCGCCCAAAAACCCTTTTACCCCAGAAACGCCTGACTCTTCTATATTTATCATGGCTGCTTAAACAATATTTTGATTCATCACTAAAGCAAATAGAGTACCATTTTATGTTACTTTCAATTTTAGCGTGATATCATTTTAAGTGATTCGTTTTGTGGTGTGCTATAAGAAGAAGATCCCAATAAGCACGACATGCATACATCCCTATCGTAAATAAACGTCGAGTTACAGGCATCCTCAAAACCTACATGTAACAGCAACAAAAACATCATGCACTTGCAATATATTTTCATGTCGATTTCGTAAAGCTTGAGATCGAATATGCTGTTCACCACGTCCTTAGGTACGATAGACCCTTGTACTTGTGCATCACTCTTACTGTCAGTATTCACGTTTTCGTAAGGATAGAAATTGTCTCAAGAATTTCTCACTATTTCAAGAAAACTTAAACCGGTTTCTATCATATCTCTTTCACTTTTCTATCATACCACTTATAAATTCGAATAATTATCTTGAACGACATGATGCGCGAACTCATGGAAGTTTATCATTTTTAACAGAATGAGAAAATTACGGCTTAGTATAGTAGCATATGAAAAATTCTTTAGTGGCTTTTTAAATTCTTTACTAGCTACGTTTCTGTATTTTCAAGATATTCTATACAGTATGTTATATTTTCAGTATATTTAGTAAATATTTTCAAGTATTTTCATTTGATACATTTAAGTACCAAATTTTCAGTTTTATTTAAATATTTACACCTCAGTATAAATACAACTATTTTGCCCCTTTTGTGTTATATGACAATCCCCGACCCCAGTATATTTGTTTTATATTGTGGATTTTGAACTGCGCTTTCGCATTATGTATTACTTTTATGATATATTGTTAAGCGCTACTGATTTTCCATTCATCAAACGGATTGTTAACTGTTTAATTCACCTTTAACTACTTCCTAACTTGTGGGTGATAAATTCAGAACTGTACTCAGCTCAACTTGAAAAAGTATATGATTTTCTAACCCAAAAATATCCAGATTTGGTCAACCATAAAACGTCCTCTTGCAGCAAGACCACATACTTCACATCTGATCACCTCAAAAATTAAGGCTCATTAATGATTTTTATCCTGGTGTCATGCATATTAGAATATGTCAGCGTTGGTTTAAAACGGTTTTTAAGAACACTAATATTAATCTTTTGACAGTATACAATCTGGAGGACTTGTCGAGTATGATAAAGATCTCTTTTTGCCTAAAACTGAAGTTAATTCCAAACGAATTATACAGAAATTAGCCACAAAGCTGAACACTTCATGGTCCATAATACAACGGTATTATTGCCCAGGTTAAACAGATATTCCTTTATTCAAGTAATTTTTACTGAAGATGAAAAATGGATTTTATACAGCAATTCACATAAGAAAAAATAATGACTAACAGGTTCATCAGGTTCATATCTCTAAAACCAGGTCTTCAACCTAAAGAAGTATTACTCTCAGTATAGTGGGACTTTAAAGGAATTGTTCACTACCAGTTTCGGAATCTAAATGAAGCCATAACTGCTGAATATTATTATGCTCAGCTTTATAGACTAAACATGGCTTTGATTAAAAAATATTTAACACTGATTAACCAAAAATGTTTTATTCTGCGTCATGACAATAAAAGACCTTATGTCATAATTAACCAAGAAAAAATTAAAGAGTTAGGCTGGGAAATACTTCCTTAGTTCCGTATTCTCCTGATGCTATACCGTCAGATTGCCATCTTTTTATATCTATGGAATATTTTCTTAATCACCGTCATTTTACAAAAAGGAAATGGAAAGTTTGTCAGAGAGATGGGCGAAAATTGTCAATAACGATAGAGATTAGATTGTAGATTAAACCTTATAAAAATTTGTACAGTATCAAAACACATTACTTATGAGTCCCTATACAATCCTATAATGTATTCAATGATTAATATAACCGCAAATATTAGACCATAAATGTCTTCATTCGTTGTTCATAATAATCAATAATGAAATGCAAATGCAGCAGCCTGAAACTTGATATTTAATATTTTGCTATTCTTTGAATGTTTGCATTCATTTATTATATTTACCCGAACAATAAAAATATAAGTTCCAAACAGTTTTTGTATCATTAACCAAAAACTAGTCATGGTTTAATTCCAACCGCACTAGTTGGATCTAATTCAGTTTGCCGTTTAAAATCTCGTAACAATGCTCTATTTTCTGTTTTCAAAACCGAAATTTTGCCAACGATTGGACCCATGTTGGTACCAAAGGGAGTAAATATTGAACCGAAGCATTTTTTTTTGGTTTATTGCGGTTCCGCATTCGGAGAAAAAAAAATATCTGAAAAAATGTCCTGTAGGGGTAACCGCTGATAATGTCGTCGGCCCTGTCGATCATAATGGAAAAAAGGGAGAATTTGGCTTTCCGGGAAGGTGACTACCGAATTTGTTACAGATTGAGGTAATGTTCTCACAGTTTAATTAGAAATATGGCGGTTTATTTTGGTTCACCATAACGAATATTAAGTTGTACTTCAGTAAAATATTGAGTAGTTCCGAAAATAATTTGCTTTTCATATACTGACATTGATAAATGCATTGAGATAACATTTTTAGTAAGTAAACAATAATGTTATGTACCATGTATGCAAATATGAAACCGGAATTTTTGTATAGAAAATACACGTTTATTGTATGAAAATGATAAAAAAAATATTTTCTTCGTTTATAAGTATTGCCTGTCTGACAATCTGTGGACACCACTCCAAAAAACTGTTGCTCTTTTGAGGTAGCCCAGTCATCAAGTTAGTTTTCGATATTTCCGTAATTGTTGAAGTGTTTCATGGAAAGTGCCTGAGATATCGATAAAAACATGTGGTAGTCGGAATAGGTCAAGTCTGGTGAGTAAGGCGGGTGAGGCAAGAGTTCCCAGTCAACTGCAGAAATGGTGCCTGTGACCTCTTTTACTGTGTGTGACGGAGCGTTGTTGTGCTGCAAAATCACTTTTCCATATCTTGTAGCCCATTCTGGCTTCTTCTCGATCAATGCATGGTTCAAATTGATCATTTGTTGGCAGTAGCGAACGGTATTAACTGTTTCACATGATTTCAGAAGCGTATGGAGCACAACACCCTTCTGATTCCACCAAATACATATCGTTGTCTTCTTTCGAAAACGATTTGTTTTTGCAATCGATGTTGATGATTGTACAGGGTCAACCCATGATTTTTTGCGTTTTGAGTTCTCGAAATATATTCGTTTTTTATTTCCAGCCACCATCCGATGCAAAAAAGTCTTTCTTTCATACCGAAAAACTCCGCACACCTTCGCTAGCGATGGCACATACTTTGAATAAACCGTTTTTTACCCGTTTCTCAAATTAAATGTGTTTTTTTTAAGAAAAACAAATTATTAACCGCCATACTTGGTATATGTGTTACAGATGATTTTGTAGTCCTTAAATTGCTTTTTCGTATCGTGTAACACTTACTGTTAAATAAATATAAATATATGTTTTATGGTTTTAAAAACATAATGCAAGGTGGATAGTGGGTTTCAAAATCCACATAAACACATCGTTAGCGAATTGGGACATTCGAGATGAAGTAGGTGTATGGGCGTCGCACGAAAAGTTCTCGACCTAAGAAAGAAAACGTAAATTTTTTTAATTTTTGGTATCAATTTTTATTTTTCAACCTTGCAATTAAATTCATTTAAACTAACCAAGTTGCAGCTATTTAATATCTTCGGTATTATGCAATTTGACTATCTCTGAAAAATAAGCTGATGTCTCAGCTTTGATCTCATGATTTGAAGTTAATTTTCGTCCAGCGCGCCATTTCTTCAGGTTTGTAAAAATGAAGTACTGAAGACGAGCGTACAGGTGTATTATAGAGCTGAAAGAAAACTTCCATTTTGGCCAGATGGCCAAATACGTTTGGCCTAAATAACATTCGTCAGTTATCAACTACTAATGGCAGACGAAAGACTACCATATAATACTTTAAGTATGCTTCATTGATCTTTATTCCATCCTGCTCCCAAATTCAGATTATGGAACACTTCCTCAAGGCAAGTTGGGAAAATAAGAGACGATATTGCGTCATCTTGCCGTACACCCCATTCTACATTAATTCTAGCCTCAAGATCATCAAGATGAATTGTCATATAACGATCGGGGTAGGTTTACACAGGCTCTGTCTACACCTTGATTAAGCAATGCATCCATTATGGCCTGCTCTGATATTGAATCAAATGCTTTTTTATAATCGATCAAAGCCAAGCACAGTTGCATAGTGTATTGGTGTCTTCTATGTTGTATTCGAGAGGAAACGCAGCGATTCAACATGCAGCTAGTGCACAAAATTTTGGAAGAAAACAGGTAAATTAACAAAACTAACCAAACAGAAGCTGAGAAAGAAAAGAAGGCAAATGTTTGCAATAATGCGAGAGGATAGTACGGTGTGCAGAGAATGGGCTGAAATGTTAGAGGTTGTCAGAAGATTTTACTCAGAAGTTATATGAGGACCAGAACCAGTCAAGAACAACAATGCCAACTGAAGCGTCCTTGAAAGTAACAAACGGCAAGGTTTTAGGAAAGGATAGTATAACTGTTAAAATGCCAAAAGTTGGTGGTCGAACTTCACATAAAACACTAGTAAAATTATTCTCAAAATGTCTCAAAGAACAAAAAATATATAACTTATGGAAAAATGCAGAAGTGATTCTTTTACATCAAAAATGAGCACGGAAAGATTTAAAGAACTACCGTCCAATAACCCTCCTATCAGTGGTGTTGATATATTCAAGGTAATATCCCAAAGAATATTAAAAACACTCAAAGTCGCACAACCAAGAGAGCAACTAGGATTCAGAAGAGGATTCAGTACAATGGATCACATCCAGGTTGTACAGCAGTCCATAGAAAGGCATAACGAATGCAGAGGTATTCCGTAATCTGGATTGGGAATAGAGAGCCATCTTTCTTTTTAGGATTTCAATGGAGGGGGATACCGCGCATGAGGTAGATCGGCGTGTTAAATGTAGCTGGCAGGCATTTGGCAGGCTCAACATAGTGTTTAAGAGCAGACTACCACTTTGCCTGAAAAGAGAAGTCTTCGATCAGTGCGTCCTGACCTTTATGACATACGGAAATGAAACCTGAACACTCACATCGCAAAAAAATCAAAAACTGCGGATAACACAGAGGGAGTCGAAAGATATTTGATTGGCATTACAAGAACACACTGCCAAGAATACTTGGCAAAGTATGTGATATCATTGGAAAAGTAAAATAATTGAAATGGAGATGGGCAGATCATATAGCGAGGCGATGGAATGACAGTTGGACTAAGGCAATCCTGGAATGGATACCGTTTGACCGCAAGCTTCCACGAAGAAGACCGAGAGCGCGATTGACTAATGAAATCATTAAGTATATTGGACCCGAACGGCGGAGGAAAGCTCAGGACTGAGACAGCTGGAAACAAGGTAAAGATGCCTTTATCCTGGAGTTGATGGTTATAGGCTTATGATGATAATGCCTGATATATATATATATATATATATATATATATATATATATATATATATATATATATATATATATATATATATATATATATAATAAATGATCCTATATTTAGATATAATAATATGTCGTCTTTATAAACACACATTAGATTTTTTTAATACATAATGCCTTACTGAAATGAAGGAATACAATACTGTGTACTAAACATTAATGTAAGAATAAAATGACCCCGGAAGTGGACAGTTTTACTCAAACGACCACTTAAAGTAAACATGTGATAATAATCCGGATAGATACCAAAGAATGGTCATTATATCGGTGAAATGTGATGTCCCATGGTCAGTGAATATGGTGTCAGGTTTCGTTTTAATAATGTCTACGAATTCGGAAGCTTTCGTTTTTTTAACAATAGAATTGGACCCGGCCTATTCAAGAATGTATAAGAATAAATTTTTTGAAAAAAAAAATCATTAGTTTAGTCAATGAAAACATTTTTTATAACTCTCATATTTTTCTTATAAAATTATAAAAAACATTTTATTTTTAGACATAAGAAAGGTATCAGGCGTGATGGATTTTGCTTTTGACTCATAGGGGTGTTTAGATATGTATAAGTGTTATTAGAAGATGTTTCTTTGGTGATTCGTGATCCTAGATTTATCAGTATTATCAGATCCTAGATTTATCAAGATAATCTAACAACACACACACACACACACAAATATATATATATATATATATATATATATATATATATATATATATATATATATATATATATATATATATATATATATATATATATATATATATATATATATATATGTGTGTGTTTGTATATATATATATATATATATATATATATATATATATATATAATAAATGATCCTATATTTAGATATAATAATATGTCGTCTTTATAAACACACATTAGATTTTTTTAATACATAATGCCTTACTGAAATGAAGGAATACAATACTGTGCAAACATTAATGTAAGAATAAAATGACCCCGGAAGTGGACAGTTTTACTCAAACGACCACTTAAAGTAAACATGTGATAATAATCCGGATAGATACCAAATAATGGTCATTATATCGGTGAAATGTGATGTCCCATGGTCAGTGAATATGGTGTCAGGTTTCGTTTTAATAATGTCTACGAATTCGGAAGTTTTCATTTTTTTAACAATAGAATTGGACCCGGCCTATTCAAGAATGTATAAGAATACATTTTTTGAAAAAAGAATCATTAGTTTAGTCAATGAAAACATTTTTTATAATTCTCATATTTTTCTTATAAACTTATAAAAAACATTTTATTTTTAGACATAAGAAAGGTATCAGGCGTGATGGATTTTGCTTTTGACTCATAGCGGTGTTTAGATATGTATAAGTGTTATTAGAAGATGTTTCTATGGTGATTCGTGATCCTAGATTTATCAGTACACACCAAAAATGAAAGTTAAACAGTTAAAACAGTAACAACAGTTACACAGTTAAAACAGTCGGGTTTTACCCGACTGTCAAAGAAGGCGAAGAAACTTCGCCACTATAATCTGAGATTCGCAAAAGTTTGATTCTTCTTCGACTTTTTGGAAAAGGGAAAAACGACCAGAAGAAAGTATTATGCTGCATTATTGGTCAAGTTTCACGAATAGTTGGTAAAAAACGCCGTCACTTAACGAGAAAAAAGTGCTGTTTCATCACAACAATGCACAGGCCATTGTAACAGCGAAATTGGTTAATTTGCACAAAGAATTAATGCCTCATTCACACTATTCTCCGAAGTTAGCCACTTCTAATTTGTTTTTCTTTCCAAACATGAAAAAATGGCTGACTGGAAAATAAAACCATCACATCCAATGAAGAGATCATCGCTATTTGCAGAGTTTGATAGGTAATACTTATTGGAAGGCATAGAGAGGAAAATCAATTGGTGAAGAGTATCGAGTTAAAAACAGACTACGTTCAAAAATTTTCTATCAAAAAAAAAATATAATTTAAAAAGTAATTAAGTTTTCACGTTATCCTCACATATGAAATATATTGTTTACCTTTTAGGAAATAAAAAATAAATAAATAAAATTTGATGAATATGTCCATTTGATTTTTTTACTTTGAAACAATAAGATATGTTTCAAAAACGATATGTTTGTTATTAACTTGCAATTGAGTAGACATATTTGAAACTGGCTATATAAATATTTTTCAACTTTATAAGTTGTACCATTCAACTGATTTTGCTATAAAAACACATTTATATTGCATAACAATATTTATTTAAATAATCTTATATATGAACTTAAACTATACAATATCACAGATAGTTATTTAAAGCCAGCCTTAATAATTTACATACAGAATATTTACATTTATAATAGACTTAATTTTTTCTACCACGGTCTCCATACAGATATTTTTTCACTAGTATTATTGGGATTATTTTTAGAAGTTTGGAGCCTTTGATTTGTACTTGAAGGTACTACAAAAAATAATTCACCCTTAAGTAAAGTCGTAGGATAAAATGTTACTTCTTGTGGAACACTGTCACTGGTACTGTCAGCGGATTGAATCTTCACTTGATTACGACTTCGAACTGGTGGTATTTCTTCGTGAGGTTTTTGCAATTTTCGCAGTTTATAGTGTAAATTCTGGAGATACTTAACAGTCATTTCAAGTATATCGGCTTTTTCCAGTTTAGCAGTTCTTTGTCCATTTTTTACTTCCGTGAGGTTGGTTTTCGATTCCAGCAGCATTTGTTTCAACATCTCCAAACTATCGTTGATTCTAGCTCTTCTCTTTTTCTCCATCAGCGGTTTTCGGATTTTTCTGCTTTCGGACACGAATTGTGAATTTTTTTGCACTTGTGTCTTCATATTTTTTTTATACAAAGACGGAGAACACAAAAAGTAACGTAAAAAAAATTCAGTCGTACTGAAATGCTTACGAACCGATGTCTCGGCGAGATATGTCAAATTCAAGGGATGGACTTCATATTTGAAGATCTGAGCCACTTAACCCCCACCCCATTCGTACCTGTTGAATGGTTTGCTCATTTCAATGGCTCTGTGTGCCAAATCGGGCGTAAATGCGACCCAGGGATAAATTTTAGTACAACAGTGGCGGAGGCAAAAATATGTCAGTTAAAACTTTGGTTCACAAAACAGTGCCATAGCTATATTTATTTATTTTTTCTTAATTTATTGAAATTAAAGTATCTTGACTTCTAAGATCATTGGTGATATAAATTTGAATTACAGATATGAGTGGAATTATACAACTATAGTTAAAAAGTAAGATTACTTCTGTTTTAAAAATTCGCGCACTTTATTACATTTATACTACTTTACTATATTTATCTATACAATAATTTGTTTTTTAAGTTGATATGACTGTCTTTGAAATTTGACCAATAGTTTTATATGATATGGCTTGTTAAATTTGAAATGTATAGTTAATTATAGCGTCTTTAGTAATGCTTAACAATTTTTGTTGGCGCTCTTTTAAAATGGATACATTTATCAAGCAAATAATTTGCATTAAATTTTGTCTATAAAACGAACGTGCTGATGCATTAAAAATGTTAAGAAAGTGTTATAACGAAAAAGATATATAAAAAAAATTACAGGTGGCACAAGGACTTGTAGTGATGGTAAAGCAGTTAAAGATTAACCCCGTTAATCCAGGAAGATCTTCCATATCAATTATTAAATAACACATTATCAAAACTAATGGTTCTATACTGAGTAATCACCTATTAAGTATTAGGGACATTTTAGGTATAACAGGCACGATAAGAGAGCTAGCAAAAGGAAAATAAGATAAAGTTTGTTCTAATTCCTCCAAACAAGAAAGTAAAAAGCAAAAGACATTAGAGACATTAAAATAACTTATGATAAAGACACTTTTCAGTTCAGAGAAGGAGAATTAAAAACGATAAAAGGGTTTCTACAAAACCTTTAAAAATAGTGTTTAGTAATACAAACCCAACATCCTTAGCTTTAAAGACCAAGAGGGGAGGAAAGACAAAACAGACCAAGAAAAGTAAGAGATCCAGGAAAATATGTTAACTTAACTGTAAACTGCCATTAGAATAGATTACAATTAATAAACTCAAACGCATCAATCCAGAAGTATCTATATCATTAAAAAATGAAGTGGAGCAAGCTATAAAAGAACATAAAAATAGCTAAGCCTCTATTATATAATCATAGGGAAACTATGAAAATACAAAGATATCAGAAAAATTAACAGTCAAAATAAAATTATACAAGACATCTGGATTAAAGAAGAAATTTCAAGAGACTGGACCACTGTTTTAAGGAGGTTATAAATCCCTATCTCATAAACTATAGCCCTCTTTTACCTATAGGTGTTGAGGTTGCCTATATTCGGTTTTCGTACGCCCGATGTCGCTTAACTTCAGTAATCGAGCACTGATACTCGAGGTAGGGCAGTTTTTTTTATTGTTATAAATACTATTAGATCAATAAATACGAGTATACCAGGAAGGTCCGATAATGTTTAAAACAAATATCCAACCTCAAATATGTTCCCATATAAACACACCACTAAATTTTTCTTCACTTTGCTAATGAAACAATTGATTTATTGAGAAACAAATTTCCTGGGCGAGTTATTGCAAGAGATGGTAATGTTAATGGGTCACCAAGATCATGAGATTTGACACCGATGGACTATTTTCTTTGGGATTAGCAATCCACGATCGATTGATGGAGCCATGATTATGTCAAAATGTCATCCAAAATTTTGACAAAAGGGTGGATGTTTGTGAAGCTACAAGAGGTCGTCATTTGGCACATATTCTATTTCGTGTTTAAATGTCATACACTATGCTTCAATTATTAATAAAACGTTTTATGAAATCAACGCAAATTCCGTGTTTTATTAGAGAATTAAAAAAGTGCTCAATTTGAAATACCCTTTATTTAAAAAGTAGGTGATATTATTTTCAATATAGGAATGGAAACTCCTCAACTTATTACACAACAATTTATAACATTACATATTAAAAACATTAATAAACATCTTAAGGGAGGCGATTAAATATTAATTGAATTAAATTAATAATTTAATTAATAATTAATAATTAATTAATAATTTATTAATAATTATAATTAATTAAATAAATTAAAAAGTGTTTCGGCAAAAAATGCGCAACTTTAATGTACTTCCAGTATATTTTTTAAACTGTTCTTTTTGTGCATTGCACTCGTGTACGTGAATGAAACCATTTTCAAAACATATTTAAAAACTCTTCTTTTCGTAAAGAAAGGAACACCCGCTTCAAAAGTATTCCTATTTTTCGATAAGAACTTTCGAGTATTCCAAAACTAGTCAATAATAAGCCACTTCCTGTCTATACGCCGAACAAATAGTGCCGTCAAAAAGTAGCTGACAAAGAGATCGCATATTCTCCTTTTAAAGCGCACTCCATTCAGAAGTGCTGTCCTAGGCCCACCCCTGTAACATGAAATATATCACAAAAGGTTCGATTTACTACAATTCCTATACTACATGAGTTCAACGCATAAAGTCAGTCATTGTGTTGGTCAGGTGGTCCATCACTTTAAGTTTTGAGCCCCATTTTTTGCAATCTTAAATTTAAGTGTATAGTATACCGTACCCTTTCAAACTGTCCTAATCAATTTTACGTTTCGGCATACTTACTATTTAAAAAAAAAATTGATATTCTCATTCTCTGATATTCTCATATCTTATGATATTAACGGTTTGGACACTATAGTATATATTTAGGGGAGAGACGGTCAATTGAACCAAACAAGATTTCTTTAGATAATATAGTAGTTTGTTATTTGCTCTATCATTTCCGATAGGTAAACTAGTCAGCAAATGATTATAATTAAAAAAAATGTGTATATATATATATATATATATATATATATATATATATATATATATATATATATATATATATATATATATATATATATATATATATATATATATATATATATATATATATATATATATATATATATATATATATATATATATATATATATATATATATATATATATATATATATATATATATATATATATATATATATATATATATATATATATATATATATATATATATATATATATATATATATATATATATATATATATATATATATATATATATATATATATATATATATATATATATATATATATATATATATATATATATATATATATATATATATATATATATATATATATAATTATACAACCTCATCAAGTGGTTCGACCGACCCCAGCGCAGGTGCTATTGAACCACTAATTGGGGTCAATTGAACCAAAAGTATTAGCAACAAAAACAAACATTTTTAATAAATAATTTACTATTAATTATATCTTAATATTATTATTACACACTTGTAACGAACATATATTATTAAATATTTTCAAAAGCAAATTGCCAACTTTCTTAAATCAACCGTTGTTAATCCATAATATAATTTAGGATATGTTAAACAGTAGTCTACTAATAAACGTTCTTGTTCAGTCTTGACGAAGACCTTGTTGTGAGGATGGGAGCTACAAAAATCCATGGGACCAAACCCAACAAATTTTCACCTTTCTTAAATTTTATAAAATATCGCCAAAATGTTGTGGAAGAAAGATGAAATAATTTACACCACTTACTTTAATAATTTACAACACTTCTTATTGTCTCTTTAGATTCCAAAATTATTTTATATACTTCACCACGGCTAGTTTTCCTCACACGTTTACGGGGCATTTTAATATCTATAAAAAATTAATTTTAATTTAAATAGTATTTTATAGGATACTGAAATTAGCAGACGTTAAAAAAGTTATAAAAACATCTATTATACATTGACCGTCATCAATTAGATAGGTTACAACCTCAACATGGCAAAAATTATTTTATATGAACAAAATAATTAACTATTAACTATTGTTTTTTAATGATAATAATAATTCTATCTTTCTTTACTTACCACAATTACTGAATAATGTTGACAATATTTAATGAATAAACTATTTACTATAAAATATCACAATAACAAATGCTACATTGTTTAGCTTTATCAGTATTTATCGTGTGAGATCGAGATGCGCTCGCAAGTCTGATGCTTTTTATGGTTCAACCGATCCTACGATTGATGATTCAATTGATCCCATCTGATTTTATTGAGGTAATTAGTAAATAAAAACATATGTATAAATCAAGTTCTGAATTTGTAAAATAAAGATATACGGAGACATTATAACTGAAATTTTATGATTATATTTAAAAAATAAAATATTATTAAACATTTTGTCGAGAGCAAAAACAAAATTTTACATGTCCATAAACACAATAATTTGAATTTTTCATAATTAAATCATCACAATGATTTCAAATTGTGGGCAAATCAGGGATTAATATATTAGAACATAATTCTAAGACGACGTTTATTATTTTTTATTTTTATAGAATTTTAAGTCGACTGGTTCAATTGTCCCGTGGTTCAATTGACCCCCGTCTCCCGCATTTCAAAATTTCTATTTTTATTATTTTACATATACAAAAATATGTTTAACAGCGGCTTTGATAATTATGATTTCAAATATAATATATAATAAATCAATTATGAATTATAATATAAAGGGTGTTCCAATAGGTACTTCGGGATTTCCTTTTTAAATAAAACTAACAATTTTGGAAAAATAGCATTGATGTTTATTTTAACAAAAAGTAGAGACATGGTAGTTGAGTTTTAAAAATAATATTTTCCAAATATCCCCCCTCGGCTCTTTTTACAGATGGCCATTCTTCGTGTAGAATTATCAATAACAATTTAGCACAGTTGCGGTTCCATTTCACCAATAACTTGGCGCATTTTTTGCTTCAGGTTATTAATTGTCTGCGGATTGTTAGAATATATTTTGTCATTGAGAAAGCCGTACAGGAAAAAGTTGAGGGGGATGAGATCGCATGATCTTGCAGGCCACTGAAATCCCATTTCGAGGAATGACGCGGTCAGGAAACCGCACTGTTACTCGAAGATGATGTTAAGGCTTTTCTGCAATCACTGAAGAATTTTTACCTTTAAATCAACAACGCATCAGGAAAACTTAAATTTTCGAAAAGATTGCGTTGCCAATTGCGTTGTTACTTCGACGAGCTTGTACGAATTGCTATGTTCATTGCTAGAACGGGAATTTTCGTAGTAAGTTTGCATACTTCTAATATTTTATTTCGTCGGAAAACGATTCATAATTAAATTGACGGGTCTCTGGATGATACAAGGTATAAAATTTCTAAGTTAAGTCGTTGAAAAACGGCTCTAAATTTAAATCTCGAATTACTTATTGGGGCACCCTTTACAATAAATATAATTATAACATATATTCAGTGTCAGAATGTTAACACCCATTGAAAATTATTTTGTAAGAGTTAATATGTATATATTAATATGAAAACTGAAATATTAATAAGAAACAAAAAATGCAATATTTGTTTATAGATCTTACGTGCGTCAAAATGTTAGGTACAACGTTGCTTTTATAGGCAAGAGGAAAGTTAACAAGAGGAAAACATAAACAAACAAGTTTCGTGGTCTTTCCACCATCTTTAATTAAATCAATTTTTTTTTGTGCCATCATTCAACTGCTTTATTGTTTGCTGTGGAATTTCTTTCCATGAAGCCCCAATAGCACTTTTCAAATTATTCATATTTGTAAATTGCTTTGATTTACTATAAACTCGTCTTAAAAGCATTCTCCGGACATTTTTAGTGATATTCAAATTTGGAGATACAGAAGACCAGTTCCAATTTTGAAATAATATTTTGCTCGAACCAATCCGTTATAATTTTTGCCGAATGAACGGGGGCATTATCTTGTTGAAACACTGGCAAATACTCCCTTACATGATTAAAATAAAACTTTTGTTGTTTTTTGTTTATTGTTTTAATACATTTTTATCTTAGTTAACTTGATTACTTACTTACTTATTCTTCCTGGGGGGTAAGTTGACCCGGAGGCCCTGACTTGTATTCTCTGAGTTTGTACCGGATGTCGCGACAATGTCGTTTATCCGGAGGGGTTCATTTGCCGTCCTTTAGGCAGGATTATGACCGTCAATCTGGGGCAACGGCCGGCAAAGAAGCTGCCACAGCTCTGATTAGCGGATTGTCCGAAAAGGACGCTGTCGCTAGGAATTTGTCCAGAGAACTGGATAGGAACGTCTGAAGCTCTGGTATTTCTGTTTCCCGATAGATTTGCGCATTCTTTACAAACCATGGGGCGTCGACTAATGTGCGAATCACACGTGATTGGAAAGACTGAAGTCTTTGGATCGATGAAGTTGGTAAGAAGGGAAACCAGGCCTGATATCCGTAAGTGAGGACTGCACGGACCATGGTTTTATACAAGGTTATTTTGTTCTTCAGCGAGAGCTTACGTCTGCGATTGAGGAGGGGGTACAGCAGACGGAGCATTCCGCATGCTTTCCCGGTTATCTTCTTGATGTGCGACACCCACGTCAGGGCCTTGTCGTACTCAAGGCCCAGGTAGTGCACCAACTTGGCTCACTTGATAGGGACGCCGTGAATCCGAATGGATTGCCGGATTATTGGCTGTCTTCTGGTGAAGAGGACGGCCTGGGTTTTGCTGCGGTTGACCGCTAATCTCCGTCGTCTGCTTTTGGAGCCTGAAAGTGATCAACCAGGGCCCGTGAGCCGACGTATAGAAAGCCGTGTCATCAGCCTAAAATGTAGTCTCCACGTCCGGAATTTTTGGAAAGTCTGCCATGTAACCATGTCCGCCAGTGGAACCTTGCGGGACACCCGCGTCGATATGCTGGACTGATGAGAGAGACTCTTTCAAAAGCTTGCGAGAGGTCTAGAGAGACTGCTCCCGTGTGATGTCTTCTGTCGAACCCCCGCCTGATCTCCTAAGCCAGCCGCGCCGACTGATATACAGTGGCGTGGCTTTTCCGGAAATCAAGCTGTTCGTTCGGCAGAATATTCTTCTCAGCAAGAACTTCGTTGAGAGCGTGAGAGCGTTAAGATTGCTCTCTCGACGATCTTGCCGAGGGCGCTGAGCAGGCTGATCGGCCTGTAGCTGCCGGGCTCTTGGGGGATCTTCCTTTTTGAAGGATTACTATTATTTGAGCGTGTTTCCATTGCGATGGAAAGTGCTGGAGTCTGAAGGTGACGTCGACAACGTTGGTCAACTGCGCTATTTGCTTGTTCGGTAGCCGTTTCAACTGCATCGGTGAGATGCGGTCGCGAACAGGAACTTTTCTTGCTTTCAAACCTCAGATAATACCATATATTATCTTCAGCGAGGCTATTTGGCCGATCAAGTAGCCAGGATTAGGAGTTCCCTGGTAAGAGAGAATTTCTTGCCGGAAGTTATCAACTTTATTCCTATTTTCGTCTGAAGGACGAAGAGAGGTCATCTGCTTCTGGTAGGGAGTGACAAAGAGTTCCGCCTTCTCCTCCCCGGTGACGGCATGACCAGCATCCGTTCTCAGGGGGGAACCGGCGTCCTCACATTACTCATCAAGGACTTGGCCGTTTTCCAAAGCGATCGATCGACCGTGTCGATTGATTCTAAGAACTCATTCCAGCTGTCGGCTCTAAACTCTCTGAGAGCCTGTTGAGACTCTCTTTTGGCTGCGTTTGCACGTCCCACGAGCTCAGGGTCGCCAGTCAGATGGTAACGTCTGTAGAGCCTTTTTTTGATGCGAATTTTCTCTTTTACCTCAGACGGAATGTCCAAGATGGTCCGAGAAGAATCGGGGGATGATTTAGTCGCCACGTTAGTGGCATATATTATATCGTTGGTTAATTTATCAACTGCATCTTCGAGCTGCTGAATTCTACCGATTCGTGGATTGGGGCCGCTGTTTTGCAAATGCTCTTGGAATTTGCTCCAACAGATCTTGGACACCTGCCTAGATGGTAGATAATCCACCTTGATACCGACGGTGAGGAGTACCGGGAAATGATCCGAAGTAAGCTCGTGAACGACCTGGACTGTGCGTTGATTGTATAGATTCTTTAAGATAAAGAAATCTGGGAAACTTTGAAAGCGGGAGGGTTCGTCTGGGACAAGGAGGTTCAGCCCGTATCTATCCGCCATAGATAACAGGTCAGCACCTCTCCTGTCTGCCCATCTCGAACCCCCACATTTGGTTATGCGAATTGAAATCTCCTCCAATGATGACTGGAGTATTGTTATTCAGGAACCTGACAACTTCACTTGAATCGAAATTGTGGCAGATTCTCTGGTACCATGAAGATAGGTTTACGAGATTTCCTTCCAGAGGCACCTGCACTGACATGACTTCTGAGGAAGTAAGACCAGTCGGAGGCAGGAGGTTGTGTCTGATTCCTCTCTTGACGAGAATCATCAGACCAGCTCCCCGCGCCTTTGAGTCTGTCCTCCCTATAACAGAAAAAGTTCCTCACGCTGAATCTTTCGCTCGGCTTGAGAAAAGTGTCCTGTATCAGCGCCACGTCGACACTGTGTTCCTCTAGAAAGGCGGTTAATTCGACCTTTTTCCCTTTCAGGGAGTTGGAATTCCATGTTAAGACCTTCAACGATTCAACCTTTTTATTACTCATTGTTGGTCTGGAACATGGCTATTGCAGCGTTGAGCTGCTCTTGATCCATTGCAGCTATTTGCTGCATCATCTGCTCCATCATTGCTGTGAAGTTCAGCAGCTGGGTCTTTGGAGCCTCAACAGATGGCATTACCTTCTGGGTCCCCCAAACGAATGTTGGAGGAGGAATCTTTGGCGGCGGCATCTTTTCGGGAACTGTTTTTTCCTCCTTCTTGTTAGCTGACTTCTTTGGGCATACTTTGGCGTTGGCTGGATGTGGTCCACCACAGTTCACGCATTTAGCCGGAGTGTCCTTCGGTTTTTTGCATTCTTTAGATGCGTGATTACCGGCGCACTTCAGGCATTTGGTAGGCACATGGCACTTCTTGGCCCTGAGCCCGTAAACCTGGCAGTTGTAACACTGCGAGGTTTCGTTGTTAGACTGGATGTTCTCCACCTTAATTCTTTGGTGGACCAGGTACGTGGTGTTGAAGATTCCTTCCTCTTCTTTCGGAAGGATGACATACACCATAGCCAATAGTGTGCCCTTCTTCCTCTTCCATCTTTGGATTTTAGTTGGGTGGAAACCCAGCTCCACCAACTCTTTCCTTATCTCTTGTTCCGTTACCGTCTTTACGACATTTCGTAACAAAACGTGAAGCTGTTTTTCGTTTGTCGTACAAAACGTATGAAAATCGATTTTCTCCTTCTCCAAGTACGCCGTCATTTGGCGGTAATCGTTGGAGGTCTTGGGATGAATCCTTACCCCTTCTGTGCGATTCGTTGCCTTATCGGTGGCAATTTTATTTGCCGCGATTTTTGCGCGGCAATTTCGCCGCGGCAATTTTATTTACCTTCATGTAATCTCGCTTAGCGCGGAGCACTACCGGAGGAACCTTTTCGGTCTTTTTCACCTCCTGTATATTCACTTTTTTAGGAGCCGTGACTTGGGAGGGTTTGACACCACTCGGGCCAGCCTCTGCGGCGGTCTTCTTTTTCGGCACCTGCTCTTCGGAGCATTCTTCGTCCGACGAGGGCCTTTTGCCTCTTACGGATGGGGGGCTGAATGGTGCTTCGATGTCGGAATCGGATTCCGATCCGACGGAGACCATGTCTTCTTCCATATTAATTGCTTCGTTGGCCACTTCTTCTGACTCCAAGGCAGACTCTGATGGCGTGACGGGCCTTTCGGTAGCTTTTTCTTGCTTTTGGGGACTCTTAGTAGTCGCCTTTTTATTCTTTTTGTTTTTTCCCAGACCGTTGGTGCGGGCGATCTCGGGCCCTTGTTCCAGCTTATCGATCTTGGCATTTAGTGAAGCCACCTGATCTTTTAATTGCTTAATGAGCTCTTTCAGCTCAAAAATCGTCTCATTTAGCCCGTAGTTATCTTTACGGGACTGCTCTAACTCGGCCTGAAGGCCGGCGATGACCTCATCGGGCCCGACGGCCGGGCCCGATTTTTGTGTTGCCATTTATTTATTCACAATAAAAGATCAAAAAGCACTTTGAAATAAACAAATACAGCACATAAGGTGCTGCAATGAAAATCAAATGCCTTAAGATATTCTAAATTCTCTTATTATGCCCAAAGAATAACCCATGACTCACCGGTCAGGATCGTCGGGGTAAACTTGCCAAAATATGTATTTTCCAATACTAATCACTTCACACTTTTCGCAATTAAGCGAAAAACGCGCACTAAAAACTGTGGAAAGAAGCTATTTCTAAAGAAACTGCTTAATTCCGGAATATTCAATGATGACGTCACAGGGTGACTAAAACACTCGGAGAGTAATCAGACTACAGTAACCAATGGGAGCGCATAAAAGTACGTCCTCACTGTACGGATACTCTGATTGGAATGAGTTAACTTGATGAAGAAGTAACACTAGAAAAACACTCGATGGGAAAGGAACATCTTCATTTCATAGCCAATAGTCGCCTAAATCTTGAATACTCGCCTAAATCTCCTCCTCTCATTTGCCATCTCGGTAAAATGTGATGACCTTTGTTGTGTGTGGCCTTTGAAATGTGTATGATCTTTTCAGCGAAAGCTTTTTGGACTTATTTGTGGCAAGTATTTAATGTAGGTCTCCTTTTCTATTTTTTTCAGAATATTTTCAGACTACATTCCTAACTCTTGTTTGCACTTCAGCTTCCTCACCAGTTGCTCTTGCAGTCTTACAGGAATTCAACGCAATTATTAGAATGAGTTTATTTTCCAGCAGGTGACCTGACGTTTCGACGAACCGAATCAACTTACCAACCGATGAAAATCTTCGTTTTAATCGATGTCCAATATCCCTATAACTCACCAGGTCTGCCTGTCACGAAAAAATTAATAATTTTTTTGCTTCTTCTGAAAAACACATATCTCTCCCCACAATGAATCATTCATTTTTACTTGTCTTCTATATGAATCCTTGAGATGAATAACTGAACTACATACATATATATATATATATATATATATATATATATATATATATATATATATATATATATATATATATGATCGAAAAATTGTGAACTGGGCCCGTGAAGAAAAGTATTAAAAAGCTAAGGAAGTTCACCCCTGCTCCACGTCGTGCATTGCCATTCCTTCATCAGCCATCCAAAGCGCCAGCAAGCTTCTCCCAAGACCGGTTTTTGGCCGTAAGCCGTCATCAGTTAGGCTCAAGCTGAAGAGCGGATGAAGGAACGACTCCAATATTTTAACTTGTATTTGAAACAAATAAAAAAGAGTAATAAAACTAAGATAAATATAAAAATAAAATTTCTAAAATTGACACATTGACACAGCCAATGCATCTTCTAGTAAAAAATCGATATTAAATGATAGTGCACATATACTAAGTGACATAGAAAAAGGAACACCCAGTAAAAGTTTTTTGTTTTAATTATATTTTATATAGCCGGTCGCGTTGGTGCGGCGGTAAGAGCGCCTGCTTGCCGAATCCGCGCTGGAGCGATAGCTGGTTCGATTCCAGCGCTCGGATGGTTATTTTTCTTTCTTCTGTCTGTTTATCTTTCCTAAATGTTTGTGATTGTTTCTAGGCAAGAGTGTAAAATCCGACTACGAATTACCCCTCAGTCACGCCAGTTAAAGGCTGGGTAAGGCCGGATGCCTTCTGAGAAGTGTTCTACGTTGGTCACTCGCCAGTCGGTAGGTTTCCTGATAGACTTATGGGTAGGCACATAACCAAGGGTTTATAGCCCGAGGGGGGTGCTGGCCTGGGTTTGTCAGAAGCTGATGACCGTGGTTCGGAAGCCACGTTAAGCTGTAGGTCCAGTCGCTAAATAGCCTAGTTGCTGATGCGCCTCTGACCCAAACACTGTACTTTATATTTTATATACTTATTTCTAGTGACCTTAGAAATAAATTATCAAAATTTCAGTCATAGCAACGAAGCCCTTTGAGTAACTTTAATGATTTGACAGTGATTTGTTTTCTTGCAATTGAATTTCTTTAAAAAAGTTATCATGCCTACAGTACGAAGACGTGCACATTTTGTTCAGTTAACACAATTTGAGAGGGGCCGCATTGTAGATCTAAGAGAGGCTGGATTATCTTTTCGGGAAATTGGAATAAGAATGAATAGGACTGTTCACACAGAGTAGAGAACTTGGAGAGCGTGGGCCGAATAAGGTCGACAACAACGAGCTGGAGGCACAGGACGCTGTTCAGCCATGACAGAGCTCCAAGAGCACTGCCTTCAGCTTTTGGCCATAAGAGACCGTTTTTTAACTTCAAGGTCAGTTGCCAACCAGTGGTACGACAGCATGGAAGGTTAATTATAGACCTTATTTGGCTTTACCTTTAACTGCGGAACATCGGCATCAACAGCTGTGGTGCAGAGAAAGACATCAGTGGGATAGGGAATGGAATCGTGTTATTTTTAGTGACATGGTCATGACGGTCGTGCTCGTGTAAGAAGATATCGCAGAGAACGATGAAATCCAGAGTTCTTCATAAAGAGGCACGTACATCGTAGAGTGGGTGTTATGGTTTGGGGTGCCACTGCACATGATAGTAGATTGCCTGTAGTTTTTGTCCGAGGTAGTGTGATGGCTCAGCGGTATATCGAAGAAATTGTAGACCTCCATTTGTTATCCTTCCTTCGAACACTTCCAAATCAACTTTTCTAGCAGGACAATGCACGCTCACATGTTACACGTGTTACTTTACGTCATTTTGAAGGAGCACCGAGGCCCTCGGACTTTTCCGCAATAGATTATGTGTGATTGTCATGGGACAGAGCATGGGGCACTATACCTTAAGAGGAAATTGACCACCTAATAAAATCAATGCCTAGGCGCCTCTATGAATGTATACAAAGTGGAGGTCGACCCACACATTACTGATTGTAACTCCCTAACTCGTAGTAATTAGATCTTCAAATTTTAATTAGTTGTACTGTTTAACAATAACAATAAATATATAAAAATGTTTTAAATGTTATCATTATTTCATGGTGTTGCTTTTTCTATGGCAGTTAGTATACATTTAAATATTGTGAATTACAAATGATAATATATTGTTTCAAAAATTAATAATATTTAGAGAGAACATAAAGTGGTGGGTTTTGCGTTCCATATAATTAAACGAATTCAAACGAGGTGATCTATGAACTTCCTTAGTAGTTTCTAGATAGATAACAGGGAAGTTCAGTGAGCGAGAGGTCATGTGACTGTCTAGATCAGAGGTCGCCAACCTTTTCAATATGTTGATCTACTTTAATAATTTTCAAATAAAGAGAGCTATTTAAATTTGTGTAATGCAATAATGGAAACACATTTTCGACGCATAAGATATCTAAATTGGTATTCCAAGCTACCGAAATTATCCACGGGAGCTATCGGGAGATCGACGGTTGACTGGTCTAGATTAAGTGAGAATATTGATATTCTTTTAATCGAATCGGAATGTAACCATTGCAATATTGAGATGAGTGTTATAGTATAGTGAAATAACTGATTCCAGAACTTCGTTAAAGTATATCTCAGTATTTAAATGACCTTGAGAGAATATTAGATATGTTCAGTTTTCAATACTAATTCCACTCAAAATCATTAGTTAGCTAGTAATTGCTGTTTCACAAAACTGATACCAACTGGTACCACTCCGCTCGTGAATTAAATCATGTCAATATATAAGCATGTACTTGTTCAATGAGTTCAAAGGAATGAATATGGTATATATGGAACGCTCACTCCAGTTCATTCTTAGTTTCTTCCTGAGCTCTCCAATCCATTCTTCAGCTTCTTATAATTTTGGGTTGTAGTTATCTTTAGTTATTCAGGCTCTAAACTGAGCTGTTTATCTTCTTAAGATCAAATCCCTAATAGCGAATTACTGCAGATGTATTTTTTCAGCCTATTAAACAATTCAACATAATAAAACTTCCGCTATTCCTAAATATATACATTGTATAAAATTTTATATACTGCCTTTTAAATTTGTAAATGCATATTTTTCATCATCCAGTTGAACGATTCGACCTCAATCTGGAAGTTACATTTGCTTGGAACATCAGCAACGAATTATAAAATACATATTAATATATTTTGTTAAGAATCTTCAAAAAACTAAGGTAAAATTTTCAATTTCCTTGCTGGTTTTGTTATCGGTTAATTTTTTCAACACCATAATATTCATTATACTATTTGATGCGTTTTTTTTGTGACAATAAAAAATACACCAAACTTTTAAAGGTATCCAAGGTCTTTCAAAACACTTGGCTTTCAATTTCGACCTACTTTTTTCTCAAAATACAATTGATACCAAATCGATGTCTATCTGATAACCCCATCAACGGAGCATAAACCTGTACAGATGGCTCGTATTACTTTTGAAATTTTTGATTGAGAAAAAGGAGGTTGCCTCTCCCTGGTTAGTAGGCTTTTGTTTGGTTTACACTTGCAGTAGGTTTCGCTTTTTATTTGTCTTTTAAAGTGGTTTATTATTCTTGTAAAAAATAGTTTAACCCTTGGGATTAAATATTTTCGAATTTTAATTTCTTTTAAAAGTATTATCCTATATATGTAGTACAAAATGTACTTGATTTGTTTTAGAATTATTTATTCTAACTATTTATTAATATTTTTTATTCTAACTAGTATTAGAAGAATATTCCCAAAGGATTTTCCCATTTAAACCAAGATGTGCGTTCAAGATATTTTGCATTATAAGTCTGAATATTATAATTGATCATTATCGTTGTCATTGTTACAATAACAAGAGGTAAGGGTAGACCCAATATATATAATTTACATCTAAAGCATCTTTTAATAAGAAGATTTTTACCATTTTGAATGATACCTTTACTTCTTTAATTCGAAAATTAAGTAGTTGCCAGTTTTGTATTGAAAACAATATGGCTCAATGATCTGATTCTTATTACTTTACAAATTGGCTATTCTCTCATTCTCACAGAATAACTATGTTCATAGTAAAAGTGGAATAAAATTACCTGACAACTTTTTTTACAAACATTTTACATTGTGAGGAAAAAAATAATGAGCCAAAAACGATGAGTGTTTTAAATTCCATACTGACTGTTTCCGTTGACTGAAATTGACATGAAAGAATTTGAATGATTTGGTTGAATTAAAATTATTTTTTCTGCATTTGTCAAGAAGTCAAAGCTGACACAATTTCTTATTTTGCAGAGTTGGACACATGTTATTTTTACTGATCGTATTAAAAAGCAAATAACGTTGGTCTAAATATATTGACTTGCAAGGTGATTACTTTGAAAAATATAACAAAAAATTCAAAAATCTTGTTTTTTATGTTAGGCTGAGAACTTTTCGAATCATTCTCCTTAATCCTTACTTACTTTCCACGCAAGGTTAACGTTGACCTTGGTGTTCATGCGATGCTGCTTATAGGCCAGGGTGCGATCTAGCATGACCTCCAGGTATTTTGGTGTTGGGCAATGCTACAGTTTACCCCTACATTCGATTTCCAACTCCCTGTTGGCGCTTTTGGTGTTAAAGTTAAAAGCGCAGATTTATGTTTAACTGGATTTGAGTTTTAAGTGGTTGGTGTCATAGTAACTGGATAATTCGTCCAAAGCTTGCGTTAACTTTCCGTCAACCTCTCCAAAACTGCGTCTTTGTTCGCTTTCGTCAAATCATTCGCGGAAATGATTTTTTTTTGTAAGATTGGATACCGGCTGGTCTTTTGTGTAAATGCTATAGAGGAATGGAGACAGTACACTTCCCTGGGGCAGTCCGTTCTTCTAATTTCTAGATCTGCTATTCCCTCCTTGAAGTAGGGTTTCGATTATTGACGTTAGTTGGTCGTCTTTTGTGAGGTAGTATGTTTTCTTGAGCAGTCTTCTATGATTCACGGTGTCGAAAGCAGCTGTTCGGTAAAAACCGTTCCGGTAATCATTCTGTGTACGAAACCGTCTTCAATATCTTGAAAACTTGCCCGCAGCATGATTTCCCCGGCCTGAAGCCAGCCTGTTGGGAATGAGATTCTCTTTCAAGACGCTAGCAATGCGGTTAGGTATCATGCACTCCAATGTTTAAAGTCAGGCACAGCCATGACACTGGGCGAAAGTCTCTTAAGAAGGCCACCTACTGGCGATTTGTTAATGTAATATACCGATTAGAAGACATCCGTCCTTATCTAATCTGGATAGGCTAGTAAACCTACTAAGGGTTACTGGATCCGGAGTTACTCGGATGTTTACCCATCCAAATACTAACCACATTTTAATGACACAGTAACGTCATAATAAGAATCACTTTACATGTGACACTGAAATTATAAAGTGACAAAAATAGAAATTTGTTGACATATTGTATCTAAAAAATTGTTTGGTATATATTGTCCAACATTAACATGGATCTCATTCCTAAAATAATTGAGAATGGATCTGAAGGCGAAACATCAACCGAAATAAGAAATGCTTTTCAAGAGGAGCTTCATAAAGAAAACTTTCCATTAGACATTGCAAATAACATTAGTAGATATAATGTAGATGATGATCTAAGCCTAGTAGAAACAGCTAAAAATGCTATTCAAGTAAATTGTATCAATTAGAAACAATCACGTTGCTAATAAATTCTTTT
Organism: Cosmopolites sordidus; assembly: GCA_031761425.1. Lineage (NCBI taxonomy): Eukaryota > Metazoa > Arthropoda > Insecta > Coleoptera > Curculionidae > Cosmopolites > Cosmopolites sordidus. Next base: position 619,409 of record JARFXV010000339.1, on the reverse strand, counting down.
TTTCAGATAAACCAAGACTTTTTGGTTGAATCTGATCACATAACAAGTATCGAAAAAATTATGATAAACCAGCATGCAGAATTTTTGATATTGAGTGATAATATAGAAAAGGATGAGTTTTTGAGAGAAATGTCCAGAATAAAATCATGTGACATATTTGGAAAAACCCGGAATGACTTATATGATGTAATTAACTATGGATTATTACACAAAAGCGACTTGTTTCCAGATATTACCAGACAATTTTTAGGTAAGATGATAATTTTTTATATGATAAAATAAGGAGTTAGTGGTATATTTATATTGACTAAGAATTCGTAATAGAGTTTCTTTTAACAAAAAGTCTTTCCTTTTTTTTGTATATCTTTAACATCATACAATAGTATTATTATCAAGTATTTAACATCATACAATAATGAACAGCGTATGCCATTTGCTCAACTTTACTATGTGTATAGTTGTAAAAAATATTTCTTGTCTTTAGCGATGAGCTACATTTTTGTGAATATGAATAAAACAAAACTGTTATATAGACAGAGAAGAAAGAAAAAAATATCGAACTACATTGCATCATCAAAATGTAAATGTTTAGTATTAAATGCCGGTGTTCGCATTGGTCTATCCATATTCGAGGCTGAAGTTGCCATGTTGAACATGAGTATCAAGATATTTATGAACAAACAAGTCTTATTGTCACTTGGCCGAAAGTTCTTTGACAAATAAGTCACCCGTAGATCAATTCTTTTATTTGAATAAACTTGAAGAGATTTACCACTAAACACCAAATCACTTTTTTTTTAACTTCTCGACACACGTTTCGCTAACCATGTTAGCATCATCAGGAGATGATTTAATCTAATTCTAAAACTAAACTATGTTCTATTTATATGAAAACCCTACCTAACGAAGCGTGTAAAAATCATGAACCGTAAAGTTTACTAAGCCTTACATTAATAACTGAAAAAGTTGACTAAACGGAATAGGTCCTTTATCTCGGTTCATGATTTTCTTACCTTTTTCTATTCGAATGCTTTCATATGCATTCAAAGCCCTATTATTATTAATACTTTTAATTAGTCTTAAATTACTAATATCTACCCTGTGGACATGTTTGATTGAATGTTGGGCAACACAAGATGTTCTTTATATCTTGTTAATACGGATCTTTTTGTTTGCCCAATATACATCCGATCACAGTCTTGACAACTAATTTCGTAAATCCCCGACTTTTCATGTTGATCTACTTTATCCTTAGGATTACCCAGAACTTCTCTTAATTTATTATATAGTTTGTACACAACCTTAATGTCCACTTTTTTCAAAATTTTGTCTAGCCCTCTTGTTACTTAGGCATCAAATGGTATTACCATGAATTTATTTGTGTTCTGATCCTTTTAAAAAGTCGAAGATTATTTCAATAATTTTCTGAACTTATGTTTTCCAATTAGTTTAATTTTAATTTTTTGGGAATTGACTGCTGTATAAGCAATTAAGAACCAGTTCCTAAGAGTAACTCCAAAGACTATACAAAGTGGTCCACTGGAAACGGATATTTTTGCATTGGGCGATACTCTACTAGTATAGGGAGAAGGGGGCCTAAGGCAGGTGTCTATTGACTCTCTCTATGATTCTGTTTAGTATCGATCATCTTGCTGTGGACTCGAAAGCACTGCATGTTTGCTAATAACATATTTACCATTTGTTGTTTGTTTAACAACGTCTTTCATTTGCTTAAAAATTGCTACACTATCCAAAAATATCGGTGTGGTGTGGTGTGGTATTGGCAAGTGCAGAATTTTCAACAAGATGGAGCCATAGTAGACGATATTTCAGCTCGCTGCGTAACCGAGTTCGAAAATTTTTTCATAACTTCGCAGATAAGGACTCAACAAAAGGGATGTGTAGTTTCAACAAGATGGGGTCACTACCCATACGGTCATAGCTTCCATGAATGTTCTACGAGCTGCATTCCTTAATCGACTTAATCGAGCAATATCTCTTATTGATGATGTGCCGGGGCATCTTCATAAATCAAACTTGTATGAAGGTAAGTCTTGATTAGAAGGCTATACGTGATCGAATTGAAGAAAACGATGAAGAAACGTTGGGAAGAATGGAGGCAAACTTTTGAGGACGGCTTTAAATGTGCGTTCAAAAAAATGGCCATTACTCGATTAACATTATTTTTCGCACTTTGAAAATGACATGTTACACGTAGGTACATATATCATCTTGGAACCAGAGGTGATATGCGAAATTCTAGTTAAGATATTTTTACTACAAACTGATCACCAAAAGTAAGGTGAATATATTGCAGTTAGGCTTCAAGTTGTTTTATTTTGGTAATGTGTTACTCACGTCCGAAAAATCTCTTGAAAAAACGGAAGTACATTTCATGTGTCGAAGTTTGCTTCCTACATGCTTTACCAAATCTAAACCGCATATGTGTCTGCAACAAACTTTCTAGGTTAAAAATACCTATTTTCAAACTGATAGTTATAGAAGACGATAAGTAGGTCGCTTACAACATCATACACGAGTAGATAACCTATAGTATTCATTGGACGAAATACGACAGGTAAATATTACCAACAAATGGTGGAGCCATATGTTCTTCCCTATTTTATCCGATTGGTAGATTCAAATTTTTATATACTGCTCAGTCATCTTTTGAAATTGTTATAAATAGATCCTTACCAATCTGATGCCACAGCCAGCTAGATCTCCCTTTTACCTATAGTTCACGTTTGGTACATTGATAGATGGCTAAACTTTTTTCCTCAGACCCCACGGGTTTTAGAGGCTCAAAGTCATAAAGTATCGATGGTTTGAGATACTATACCTCAAGAGGACCTACCTCATTCAATCGATGCCAAGACATGTATAGATAACTAGGATACACAAACATTATAAATGGATTACAAAGCTGGAGCTCGGAAATGCCTTCCGAACCAGCATATGTATTTATCTGAGTGTAAGACAAAAAATTACCATATGTATCATTTAGTCTAAGTTCGCTAAAATATTCATTTTAAAGTAATAACTGGATTAACCTTTTCCAGATTTCCGATACAATACCTTTCATAGATGCAAGAATTGTTTGGATACTTTAAGTGATTTCAAAACAATAAATAGAACACCACATAAAACGAACAGGTAAATAACGGGTCTTTCAAATTGAGTGTTTTTTTTAATTCTTGAATAAAACACAGATAGCGTTGTGAATTTGCGTATGTCTACTCTCATTTCAGAAGTGTAGTGAATATCCATTTATAAAAATGGAGTCATACATAATGCAACAATGCGTTAAACTTGTGAATTATTTTATGAAAGTGGGCGTTCAGTGAAAAATGTTTTTTGAAAATTTCATGTTATTTACGGTTACACAGTCAATCTGAAAGCACAATCAATTGAATTTTCAAGAAAATGATTCGGTGAAAGATAAAAGAAGAGCAATATATAGTCATAGTGGTCGTTCACAAGATCATATTAATTTGGTACGCGAAAGTGTTGCTGAAGATCCAGAAATTTCCATTCGTCGACGTTCACAACAATTTCGACTCAGTGAATTCACAACATGGCGTATTTGAAGTTATTTATTATAAGGTTCAAATAATACAGGAACTAAAGCTACTAGATCATTCAAAACGTTATGCATTTGTCAATAGGATTAAAGAACGAACAGATGATTTTTCTCAAAAAATCATATTTTCAGATTAAGCATATTTTGAAATTGGCGGCTATGTTAATAAACATAATTGCCGCATTTGAGGTGATGAAAATCCACGATTGATTCACGAGAAACCTTTACATTGTTAATAAACATAATTGCCGCATTTGAGGTGATGAAAATCCACGATTGATTCACGAGAAACCTTTACATTGTAAACGAATCACTGTTTTGTGTGCATTATCGCCAGGAGGTGTAATTAGACCGTATTTCTTTCAAAATGCTGCTGGTGAACCTGTATCCTTGAATTGTGTTCGATATCATGAGATGATAACTGGATTTTTGTGGGCTGAATTGAATAATATAGATCTGGAAGATATGTGGTTTCAACAGGATGGTGCTGCATCTCACTCTGCTAATGAAGCAATTGGTTTATTGAGAGAAAAATTTCCGGGTCGAGTTATTGTAAGAAACGGTGATGTCAATTGACCACCAAGATCATGTGATTTGACACCGTTGGACTATTTCTTTGGGATTACGTGGAAAGCCAGGTCTATAAAAACAATCCACAATCGATCATCGAACTAAAGGATGAAATTATTCGAGTCATTAGTGAGATAGAGCCACGGTTAAGTCAAAATGTCATCCAATATTTTGACAAAATAGTGGACGTCTGTAGAGCAGCAAAAGATGGCCATTTGGCAGATATTGTCTTCGTGTTTACAGGTCATACACTATGATTCAATTATTAGTAAAAAAAATTTGAAATCAACGCAAATTCTTTGTTTTATTCAAGATTTAAAAAAAACAGTAAATTTGAAAGACCCTTTATATTAGATATTGCAAATAAGCTAATAATGTCCTTTTATAGGGTTTTTCCATCATGTGTTTAACATTTTTATATTAAACAAAATATTTTATTTTTATTCTTCATGATTTTTATTGATCGTGATTTTTATTTGCGCGGGTGTAACAAAAGTACTTGCGTTTTTGGGGTGCTTAGATATTCATTGGATTTTTAAACTTTGGCATCATTCTTATGCCTCGGAAATGCGGATTAACGGTTGTGTGGGATACTTATAATTCCTCTGAAAGTTTCCTAGTACTTGCACTAAGATATGCATCTACAACTGCTGTTAAAACGTCGGCATCAAGATAAATTTAAATACTTTTGTTACACCCTAGTAATTCGAATTTTAAAAAGTTTATGCTTTGAAAATAATATCAGTTAAATATTATCTCGTGTCTTGCAGCTTTACAAATAGTAACCCTTTTGTTAAAATACATCGATGATAACCGTATTGCTAACTAAATATTTCCATAAGAATTAATGTTTACTTAATAAACTACGCCTAACAATGATTCTTTGAGGATGTAATGGTAGATAATTCTTCGATTAGAATTTTTGGCGTGAAAATTTAGCTCAAGGAGATTTTCGATATAGCACAAAAAAATATTTTTCAATTTCTGGACATGCGTTTCGCTAATCATGTCGGTTTCATCAAGAAAATATTGAACCTGATTTGATGATTAAATCTGATTTGGTAATTCTTTAGCCAATATATGCCAGTTTTGTTGATTTAAGTATCTGACTACTTGCACCAACTACATCGCTAAAGCAAATTTTGCTTTTAAAGTTCAGTCGATTTGATTAAACATATTGTATACAATGTTCTGTACTATACGACCGTATTTTTATAAATGGAATATATTCAGTTATGGAATATATTCATTTCCAAATATTTGAACAAAGAAAAGGTACAGCTGTTAAAATGTTTTAAGCGTACGCATGCAATTTTTTAATATTTTTAAAAACATCGCTACCTACTGACAATAATTGAAATTAATATATCATAATATATATTTTAATTACTACTCAGGGTCTTGGAGTTAACTCCAAGTACGGACTTGATGCACTCGAGGTACCCAAGTTAGAGGATCAAACCTCTCATAAAATGCGGAATCCCAAGGCTTAACTCCTTCTTGCCAAAGGAATGAATGAATGAATAACGAGGTTCTACCTTTGTGTTCCGCATTTTCTTAGGATATTCGTGATATCTGTATAATCTAATATCACTGATTTTCTTGGGCTTGAGCCTAGTAGTCCCACCTGGAAAACAACTGCTACTGCGAAACCTAATACGAGGTGTGTCGATAGAGTAATGAGACTGATTTTTTTATATTTATTTTTATCTCAAAGTGAGATTATAATTCTACATTGTCTCTTTCAAAATAGTTGCCTTGCGAAGCTACACAGCGCGGAAAACGGTTTGTCAATTCTTCATAGCAGTGCTGGAACTCAGATACTGGAATCACCTTCAGCTGATCGCTTTGCTGTTATGGCACAAATTCCATGGTGGATTCCCTGGTTATCAAAAAGCAAATCAGCATATTATTGATTTGTTTCCTAGTTTGTTTAGCCATGGTAGAGGTAGGACTGTGTTATTACTGGGTTTGGCGCTTCGTTTCTGGGTCGTATTCAATAATCCAAGACTGGTCACCAGTATTTTCAGTATTACTCTCATTTTGTAGAACGTATTATTTCTACAAAATTAGGGTAATTTTTAATACATTCCAAAAAGTCAAGACATGTACCTCCTGTTGTGTTTTTGGTCCAGTTGAAGGCTCACTAATGGGAAGATATTTTAATTAAAATTGCTATTTAGTGTGTTTAATGCTAAATTTTGAAAAACATTAGCTAAAACCTGTTATGGCTCCTCTACACTATGGGCCATGACAGGCCACTGCAGTGGCCACCATGATGGACATCATTGCTACGATAGCCATGGGGTGAGCTCCACACACTGGGCTACTAGATGAGTTAGTCTTGATGGACGAAATTGGGGCAGAATGGCCTGTAGCTACTGTCTTTCCCTATGCCGTGATGGCTATTGAGGAAATAGGGGCTGCAACTTTGTGTTTGGTTAGGGCCTAATACAAATTGATACCAAAATGAAAATTTATTGTTTTTAGACGGCAGCAACAAGGTTAGTTGATGATGTCACGCGGCAATGGTCGGCCAATGATGGCACAGTGTGTGGATACATCACGTACCGACAGTGTATTTTGTTCGCTCATAAAGGCCACATTGATGTGTAGAGTGAGACCGCTCCCAAAGCCATCCTTCACTATCACCATTCCCATCCTGTACCATCATCGACCAGTACAAGTCATCCTACCTCTACACAGAAGTGATGGCTTGCAGTGCAGTGGATGTGGATAAGTGCAATATTAGAGATTTGATGCTTTATGAGTTTCGAAAACATAACAATGCCACTAATGCAACAAATGCAATTAATGCTCTTTATTCTGGTACCTTGGATAGAGAAAATATGAGCGTTCGTTTAAAAAATTCAAGAATGGCGATTTCAATCTTTTCGATCGTATATAAGATCTGAAAAAACTGTTGGGTTTGATAAGGATCTGCTGTTGGCTGAAATTGAAGCTTTTTCCAAACTCTCCAGGAATTAACAACAAAGCTTAATACATAAGACAACAGCGTTAAAACAATTGAACAAAGTGCAAGTGAAAGGATAAGAGAACATGCAAAGTGTAGATGGCATTTCAGCTTTCAGTTGAAAACAAAATTCAACGTGTATCCATTTGTAGTGTACTTTTGTCCAGGTTATGCAGATATCTTTTTCTTCAACAAATTGTTACTGGAAATGAAAAGTGGATTATACACATAAGCAAAAGCAATGGTTTGGCAATATCAAGATAAACAACATCTTTATACACTCCACAACCAGGTCTTCACCCTAGACAAGTTTTATTGTCAGTTGTCAGTCGATTTTACAGGAATTATTCATTATGCGGTTCTAAATCCCAATAAGCCTTAAATGGTGTGACTGAGGGGTGCTTCCTTGTCAACCTAGAAATATTCACAAGAATTTTAAAAACACTTTTTTGCCTAGTACGGGAATCGAACCCGCTCCACGTTAACTGCCGTATCGTCAGGCTGACGCCTTAGACACCACAGCTAACGTGGCTCCTATCAAGCTTGTGATGTATTTTTTATTATCTGTTTTAATTTAAGAGAGGGTATTTTTAAATAATTTATTTGGAAGAAGTTACATGGAGCCATATAAAGAAATTATGAGACTAATGGAATAGTGTTATTCAGTTTTTGGCAAAAAAAGCGAAAGCTCTGTAAAATGAAAGCGAGTATATCATTGTGTTGTCCAAATCAATAATATCATCAAAATTAACATCAGAAATTCTCATTATCATCTCTCATTACTCATTACTGCTCATGATATCTCATTACTGCATGGAACGTCTTTCGAATCGACTCATACTTATTTTTATCGTCTGCTTTCTGAAACAATAAATTGTGTTGGTCAAGCATTTTTCGCATCAACAAATCTCTACATATTGAAGAACAGTATAAATAATCAGCTTTCATGAACATAAATATTTGTGTATTTTGCGCTTCAATTTTTATCATGTTTATTTTTCAGAATTTCAGGAAAAACTTACGAGAAAAAAGGAGGTGTTGTTGTCCCTAAGCCTTTTGAAGTGGAACCCAATGCTGTAATTTTTTTAAATTACCAACCAAATATACTCTATCAGGTATTTAATTAATATAAACTGGAAAAAAAGGAAATATATAATAATAATATTAGGTCCTCAACTTAATTCTCGCCCATTTTTGACTACCTTTAACATTTCGTCACCTGGATATTGGAGGAAGTCAAGTCCACTTTTTATTATTTCTTTAAAAATATAGTGTTATAAGCTACACTATAGGATTGCTGAGATGCCACCGAGACCAAGTCCGAACAAGGTTTAGAACAGTGAAAATCCAGTCTGTACTTTACGCAGTCCATCACTAGTAACATAGTGTTAATATTGGTTTGCTCCAAGTTCATATCCAATGAGACTGCACCTTCAAGTCACGTGACAAATTAATATCAACAGCTAAGTTTTCAACAGTGAATGCAATATTCTCTTTTTCAAGCCAAGCGGTTTTGGTAAATGTGTAAAAAATGACGGTCAATTAATTCAAATGAATTATCTTGAAAAAGAAAAATATAATAACTACGTAAAAATGAAATTGCAATGTAAAATCGACAAATATAATGACCAAAACCTTACAAAATGTACTATTGCGAATAGTTCATTCGATAAGCAAAATGTTTATGCACTCACTGTAGGATACGGCATGAAATAATGTATAGACGCGCAGTATGCCATACCGCCTGCACCTTAGTAAAAATTCTAGATGAAATAGTCTACGATAAACTGGACATAAAAAATCTTATTCTATGATTCCGGAAAATCGGAAATTTATTTCATGAAGCATTAACCACAAATAATATCGATTGAACAAAATTTTTCCGAGGCTAGTCATGGACACATCTAAGAGGTGGACTCTATTCCTAGCGTAATTAAACGAAAACATAGGTACTCCAAAATGTATAGTCCTATGTCATTGATTAGATCCCTTAAAGTGATTAACGACAAACTAGTTTTGATTGAAATGCAAAAAGAAGATTTTTTTGATTGTCAGAAATACAGTCAATCATTTTCAATATCATACAATCTACAAGTATAATCAACTTCAATGCAATACGTATCTTACAGAAATAATTTTAAAGATGAGATTAAAACAGTACATCTCCAGAAGGAGTCAAAAGCTAAAAATATAGATATCGAAACTATGAAGGATGTATTAGATAAAAAAAAAATCAGCCCTATATCGCGAAAACCTGTTTGTGTCCGAGCAAAAAAGACAGACATTGCTTCTATGTTACAATATTTACTGGAACAAGATAAAATTTATATAATTATCTTTTGATGTAAAATTTTTTTTGTAAAATGTAAATGAATTTTTTTGGACGCACAATTTTTGGACGAAGTGAAAATTTTTGGATAATTTTTTATCTTCATTACGGCAAATTAAATTTTCAAATATCTCGAAAAAAAAGAAATATTTTTGTTCTTAATATATAATATTTTTATTTTAACTGTCTGTCGTTAATGTTTAATACTGGGAAAAAAATAAAAAATTGTATAATAATGATATTATGTTAACCTAACCTTTCAGATCTTATTTTCTTTAGTTTTACTTTTCTGGACAAACTCCAATACTTCGGTGACGATTTATTTATGAAAAAAGCAACGAAAACCAATCTTTAAAGCAATATCTTCCACTTTCTAATCACTTTCGCCACCTTTCAGGCAACTTCAGATCCTAGTTTGAAAAAAAAACTTGAATGTTTTGCTTTTTTCGACTTTCCTAAGAGGTGTGAGCGATTATCAACCAGATGACGTTGCAGGGATAAGAAGAGACGAAAATCCGAAGGAGCCAAATCTGAGGAATACCCCAGGTGCGATAAAATTCCCCAGCCCAACTCAATGATCGTTTCCAAAGTCCTTTTTCCTTTCATCTCTTGCCAGTATGTAAGCTTTTTTTCTCCCAGTGCCAACCAACACGACACAGTTGCTGCTGATATCGGTGGGCAGCAACTCATAACATTTGATGTTCATTAGATCCCATCTCATATACAGCAACTCCTTTTTGGCGTGGATATTTGGTTTTGCGGTACTGGTCGATGCCCCACCAGCATTAACTTACGATTTTTGATTCTTTGAATTATCGTAGAGGATCATTGAGAAGAGTGGCCTGCATAAGATTGTTACCGCACAAGTGATAATCTTACGCAGGGTGTTCTGTTTTCCAAAATCTGGGGAGTATGGATACAATATTATAAAAGCGTCTACTCTTGATATAATAACATCGCGTCTGCAATTGATATTTCAGGAAAGATTCACGGTAGGCTCGCATATTATACGTCATTTTGAAGAAGGAAAGGCGCTTTAAAATAACTATACTGCGGGTGAAGGTTCTCATTCGAATAGGTTCTACAGTCCCTAAAATGTACAGACCGAGAATTAAGTCGATGACCTAATATTATAAAAATAAATTTCGAATAATACATTGGTTTGAATTGCGTTACAGCAAGAAATAAAATTAATTAACACAAGCAAATGTATACAATCAATTTCTATGCGGAAGTATCCAAAATTGAATCTGTTCCATATAGTTTTCGAAAGTCAAAGAATAGCTCCTGGTATGTCAGCTAGGGCCACCATTCAATTTAAAACTGATATATACTTAAATGAATGTGATGATGTATCATTCATAACTGGCAAAGGTACATATCAATAATAATTTTTGATTTAGCAAATAAGTTTGTTCGGGTTTATAGAAGGGTATATATATATATATATATATATATATATATATATATATATATATATATATATATATATATATATATATATATATATATAATATATATATATATATATATATATATATATATATATATATATATATATATATATATATATATATATATATATTACTAGGTTCTCGGGTAGAACCGCGTTTTAGATTTGTAAAATCTCGACGTTTCGGTTTCCACTTTAAAGCCATTTTCAAGAGAATCTAGTTGATTTACTCCAAGGTCTCAATCTGCCTACTCCCCAGAGTTCATAACTAGTTAAGAACGTGGACGGGGCCCTGTATTAATCGGTGACGTTGTAGGTGGGGTGCTCGATTGAGGGGTGGGGGTGAGACGAGAGGTGGACGTTTGACTTGAAGGGTTTCGGATGGGCAATTTGGAAATAAGCGGTTTCCATGTATTTGGAATTCTAAGACTGTCGTCCCTCTTGTTTAAGCAGTCTGGACATTTTTCGGACTCAATTGCTTCACGAATTATGCGGGGTTTGTAGGAATATATAGGTGCGATTACTTTGGCCTTGTCGAAATCTATTTTGTGACCCGTTTGAATATGATGTTCTGCTAAAGTCGAGGAGAGATCTGATTTTCTTATGATGTTCTGCTAAAGTCGAGGAGAGATCCGATCCGTCATTCCAAAATGTTTACAGTTAAAATATCACAACAAATCTCAGTGCATCACGAGAATCCTATCCAGGGCTAATTCGGCATTGCTAAGAAATTCTATGCACGACACTAGAGGTTTGGTAGATAAATCAAATTCCAATCTGTACCGTACATTTAGCACTCTACAGAGCTTCAATATCCATCCCATATTATGGGATACTTTCGACCGAATTTCTACCCAGCAAGCCCAACATATCGCCCAACAAAAACTGACATCCAAAAAGAAAAATTTCTACTCCTTATTGAATCCCAAAATCCAACACCTGCATCGGCCAATTTTGTACACAATTTTTCAAATACCCGCATTAGCGATTCAGCCCATAAAGTCTCAAAAGGTTTTAATTTCGCAGTGACTCCTAACACTCTCCCAGTAGAGAAACTAATTTCCCAAACGGAAGATGCTTTATCCCACCTACCTGCTCTTGAAGCTGAAGAAACCCGCCAAGACATTGCCAGAATCCTTTGTCGTTCCAAACCCCAGAAATCTAATCTTCCGTCGGACGAAAAACGTGCTTTACTTGAGTTACGCAAAAATTCAGACGTAACAGTTCTTCCAGCCGACAAAGGGAATGCCTCGGTCATATTTATTACTGTTGACTATGAAATTAAAATGTCTGATCTATTAGAGAAGGCAGACTATAAGTAAATTCCTAACAACCCTACAACATATCTAGAGAAGAAAACGCGTTCTGTCATCAGTAATTCCAATCTTCCTTCAGATGATAAAAAGGCTTTAATACCTCGCGAAAAATCTTCTCTTATCTCAAAAATGTACGGTCTCGCAAAAATCCATAAAACTGGTATTTATCTTCGTCCCATTGTCAGCGCATATCGTTCAAGACATTTAGCGAATACCCGACAGCCGCTCGTGGAAAAATGAGCGTCCTACATCAAAAATTCCTCTCATTTCATTGAACTTCTTCAAAGGCACAGTATATCCGAAAGTGGCATTCTTGTTAGTTTTGATATTGTCTCCTTATTTACAAACATTCCCCTTCCAGAGACTCTAGACATTCTAAAAAACAAACACCACACATCAACGGATATTCCTAGTCTTATTGAAAATTGCATGTCCAATACAGATTTCATTTTCAAAAATAAATTATTTAAACAAATTCGTGGAGCTCCTATGGGCTCTTCGCTTTCTTCTATGGCTTTCTTCGGTCATAGCCAATATTTTTATGGAACACTTTGAAACTCAAGCTATTAACACCAGTCCGTTGAAACCTATTTGCTGGTTCCGATATGTAGATGACACCTTCGTCATTTGGTCTCACGGACCACAATATTTAAATCTGTTCCTTTAGCATTTGAGCAGTATACATCCCCAGGTCCAATTTTCAACAATTGAAAACAATTTTGCTCTCCCTTTTCATGACGTTCTAATATCAAAAAGGCCAGACCAAAGCTTCTGCTATTCTGTCTGTCGTAAACCCACCCACACAAACCGTTATCTAAATGCGAACTCATTTCATCATCCATCCTAATTAAATTTGGTACCAAAACTTTAGTCACGAAATCACTAAGATTGTCCTATTCGGAACATAGGAAAACAGAACTTAATTCATTAGAAACGGCACTAATTCAAAACGGCTATGACATGCCTCAAATAAAAAGGCATATTAATAAAATTCAGGCAACTCGTCATACCAACCAATCTACTAGAGAATTGTCCCAAAATGCTAAAGTTCTTCTGCCATACATCAAGGGAGTTACTGATAAGATTTGCCACGTATTCAGATCCCGCAATATCGAAACGATATTTAAAACAGAAATAAATATATCCAGTTTTCTTAGACCAGTGAAGGCTCATATTCCACAAGAGTCACATGGTGTCTATGAGCACCTGCAGTGCACCTTTGTTCAAGTTAGACAGATATCCCTTTCTTCAACAAATTGTTACTAGAGATGACAAGTGGATTCTATATAGTAATTCACACAAGAACTCGTATGGTTAACACCAGGGCAACCATCTTTGGGGCATTTCACGTGAAGCGGACAATTTGTACTTCTAGGGGATATGAACCTGTACACATAATATATTTTTATTTGAGGTTGTTGTTAAGATGTGGGATGGTATAGATTTCACCTGATTGATGGAAGGGTTTCTTTGGAATTTTATTTGCATATTGAATTAAATTATAATAAAATAATAAATGTAGTGTAGTAAAAATTGCAAAATGGGGTCTAAATTAGTTTAGGAGATAAATCAATTAGAGTACGTTTAGTAGAGTACGTCAGTTTTGCAGTGAAAAAAAATTAAAATTAAAATGTTCGAAGTTATTAAAAAATATATTTGAAATATTTACTTACCGGTTTAATACTAGAAAAAAAATCAAATTTGGTATCTGATTTGAAAATCAAAAAGAACAGTAAATTTTCTATACAAAACACTACATTTATTGTTTTATTATAATATACTTCAATATGAAAATAAAATTACAAGAAAACCCTTCCGTCAATCCGGTGGGATTATATTGAATTAACAACTAAACCTCAAATAAAAAAAATAACATGCATACACTTTTATATCCCCTAGAAGTACAAATATGCCCAATATGAACAAATTTCAGAACCTCACTTGTTTTCGTTGGCCGCTTTAAGTGAAATGCCCCCTTTGCCAACCCCAAAACCATATCTCCACTGTCAAAGAGTATTACTGTCAGTATGGTGAGAATTATTAACGATGGGATTCTAAATCTTAATGAATATAAGTGCTGAGTATTATTGTGCTTAGCTTGATTCGGAAACGTCTTAAAGACGAAAACGTCGGAAAAGATTGCTTAATCGACGATATTACTAATGGATAAAATTCTCATTACTTATGGATACATTTATTATAAAATACTTAAAAAATTCGACATGTAAAATATGTAAAAATATTTTTTAAATAATTCCGTATGGACTATCGTAGTTAACGATCTATTGCAAACTTTTGGCCACATTTATTACGGCGCGTTTATGAAACGGTTGAGAATTGAGATAATTCTGCAATGTCGGTAATAAGTGAAAATCAGAGTAGACAGGTTAAGTGAATAAGAAGGATAAGATAAAATATCCCATTCAAAACTAAGCAATTTTCTCTGGATATTTAAAGATGTATGCAGTCTGGCGTTTTCATGATAAACAAATTGTTTAAGAAATCAATTAAAAAAAAAATCCTTGTAAATTTGAATAATTTACTCTTTGTTATAAAATTTTACTTTTAAATTTTAAACGATCAAAATCGAACACTACCTTCCGTCTGTTGCATTTTCTATGTTAGTAAAAATATAAAGCGCTACAGATCTGATTAGAATATATTGTCACATATACGAATTTTTAGAAAAACTAGTCGATGCAAAATTCAGCAAATTTCAAAGTCATCGTTCCCATTTAACTTTTACGAGCTCTTGAAGCATATTCGTCTTTTTTGGAACGATAATATATATATATATATATATATATATATATATATATATATATATATATATATATATATATATATATATATAAGTCCCAAAAATCAATTTTGTGAAGGTTCTCCAAGAAATCTCAGTGCTGCACAAGAGATGACGAGTTTGATCAGCATGTGACATACAGTCACAGCCTTAACACATGACTGTAACATACAGTCACAGCCTCACATACCTTAATGTGTCACACAGTGACACATTAAAGCATTCCTGGGCATTTGTTTCATAAAGCAAATACGTACGATATTGACAATACTGTATGAATGTTTGCCTATAAAAAAGCTTTGTTTTCGATTGATTCTACACAAATTGATCCAAGTTTAAAAAAAGCTCCTACCAACTGGTAACAAGCAAATGCTCAAACAATTCCACCGAAGAGCTATACATTTAGTAAAATCCGAAACAAGTACAATCAATTCACTGTTTGGGTGTTTCAAAGTGAACTAAAACCAACAAAAACTTTCCGTTCATCATTATTTCGAAAAACATGATTGCATCTTCCTTTGGCGTTTTGGTCTGTTAGTACTGAATGGGTATACAACAATTTGTTTGCCGGAAATCATTAGCGAATTTCGTAGACAATTCAAATCATTATATCATCTTCCATCATGACAGTGTCAAATTTCATGCAGCGGTTCAAAATATTCGCGTTAGGGAAAAAACATCAAACCGATGTCTCATCCCCCATATAGCACTGATTCACCCCCGTGTGATTAACTGTTATTTTCGAATATCAAAACTGAATTTCGTAGTCGGCGATAATACCTAATCAGATCCTTGAAACTATGTTCGAGGGTCGGTGGCGTGTCATACTTGCGCCACCGACTGACACTGACAAGTGACTAGGATATTTGGCGAGTATGATTCATTATATCGCGTGCTGCGAAGTTTCACACACATATCTTTAGTTGCTCGTATCGCAGACTGAAGGTAAGCGAGCTTGCTGACATTATATACATCTAGGTAAACAGAATATACTATGTAATGTCTGAATGATTGTGGCGTGTTTATATATATTTTTTTCCTTTATTTGGGGTTTTCGCCACTATCTAAAACTCAAAAAATATCAAAAATACCTGTTCTTATGTAAAAAAGAATCACTGGGTAAAAAACAAAAAAACCAAACGGAAACATATTTCTCAGTGATTTTTTTTTGTAATAAATTTGCCTAACGAACAAAATTTTAAAGATATAAAAATGTTATAAAATTTTTTATATCTTACATAGATATAAAAAATAAATTCTAAAAATAAAATATATTCTATATTTTACAAGATGGTACGGGTATGAAAAAAGGCGCATTCGAATGAACATTTTTCAAGAGTGTTTAGACGCATTTAAACGCGATTCTGTTGAATTTCTTCGATGTTTTTTAACAATAGATAACACATGGATTCGCCATTATATGTCAAATACGAATGAGCGGTTTAAACAGTGAGTGAACGTATGTGAAAGCACGCCAAAGAAAGCAAAAAAGAAATAAAATGCAAAGAAAGCGATTCACGTCATGAGGTAGATGGATTACTTGAGGGGTGCTTTTCGAGGTAAACATCCACGGCTGGCCAAAAAGATAGAGCGATAATGTACCTGCAAACACGTCTCAGGTGGTTGCTGCAAAACTTCATTAACAACGTTTCGAACTGCTTCCACAGGCAACATATTCATTGGATTTAGCTCACAGCGATTACTTCCTGTTCCCAAACCTAAAGAAGTGCTAACCGAAACAACTGATTTTTTGCAGAGTCGATTGCGTTGCAAAATTAAAATGATATTTAAAAATCCTGTTTTCTTTGCCACGTCGAGGACTTTTTAAAGTACCCTCGTACATGCGTCTAAGATCGCCATTTCTGAGAGGTATAAATGGCCAAATTTATTTATTTTTTATTCTGTGCAGAAACTTTCGTATTGACCTATGTATCAATATGGTGAACATGCCATTATATATTTTTTAATTTCAGGTCAAATAGTGAATATTCCTTTACAATGTACTGTAGATCCTCCCAAACTACATGGTTTCATTAACCGATCAAATGATAATTTCAACTTTTTGTTGGAAGAAAATTACTATCGAAACAAGCTGTTTTCAGCAAAGCGAAAAAAAGTCTTAAATCAAACCATAGATTGTGGAGCATGCTTTGCCACCGATTATGTTCTGATTACCCTTTATTTGATCAATACAGGCCATGATGCTAGATTTTTCATAATAAACGAAGAGAACTGGTTTAACAAAAATGTAGATGTAATATTATTCAGCTTTTTGCCTGTTATTTGAAATTGTTTATCTTATCTTGTAGAGTATTTCAGATCAAATGGAACACCACAACCAAGGTTTCTGGATATATCCAACGTATTTTGAAATTAAAAGTGGCGAAATATCGGAGATCAATATCATTTTTCAACCGCTAACGTGTAGTTTACACATGGACACCTTGTTTTTGATTTGTAGCAATAATACCTATCAAGAAATTAATATTCTCGGTGATGCAGTTTGTTTTAATAAAAACATGATTACTGTTGGGGTAAGATCGAAAAAAAGTAAAATTAGAATAACTGTAGAATTTATAAATTTTACGTAATAATGGATCGGTCAATAAGTCCCCGGTCTGACAAATAAACCACACTTTTTTGCAAATTTCGACATTATTCATCAATATATTCTCCTTGAAGAGCAATACATTCATTTCGACGCTTTTCTAACATTTCTACACCTTTTTTTATACAACAATTTCTCTTAGCCTTCAAAATATCCTTCAGTTTCGGCAATTACCTCTTCATTGGGCGAAATATCTTTCCAGCAAGATTTTTTAAGGTCTGAGAATCGGAAATAGTCGCTGGGGATGGATGAGACAGCAATTCGAGGTGCAATTCATGTAATTTAGTCATCGTTGCCAACGATTTCTGATGGTGCATTGTCTTGGCGAAACAGCACTTTTTTTTATTAATTTGGAACATTTTTTGAGATGATTTTGTCCTTCAAACGCGCCAAAAATGTAATATTCGCTATTGATGGTTTTATTCTTCCTTTCTCGAGATAATCGATGAACAATATCCCATGCGCATCCCAAAATACAGAAGCCTTACCTGTCGATGGTTGCGTTTTTGGTCGCTTTGAACGGTATTCACCGACTGCAGTCCACTCAGCTGACTGCCGATTTGACTCCGGGGTGTAGTGATGAATCTATGCTTCATCCATTGTCACATACCGCATGAAAAAATCCTTTTTATTTCGCTTAAATAGCTGCAAATATTGCTCAGAATCATCAAAACGTTGCTGTTTTTGGTTCGCTGTGAGCAAACGTGAAACCCATTTCGATAGCAATTTATACATTCCTAAATGTTCATGCAAAATGTTGTAAACACTTCCTTACGATATCTTCATGATATCAGTTATCTCCTGCAGTTGTACTTTACGGTTTTGCGAAATAATTTTGCGATTTTTTGCTGATGTCTGGTGTAACCATCTCGTTTGGGCGTCTAGAGCGTTCATCATCGGTGCTTGTATGGCCTCGTTTGAATTCAGCATACCAATCAATTATGGTGGATTTTCCTGGGGCAGAGTCCGGGTAATGTTTATTAAGCGGTATTTTTATTTCTTTTACTTCAACGGTATTTTTATTCATCAAAAAGCAATGAGAAATCAACACACGAAAATCTTTATTTTTCCATTGTTTTGAAAATAACAAAAATAGCGTTACTTAAAGAACAACTCAGAAACTAGTAGACAGTGTCATGAAATTTTGACACATGACGTTTGAAGGTTGGCATAATCGACTACTGGTAAGGATTTTTCGTAAGTGACGCCATCTATATGTCAGATCGGGGATTATTGACCGATGTGTTACGTGAAACGGACGTTTTTTAAAGGAGTATGACTCCATAATTTTTTTGGAAACATATATTTATTAAAATAAAAATAGTCAATGTAACATGCCATCTCAATGGTTAAGTGAGGAAAATTCTGTCATTCAAGTAGTGTTGACTTTCAGGAACACATTGTTTGGAGCCGTTCTCGAAAGTTTGTGTTCACTCTTTTCAAAGTTGCTTCATTTCTAATGTCCAAAATTCGATTTTTTATTGGCTACCCCATTTAAATGAAAATGAGCTTCATTACTCATTATGACGGGCAAAATCTTTGTTTCCTTCAAACATGTTAAGCATTTTTGAGATTAATTAAGGAGATGCGAGCGAATTTCGGAACAAGCCTAAGATTTGAAATTCGGTAATTGTGACGAAGGATATGTAATTGAACTATACTCAAAATTTGTTTACCGTCTAGTTTTTTAGAAAAACGATATTTTCACCCGTTCTTATACACAGTCTCTTATGGTAGAATGATTTCCCCCATTGATTTTCCAATTCTTTTTACTAC